>OZ007596.1:100631575-101004875 GCA_963931845.1 Maratus michaelseni
TGGCGCTGCTATGCTACTTTTTAATTATCACGATAACTATATCTCAAGAACTAATGCACGGATTTTCACCAAACTTTATATTAAGTTAGGCGTTGACATAAGTTGTTGTTGATTAGGTTTTGGTCTAAATCTCCCAATAGGTGGCGCAGCTATGCTGCATTTTGTAGGATTTATACGATTTTAGCAATAGTCTTATCTCAAGAACTAATGCACGGAATTTAATAAAACTTTAGATTCAGTTAGACCTTGATATAAATTGCTGTCGATTCTTTTTTAGTGTATGCGAAACCTGTGTGAGATAGAAGAAAGTTTTGGGATTGGCCCATCCGACTAGTTTTTTTATTTTATGGAAAGCGGTCGACGGGATAATGGAGAAGTACCATAATAATCTATATATAAATAATATATATATGAAACGAAGCGTGTTGCTCCGTCGGTGGGTCCTTGATCGCCGGGCCGGGCCGGTGGCTGCGCGGACTGATGGCGGCTCCGTACGTCAAAGCGCTCATTCTGATTCCCTTGCATGTTCGTGTAGTCCTGGGCCGTAAGCGGGATTTGGTTAAATTCCGAGTGAATGTATTTCTGTTTAAAGGAAGACTCAGTTTATTATGGAACCTGGTTTATTTCTTTTTCTTACATGATTCCTTTTAAACCAGGCCCATATTGGCGTGAGAGCTGCTTTTTAAGTCTGTCTGGACATCGAAGGTTCGTCCATCGCGAGGCAATTCCGAGAGAGCAGATTGGCGTGGATTTGTTTAGATGAGGGAAATCGTAAAAAGTTCGCTCCTGATAGCAGTGCAATGGTATAAATATGAGGTTTTTGCATTATTTCTGCTAGAGGTCGTCTAAGTCAAAAGAGGCGTATTTTTAATTTTAATTGGCCGCGAGCTGAGTGATTGATTGTGCGGAATAAAGGCGTTGGCTCCATCGGCCGATCGGATGCAGCAAGACTTTAAAATTGCGTTAGCGTCAGCACAACTATTCTTATGAAGAGTCAGAAAACGATCTTTGAAAGTTATAAGATGCGATGCAGGAAAACTAATTTAACAGGGGCGACGGCATTTTCAATCAATTGAAACACAATTATTAAAGCATTTAAAAGTTTTGATTTAAATTTCTATTTTTTAAAACGGTAATTTAAAATTTTAAAAGGGGCAAAAAGGGATTTTGCATTTTAAAAAGGGGTTTAGCTTTTATCCTTTCATATCCCCCCCCACTAAAACAAGAGCCACAGGGCTCGCCTGCAAGACCTGTGGGTCTTATCTCGTGAATTTAACCCATGTTTTTTTTTTTTTAGATTCTTATTTTCTCCAGCTCTCAAGTAATTTCTCCAGCTCTTCAGTATTTACTTCAGCTCTCAAGTCAATTGGACCTATTTTTACATTTATATATCAAATTTACATAAAAATATTGGTTACACTAAAATATTGGAATTCTTTCAATGGTGCTGCAGCAAAACAATAATGTGTCTCGAGACGACATATCTTGATTATAACAGTTGTCATAACATAACTGTGTTTGTAGTGTTTCCCTTTCTTTCCAGTTTTTGTTTTAAAGTTTTTGATATAGTTTGTTGGGAAACATCCTTTTGTGTATAATTGCAAATTGCAACCATAAACTATATAGTATATTAAAATATTCACAGGTAAACATACTGAAAACTATACAACATATGCAAATGTAAAAAATATTCAATAATAGACAATGTTCAAATGTAAAAAAAAATATTCACAAATACAAAATATTAAAATGTAAAATATATTCACAAATACAAATTATTCAAAAATATAAAATATTCAATAATACAAAATATGCACTAATACTATCAACAAAATATATTGTATCTCAAATGCAATTTGAAAAGCTTGCATTTCTAGAAATATTGAATTTTCACACTGAGATAAAATAACAGTAAAATATCCTAAAATACTAATAACAAAAACAAATTATATTTCTTCGTATACCTTTCCGTTTTGTTAGGGACTTAGCTACTTCTATGATGCAGCCTTAGGTTTATATCCATGAAAAACAACACTAAGTTGTTTAAAAAAAAGAAAACTACAGCTAATAAAAACTAAATATACACTTGCTATAATTTTCACCATGCGCAGGGTCAGTGCGATATGGGTTTTAATACTCTGAGGGGAATATCACCCAAAAATGTGCCACTCGCACGACAGAAAAAGAAAAGTGGGTAATCGATATTCACCTGCAGAGGGGAAGCGAAGCAGTTTTGCCAGATTCTCCGTTCAACCTGGAAAGAGAATCTGGGAAAACAGTCCGGCTAAAGATGGGTGGCCACGGAGCGGAGGACCCCTTCATGTGTCATCAATTCGTCATTATAATATTTTTTAAAAAAATAATAAAAATTCTAACAGTACTTTTAAACTGTCACCATCATTCTACACTGCTGGGGAGATAGGTTACACGCCCAGCTGGGTCCTCATCCAAATGCTACGAGTAAGGGGGACGATAGGAAAGCAAAAATTAAAAAAAAATTGACAGCTGAAAGAGATAGATGGGGTTTATTCATGGCTGAGTTTAAGATTTTGAGGAGGGTGGTAGTATCTTAACTTGGAGGAATGGACAATTTCGGAATTTCTCTTAAAATGTGGGCTGGGTTTATCAATTTCAAAGGATACATCAGAAAGTTGTTTTAAAATGGTGTATGGGCCAGAATATGGTGCCGTCAATTTACGGGTATTCGGATAGTGAAATTCTTCATACATCACAATGTCACCAACTTTAAACTTTACAGGAAGGAATCGAGCATCATAACGGACTTTATTCTTTTTATGGTAAGCAATTGTTCTCTCTTTAGCCAATTTTCTAGCTTCTTCCACAGGGGGATAGTAACTATTATTTGGTAAAGGGGGATCATATGGTAAATTTCCTAAAAATAAATAGCTAGGGGTGAATTGGGTTACAGAATGAGGGGTGTTATTATATTCATATAAGACTTCATCTAAAAGCTTAGTCCAAGGTATTTTCTTGGATGTGGAATTGACTTTACATTTTAATCTAGTGACAATAGTCTGATTTAGTCGTTCAATTTTCCCATTCGTTTCCGGGTGATGGCTGCTCGTCAATCTGTGTTTTATATTGTAATTACGAAGAAATCTCCTAAACCTGGAAGCCGTAAATGCTCCATTTCTGTCGGTTAACAATCTATCTGGTACTTGTATTTGAAATAATTGTTTCAAAATGTTTGTATAAGTTTCGGTAGTTACACTTTTTGAAGGAAAACCCCACACATAGCGAGTTGCATGGTCAACGACTAAATGCAAATATTTTTTTGTAGAATTGTAATAATTAAATCCGCCAACAGAGTCTACTGCCAAACATTCAAAAGGTATCTCTGTTGGGGGCATTAATTGCAATAAGCCAAATCTTTTTTGTCTACATTTTTTGTTTATCTGACAAGTGTGGCAGTGTTTTACAAAATTTTCAATGTCCTGATTAAAGTTAGGCCAATAATATTGCGGAGAGATTAAATTTATCATTTTATAAATTCCAGGGTGGCCAAATTGTGTGTGGGTTTTTTCTAATAGGGGTAAACGTAAAGACATGGGGACCACAATCTTATACAAACCTTTCTTTTTAATAACAACAACATCATTTATCTCAGTGTACTTTTTACCATCAATTGTTACATTTTCTTTCTTCTGATTGTCTCTTACTTCATTCAAGTCAAGGAGATGTATAATATGGGGTAAATTTTCTGAAACTGGTTGTCTAGATAGCATATCAGCTTCAACATTAGTGGAGCCTTTCTGGTATTTAATTTCATAGTCAAACATACTAAGTTTTAGGGACCAGCGGAAAAGACGTCCTCTTAAATTTTTAACACTTTTGAGCCAGGTAAGTGCCGCATGATCTGTATGTATGACAAATTTTTGACCGTGTAAATAATGATAAAATTTATCTAAAGCATCCACAATCGCCAAACATTCTAACTCCGTAATTGCATAATTTTTTTCATAATCGCGAAGATTTCTAGAGTGATATGCTATAGGATGTAATGTTCCTTTTTCATCAACTTGTTTCACTACACATCCCACTCCATGACTTGATGCGTCTACAAACAAATGACAAGGTGTTTTGGGATCAAACAACTTTAAGATTGGTTTTTCAATTAAAGCATTTTTTAATTTTTCAAAAGAATTTTGACAATTTTGGTCCCACACATAAGGGACATTTTTCTTCAACAAATTGTTGAGAGGGTATCGAATGTTAGCATACTTTGGAATAAATTTGTGATAAACATTTATAGATCCCAAAAAACGTTGTAATTCTTTTACATTCGTTGGTGGTGTTAATTTCTTAATCGTCTCTATATTAGGGTTGTCAGGTGTGATACGACCGTTCGAAACTTCATATCCTAGAAAATTAATTTTGGATTTCACAAAATTACACTTTGACAATTTGAGTTTAAGGTTTTCTTGAACACAGATATTAAATAATGCCTCTAAATGACATAAATGTTCCTCTTCATTTTGGGAGAATACAATAACATCATCAAAGTAACTACAGGCAAAGTCAATTTTGTATTTATTAAGAATTCTACGGAGGGTACGGTTAAACCAAGCAGGTGAGTTTTTCCATCCAAACGGTAAACGATTCCACTCATATAATCCAAAGGTGGTGGCAAATGCCAGCTTCTCAGTGTCTCGAGGGTGGATAGGAATGTGCCAATATCCACTAGCTAAATCAAGAGTAGAAAAAATTTTAGCATGCGCCAATTTATCTAACAGGGTGTCGATTCGAGGTAAGGGTTCTGCATCTGTTTTTGTAATGGCATTTAATTTTCGGAAGTCAATACATAACCGGGTTTTCTTCCCTTCTTCACGTTTATACACCAAAGTTACGGGTGATGAATAAGGGGAATAGCTTTCTTTAATGATACCGGCTCGCAATAAATTTTGAATTTGTTCTTTAATTTCCTCTTCTTCCTTAGGGGAAGTGCGATATGCTCTTAAAGAAACGGGGAGATCTGATGTTAACTGTATTCTCTGGGGTTCCATGTTTACACAGCCTATATCATATTTATCTTTGGCGAAAATACAGACATATTTGGCTAGAAGAGCAGGTAATTGTTCTCTGACAGACTGAACATTTTGCACATGGTCAGTGGTCTCGAACAACTCCGGCTCAAAATTTTCTTCGAATATCTCTGCATTTTCAATTGCTGGCTGGCTAGTATATACTTCGGATAAATGTAAAGTATGGTGAGATGTATTTGTTGGAATATGGTCCATGAGAGGTACTTTCTTATTATCTTGAGTTATTTGCATTTTAACACAGTCAATATTTAATCTAAATAGTTTACAATGGGGTAGCCCAATCAAAGCATAAGGTAACTGATTGTTAATTATAAAAAGTTCAATTCTCTTAGAGATACGTCCTAATTGCAAACTAACAAGGCATTTTTCTTTCAAAGCAAGAACACCTTGTGTTTGGGTGACTGGTATACTCTGCTGAACTTTACATATTTTTAGGTTAAGTTTATGGGCTAAATGACAAGGAATAACACTAATCGAACTCCCAGTATCGATCAAACAAGGTAGTGAGTCTTCATTTTTTACATAAGTAACTTTATGACAATCTCTATTTGATTTTTTATAGCTAGCTTTTTCTTTTTGTATATGTCCGGACATAAGAAATCGTCATTGATTACTAGATGTATTTCGGGATGACTCATTAGCGCTATGATCTTGGTTGGGGTTCGGCAAAGTCATATTGTGACTAGGGGTTGGTACTGCTAACACTTGTTGTCGAAAAGGGCAGTTTCCCACCCAATGATACGCATTTGGTATTCCGATATTAAGACAAACTTTGCATGGATAGGGCGGCAAAGTGGTCTGGTGGTGTACATTAGGTCGTGGTGGAACATTTGAAGTCGGTCTAAACGTATTTTGGGGATTTCTGGCTTGATTTGATGGAAAAGGTCGAATGGGGTGTGTTTGATAGGGAACTCTGTAGTTCCACTGCCTGTTAAAATTCTGTCCATTCTCATATGGAGGTCGGTTTGGTCGCCATTGGCGATACTGATTGGGGTTTTGGGGGCTTGCTTCAAATTTGCTCTCATTTCCCTTTCTGTCCAGTTGCAGTTTGCTAATTCTGAAAACTAATTCACGCCATGCATGTGTAGTTGAGGGGTTGCCTGCAATAACTAACTTCTGCATTTCTAATGGCAAGCCCTCCGTTAAACCTTCCAGGATAAGTTTCTGCTCTAATCCTAAGGTTCGGCCTACTTTAGTCTTTTTTTGATAATATTCGTTCAAGTCCTCTCCAACTTTATATCTAATACGTGAAAAATCAGTGAGAGAAAGGGTATCGGGAATTTCGTAGTGTTCATTAAACAAAGTGGCAAATTCGGACCAATGAAGTACATTTAGACAATTATTAATGTACAACGTAAGTGCACTGTCCTTTAAATACTTCTGTATGTGCCTAATTTTCCAGCACTCGTCTTTTCCCTGTCCTATACAGACACTCTCGAAATAGGCTAACCATGGTATCCAAGACATTCCATCTTGCGGAGAAAACGCAATGATATCGGGGTCTACTGACGTTTTTGGGTTGGCGGATACTGATGTGTGAGCAGACCCAGCTTGAGCTGACAGGGTCTGTCCACCTAACATTGTTACACCAGATGTCTCTGGTGCACCTCCAGATTCCTGACTAGACTTCTGATTATTTTTCTCTTCAGGATTATTAACGGGATTATCATCTTTGCTCGAAATTTGATTTTTTTCTTTTTCGGGGTCACCTGATTTGTCTGTTAAATCCTCTACTTCTTTGGGAGGTGTTGGGTTACTCATGATAGATATAAATACTAAATATCACTGAATTACACAGAAATATAATACACAATTAAAGCACATAAGAATAAAAATGAAAAAATCTTTCAAACTATTTAAAATTTGTAACACTATATCTGTAAATATCTGTTAAAATCATCTTTTTAAAATTAAAATCCACCTTAATAATTTTTTTTTTTTTTTTTTTCAATAACTTGAATTCAATAAAAAAAAATTTAAATAACCTCACTAACTATAAAGTACGTTGCATATAAATCATCTTTAAAAAGTTTAACACTTAATAATAAAAATATTATAATAATATATTCTGAAACGAAGCGTGTTGCTCCGTCGGTGGGTCCTTGATCGCCGGGCCGGGCCGGTGGCTGCGCGGACTGATGGCGGCTCCGTACGTCAAAGCGCTCATTCTGATTCCCTTGCATGTTCGTGTAGTCCTGGGCCGTAAGCGGGATTTGGTTAAATTCCGAGTGAATGTATTTCTGTTTAAAGGAAGACTCAGTTTATTATGGAACCTGGTTTATTTCTTTTTCTTACATGATTCCTTTTAAACCAGGCCCATATTGGCGTGAGAGCTGCTTTTTAAGTCTGTCTGGACATCGAAGGTTCGTCCATCGCGAGGCAATTCCGAGAGAGCAGATTGGCGTGGATTTGTTTAGATGAGGGAAATCGTAAAAAGTTCGCTCCTGATAGCAGTGCAATGGTATAAATATGAGGTTTTTGCATTATTTCTGCTAGAGGTCGTCTAAGTCAAAAGAGGCGTATTTTTAATTTTAATTGGCCGCGAGCTGAGTGATTGATTGTGCGGAATAAAGGCGTTGGCTCCATCGGCCGATCGGATGCAGCAAGACTTTAAAATTGCGTTAGCGTCAGCACAACTATTCTTATGAAGAGTCAGAAAACGATCTTTGAAAGTTATAAGATGCGATGCAGGAAAACTAATTTAACAGGGGCGACGGCATTTTCAATCAATTGAAACACAATTATTAAAGCATTTAAAAGTTTTGATTTAAATTTCTATTTTTTAAAACGGTAATTTAAAATTTTAAAAGGGGCAAAAAGGGATTTTGCATTTTAAAAAGGGGTTTAGCTTAGCAATAGTCTTATCTCAAGAACTAATGCACGGAATTTAATAAAACTTTAGATTCAGTTAGACCTTGATATAAATTGCTGTCGATTCTTTTTTAGTGTATGCGAAACCTGTGTGAGATAGAAGAAAGTTTTGGGATTGGCCCATCCGACTAGTTTTTTTATTTTATGGAAAGCGGTCGACGGGATAATGGAGAAGTACCATAATAATCTATATATAAATAATATATATATATATATATATATATATATATATAATTATTATATCTATGAATTTCAAAAAACATATCAAGTTCTATTATCATTCTACTTAAATCTCCAAAGAGATAATTAATGATATTGTGTATACAGAATACCACATAGCTAATAATTAACATGTGCAAACATAATATTACCATAGCTTGTGCTTCAATGGTAATTGGCCAAATTTTACTCATACCTAAAGAATATTGAAAAAAGAAAAAAGAAATAGAGAGAAAGGGAAAAACAACAAAAAATATATATATATATATATAAATTGGAGTTGCAATTAAGTAAATACAAATGGATTAATAAATTAAATATGAACCATATACAATGGAAAATTGGACCACATGAGAATTAAATATGAATTGGATATGAAAAAACACATGCACGTGTACTCATCAGCCTGGATGCACCCACATGTGTTTTAAATAATAACTCAGTGTTTCATAATTCTACTGGCATAATGCTAAGATCAGTAGAATCATCCAGGTACACTGAATTATTACCAGACAACAATTGGAAATATTAAAATTTGGAAATATTTAAATAGGAAATAAAAAACCATTAAGAATATACAATATATTTCACTCACATCGATTATCCCAAAAACTGTATTTAACACCTCACGAAATTACCACGAGATAACAGTTTTGAAATAATAAAATTGGAAATATGAACGCGTAAAGTGTAGATAAAATATTTTACTCACAATAATTATACAGAATCCATAAAATGCCACAACTTCTGCATAATATTCACATCCACATGGCAATGCATCATACATGTTGACTAAGTCGAGTTGAGAGAAATGATTTGAAAGACAAGTTGAAAGCACACTTTTTTTAAAACACAACCCCATCGATGACACCCAAACACAAAATGATTCAAAAACACACAAAATAATTCTGTTTTTGATTCTGTGTTTTCTGATTTTAATATAATACACTTATAACAAAATTATATCCGTGAATATATATTACTCCATCCAATTTTAATTCCTGAAAGTAAAATTAATATACAATCAATAGCTCCCTCTACAGTTAAATTAAATATAATATTAACAATATTATCAACAACTACCTGAAATGTAAAGTGTCGCCATCTATTTGTATTATAATAATTCATAATTAATATTTAGTTAGATATCCACTTTATTAGTTACATACTCACTTTATTAGATTTAATTATATAAATAAACTTTAAAAAACAATACTAACTTGTAGTTTTACTTTAAATTCAAATAAAATATAATACTACTATATGAATAAATCTACACAGAATTAATTCAACTTGCACAGCATTTCAGATATTCTTAACATGAATATATTATGTAAAAGAGATATTATTTTAATTCAAATTGTTTTTGCTGCCAGCTGTGTTAATCCACAGATATTATAGACATATTATTAAATAATTAATGTTTTATTTTTACTACTACTTAAATATATATTAGACTTGTTATTAAATAATTAATGTTTAATTTATACTACATTGTAAATATATTTTATATTTCATAGATTAATTTAAATATCTAATTAAATAATTCATAAACAATTCAAAATATCTCAAAATTAATAAAATTGATAATTAATAGTATTACTACTGTTTTTCAATCAAATTAATGCAATGCAGTAATTAAAATACTTGTTAAATTTAATTATTCATAGACAAAAATAAAAACTATATATATTTATATTTATATATATTGCAAATAGATATGTTAATGAGTTATAATCACCAATGTTATCCATGTATAATTTAATTTGTTATTGTATAAGTTAATTTATAAATGTATGAAAACTGCACATCAATAACACCTTAAACAGAGGTGATCGGCAACGCACAATCACAACTATACAAAGTGTATATAATGTTCAATCAAATATTAAATTTCCTAATATGTTATAATTTTAATTATGTATGTTATAATTGTAATTTTCTATATAAAGTGTATATAATGTTCAAACAAATATTAAATATTAAATTTCCTAATATGTTATAATTGTAATAATGTATGTTATAATTATTATTTTCTATATCTTTTGTTATATGTTATCGCACACTAAAACAATAATTTATTACATACCATGTTTATATTTAAATTATATAATAAATGTTATTTAAAAGAGTTGATGATTGAATTTATCATAAAAATTGGATAACCATATATTTTTGCTTGATCTCGAATATATCTAATATTTTTGTTTTTATTTATATCTGAGCATAAGTATTTTATACGATGTAGATAATTGATAATTATATTTTTATAAACAGATTTATGTAAACATGAAGCAAAATTGGTAAAAATATTTACTTTAAATGGGAAATCAAATCTCTTATCATAAATATCAAAAATTAATTTATAATTATTAGTAATATTAATTTTTAAGTCAAGAAAGTTTATATTATTATTAATTAAATCATTTTCGCTTAATTTAAGCTGAGTAGGATAAAAATTGAGTGGTGATGTGAAATTTTTTTCATTGAAATAAAATATGATAATGTCATCAATATAGCGATAAAATACATAATCATTGTTCGGACTTATATTTCTTTCATAATAATATAAGTAAAGGTCAGAGAGAATACAAGATGCGGTTCCGCCCTGCGGAATTCCCTGGCATTGTTTATAGATAATATTGTCATATATAATGTAATTATTATGCAATGTAAAATTTAGTAAAGTTTTAAAAAAAATTACTGAAATATGTTCTTTTAATTTTAATTGAGATTTAAATTCTTTAAATAATATACACATTGTTTTATGTAAGTCTTTTATATCAATGTTATTAAATAAATCATTAAAATCCAATGTTTTTATGAATTTTACCGGATTGATATTATGTATTTTATTAATGAGTTGAAAACTATTTTTTAGGCAATGTTGGTTATTATGTTTTAACGTTATATCATATATCTGCTTTAAAATATTAAGTAGTAAATTGCTTGCATTTTTATTATATGTGTTACAACCGATGGTAACTGTGCGAAATTTAATAGGATTTTTATGAAATTTTGGAATTATAACAAGATAAGGATAATTAAAATTATTACATTTGATTTTTAGTAATTTGTGATAATTTAATAATTTTCTGTTTTTTATTTCAATATTTAATTTAGTTTTATTAAAAATATTACTTGTGTTGATTGCATTGTGAATTAACACTTTATAGTATTCTTTACAAATGATAGCATAATTATTTGGAGATTTATCTACATAAGTAATTATAAATTTGTTTTGTAATTCTGATATATGTTTATTTATGTTTTTAAAAGCTGCATGTGTAATATGATGATAATTTTTTATAATTTCATTTTTTAATTTATCAATTACAGAAAATCTCCATTCACTGAAATATTCGATTGGTTTATTCTAATCAACAGCAATTTTATATATAAACAAATCAATATCTTGAATAAACTGCAATATTATGGATTTGATATTACACTTATATGGAAGACGAAATTTTGTGCCATATATATATATATATGAATGTATACATAAAAGCGCAAAAGTTTATTAGGTTTGTTTTCATAGCTGTTTATATCATTTTGCAAAAAATCTCACTTTCTGAAGCCTGAATTGCGGAAAGCTTTAAAAAAAAAACGCCAAACGCCATAAAGGAAAAGTACAAAAAAAATCTACGTAATTCATTGCATTTTGAATATATGGATCACATAAAAGACAAAAAGCAGATATACAATTTTATTTATTGCTGTTTAGGTAAAGAATACAAAAGTTTAAATTATTTACATACACTACAGAAAATTTATTTGAAAGTGCATGGAAATGCAATGAAAAATGAGGATTAGTATAAATAACAAGACTAGAGATGAGTGAATTAGAACGGAAGACTGTGTTTTTATTTAGAAATAATAAGATCAGAAAAGTCGCAGTTCAGAAAAGCAAAATAATTAATAGAAAGCACATATCTATTTTAGAGAGGATTAGGTCGTAATTATTTGTGTTCTTTTACAAAGTGTGAGGTAGAATAAAGGAAAAAAAAAGATACGTGTCGAAAATTCTAAAAACTTTTGTTCTTAAATACAGTTGGGCATGCAAGAAAGCGCCTTGAGATAGAGATAATAACAGAGCTATCAACATAAAAATATAGTAACAAAACTATTGTAGAGTAACTTTTCTTAAAAATTGACCATCACCGTCATTCATCAGTTTAAAAAGACTTCGAAATTAAACTTTCTAATAGCCGTATCGTGGATATCCTATGTTATCGAGCAGAACAGCTCCACTGTTGACGACTGTATCTTGTACAATTGCTGGAGCAAATTGTGCAACTTGAGCCACTGGAGCAACAACGGTTTTAGTTATTGGAGCAACTACAGAGCGAGCCACTGGAGCAAATAAATTACGAGCCACTGGAGTAAGTACAGGTTTGGGAGCAGTGGAGATTAGTCTGACAGCTGCGGGGTTTTGATTGGCGGTGCCAGGCTCGTTGGTTCTAACTTCGGCCCTGAATCCAGCATCATCAGCTACATAGACGACCTGCCTCTGAATTCCACGAGCATCAGCGAATCCATAGTTTCCTCTGACGACTACGCCATCGCTTTCTTCTTGACGACTTTGTTGGCTGAGTTCGTCCTTGATGTTGTAACCGAATGCATAAGGTTGAGGGGCACGTTGTTCGATCACAACAGGGGCAACCTAAAATGGAGAAGATAAGGAAAATATTAGGGCTCGAAATATTAATCTTTCGCTGTCCAATACAATAGTACATCGGTACATCCTCTGTGACGAAAGGGATCATGAAAGTCATGCATCCAACAACAACAGAGAAACACATTTAACTGTATAGAAATACCCATTAATATGTAATAAATGCTTCATTTAGAGATGCGAGTTCCTCCTCCTCTCCCAAAATCAAGAGTTGGATCCGGCCATGCGTAAATGATTATGTGCATTTTTATAAGTTGCCTTGTTGAAAAGTTAGTAAAAAAAAAAAAAAAAAAAAAAAAAAAAACTTCGCAGATTTTATTTACACACAAAAGTTGACTTATAACTAATAATATTATATAAGAAATACTTTTTATTTTAAAAGATATATTTTGCGGTTTCTCCCCGTTCTCCATAGGCGTAGAGTTTTAAAAATTATTGGTGGGACTCAACTCGCATATAACTTTTAATACGTGCATGTGCGTCTAAAAGAGATCTATTACCCATACAACGTTGCTTTTTTAAATCCCTTTGAAAGAAATTAATCAGACTCGTATACTGATAAATAAATCACAAGTTAAGTATAACGTTAAGACAATGTAAAAATTCGAATGTACAGACCTGTTTATAAAATGATCTCGCTGTTATTCGCGAATCGTTTATATAATAAAATCACAACGAAAGTTGAGTTTGTTTTGAAGTCTTTGTTTTGAAATGTGGATATTTTTTTTCCTATTTTCGTTTTTATATCATAAGTTCAAACGTTTAGCATTTTATTTTAATAAAAAAAAAATAGAACATAAAGTGAAAACATTTTCCTACTGCCATCCATCCCTATAACACAGAAAAAAGAGGAAAAAATGGAAAAATTCAAGAAAAAAATTTATTTACTGAAAGATGGCGCAATAAAAATTCCATAAAATATTAGAAATTCAAAAAAACTAAAAGCTTTTTTATATTACAGGGGAAATAAAGTCCATTTTAGAAATTATTTTGGGGACTCAAGTCCCATGAATCCATACGACTCTACGTCTATGCCCCACAGCCCGCCCTCCCCCCCTGCTGGTGTGCTGCTAAAATCTGAAGATTAGGCAGGCTTTCAAATG
This sequence comes from Maratus michaelseni, assembly GCA_963931845.1. Classification (NCBI taxonomy): domain Eukaryota; kingdom Metazoa; phylum Arthropoda; class Arachnida; order Araneae; family Salticidae; genus Maratus; species Maratus michaelseni. The sequence goes on from OZ007596.1 coordinate 100,645,510, forward strand.
ACAGTCTCTTTGTAATTTTTCGTCGTTCCCTCTCTATAATGAAAGTTCTTTTTTGCCCTATGGAGTGGCATGCAAAATATATCTTAAAAAAAAAAAAAAAAAAAAAAAAAAAAAAAAACACCTATGACATAATTACAAGGAAATTAGGTATATATTGAACTAAAACCATTTTATTCAGAATTTTAATTCGTTGTCTTTATTTTTATTTTTATTTTACCTTTTATTTTTAAAAGAGAATCCGATTTTATTAAATGTTAATAAATATCTATTCAAATGGTTCTTGCATAATTGGAATAAGTGTCCTGTAATTTTTGGTAATGACGATTAGCTATTCGAAAAAAAAAAATCGTTTGCAGTTACATTTTTTGAAACACATTGGAATTGATACATATCACCGAGGTGCGCTAAAAGATTCTTAATATAGAATGGGGGTGTGCATAGCGTTTATCGTTCATTTACAGGGACACACAAAATAATATGGTTACAGAACTCTCGGTATATGAGCAATAATTGTTGGAAGTGCGTTTTCAATCGGGATATGGTATTTTAAATTCAACTAATTTTTTGCATATTACTTGGTATGTCTATAAATTAGAAAGATCATATGCAGGGCTGCACAAAAAGTTTTGCGTACAGTTCCACTTATTGATGGAAATTGTCGAGGGGAATTTTCAACTATGTGTTATGCGTTTTCTAATTAAACTAAATTTTTACGTACAATGTAGTATATATACAAATCTGTGGATCATATACAGAGCTGCACAAAATAATTCGAATATTTTTCCGACTATGGATGATAATTGCTGAAATTGGGTTTTCAAATGTGTTATGCATTTTTTCACATTGTGAATCGAATTTATTAAAAATAATTTTTATTTTGAATTTTAATTCGAAGGTATATATATATTTTTAATATTTCAACGTATTATGAAAAGAAAGGATATGCATTTCATACTTACTGGTATTACACTGGCTTTGGCAACCATGATGGCTAACACAGCAAAAACAACAATCTAAAAAATAAGAATATACATAATATAGCTTCATACTAAATGAATATGCCTATATTATAAAGCAAAAACATATCCGTGAGTAACGCTGATGTCATTTTGCTACAGATCCCTAACAGGTCCATCGCTTTTATTGCAATTTTTTAAGTTCTACACATTTCAAAATTAAAATTTTTACACCGTCGAATAGAAAAAAGAAATGTTCATTTAAATGCAAATTGTTTGAAACTTGTATCCCAATTCACCGATTTTTCATGGTTTTTAAAATAATTTTCAAGCAGGATTTTTAAAAAACTACCTGTATCGCGTGCCGCTTGATTATGAAAGATTAATCCGTTTGCACCTAAAACAATACAAATAGTTCAGCATTTGTTTCCGGCTAATACTCCATAACGAAATTAAAACTTCCACAAAATAATAATAATAATAATAATAATAATAATAATAATAATATAAATAAAACACAAATTTAACAGACATGCAATCGAAATTTTTCTTTTAAATTTGTCTTAAACCACTGAAATTATCAGTATCAAAAAGACTGCTGTAAGTAGCGAAATCTTTGGCGATTTCTTCGGCTATTAAGTCCTGGCATGCGGCTAATACGAAAGCATCGTTTTTAATAAATTTTAAAACTTTATTTGACTGCATAATTGATATTATTTTCTATATGAACATGTTTTTTGGTGTTGTTAGCGGACAATCTAAAAAAATATATTTAATCTAAAAAATCTATTGGAATATATATATATATAAAGTGTGATTGAAGATCGCACAAAGGGTTTCGTTTAATATTCCTTTCAAAACACTTTTATCCTTTCTTTAATAAATCCAAATAAATTTCATTTTCAAAAAAAAAAAAAAAAAAAAAAAAAAGCCCATGTTTTTTTATAAAGTAAAAATTTACCGGTCTATTTTTCTCGTTTTTTCGAATATCTGAACCAGCCCGATGACGGGCGAAGTCCGCTATTATACCCTGTCATGTCGACGAAATACGATATTAAAAAAAATCAATTTCAAAATTAAAAATGTTGTATAGAGACCTTCAAAATGTTAAAATATGCCAATATTTCCATAATCAGGTTTTTATCATGATTCAACACGTTCCTCAAACTCATATGTTGTTATAATCACTTGCTGAAGTCATATCTACTTGCTTTCTCTATTACTCATATTGATACTCTCTTTGTATTATTCTCAAACATTTGAAAAAGTCCGTTAAACTTCCAATATGACGTCAGATTAATTTTTTTTTTCAATTCTCTAATGACGTCATATTTACCTACTTTCTGTACTTCACATACTCATATTCCTTGTATTATTGAGAAATGTTTGGAAATTTCCCTTATATACCAATATGATGTCATAATAATCTTTTTTCTTCAATTGGGGGAACTTTTTATTTCATTTTCATTTTTCACGTGGTAATCTTTCAATAGAAAGTTAATAATTGTAGAAAGGTTTTTATTGTTTTTTAATTGTTGGCAACTGTTATAGCGAAAAATGTTTAAAGTTAATAAGAAATAGGAAAAGTTCTAATAGGAAAAGACTATTAGATTTTTTTTTTTAACTCTCTATATTATAAAATAAAATTATCTTTTTAAAATAATGCGATTTTTTTCAAAATTTTAGTATTTTCAGCGTGACAGTAGGCATTTGAAAACTTATTATTAATATTTTCTATTTAATAATTGCTTTTCTACTACGATTTTCATGAATTGATCATGTTCAATAGGAAAATAATACAATAATAACACTTCAAAATAATTCTATAAAAATTATGCTTATTTTGATTTGTTATGCTAAATTCAACATTTTAGAATCCATTTTTCTTAACCTTAACATCGAACTGAAAAATCATTTAAAAATTAAATTGATTCATATTGATTTGAAACAACTAGCGGTTATGATAAAAAAAAAAAAAAAAAAAAAAAAAAAAAAAAAAAAAAGAAAAATAAAATTGGTTGGAGTTTTTGAGATAGCAATTACGTTTCAGTCATAAAAGAGGAAAATACAAAAATCGTAAAATTGGACTTTTTTGTAATTTTCTGCATTCAATAACTAAAATTTTTTATAAAATCGAAAACGATCAAATATTTCTAAAAAAAATCGGTATACGTACATAAGGCTTTCCTCAAACCTAAACTGGCTTCTTTCTGACATTTTTAATTCATTTTTGTTCGCAAACCTATTAAATTTACAAGTATTTTTATTAAGAAATTATGTAATCGAACTGTTTTATCCGTTTTTCGGTAAAGACAGAAGGTTTTTCGAAAAAGGCTGTCAAAGTTGGCGTTTTAAACCAAACATCCGGACGCGATAGCGCAGGAAAGGAAAAAGAAAACAGACGTCATCACTGCAATCACTTTTAACTCAAGATATGATTAATTTATTAAAAAATGAAAGAAAAAAAATTGGTCGATTACAAATCACTTACTTTACTTATTTAAATTACACGCTTTTATGTTTAATAGCAAGTCAGAAAATGTGTTAGATAGTTTCATGTTATTGAGAGAGAATTTTTTTTTCAGAACTGCCTTAAAATATTCACATTATTAGAATACACATAATATATAACAGTATTAATAAGAAATGTATGTGCTACTCGTTTAGACTCTCATTTTCACATTAGGAAAATAAATGACATGAATAAAGCAACCATGGAAATCATATAAGAAAAATTTCTCCTTCATTTTATGATCGCATCGTTAAACTAAAGCAAAAGAATGGCGAAAAATGGAAAGAATAATTTAAAATATACCTGGATCCGAATTCAGATTGCAAACGATTAAAGACATGTTATACATTTGACGGTTTTCGGTTAATGAAACATCATTTGACGCCAAACGTAAAATATTGCATATGAGTAAAGATGAAAATAACAGACATTTTATTTAATTTTTTCTTTAAAACAAATACAAAATGAATTCTAACTTTTTTTGTTTCATATTTTCATAATATGAATCTGATGTTTTCTATTTCTTTTAACAGTAAATATATTAGGATTTTTTTTTTTTCCCCGCAGTATACTTTATGAGCTTTGAGTTAGTATTTCATTATACAAATAATAATAAATTCTAATACAAGTCCAGATAAATTGAAGTATAGGATAAATCGAACTTTTAAATTCTCTGCATATCTTAACATTATGCTTTGTTTTACAGCCCGCTTATAAGGATACCTGCAAAATTTGAATATCGCGTACAGCGAAGTTTTGTACCAAAAATATATCACATAAGAAGTCTGCTAGAAAACATATTAGCAATTTGTTGAATCAATCTTAACCCAAGCAGAATTTATATACTGGTATTGATATCAAAATAAGCAATCGAATAATAATAATAATAATAATAATAATAATAATGCAGCGGCATCAAGTGACGATAAAAAAATATTGCAGAAAAATATCGAATGAAATCATGATTGAAAATTTGAATTAATTTAAAATGTATCGAGAAATTTTTCAAAAGAAACCTTAATAATATTAAAATAGTTGAAACTGCTATGCAACGACAAAAAAAAAAAAAAAAAAGACAGGAAACAATGAAAAAAGAGAGAAAAAAATAGAAATTTATATTAAAACTATTTACCATTTATAGATTTTATAGCAATAAGATTGAGATTTTGACACAAAACAAAGGTATCTAATTTATCTCTGTTTAAATTTTAATCTCTTTTTAATGTTAATTAAACAGAAATTATTTTAGAAAAGAAAATTTTAAATTCATTGAAAAGTTTAACAAACTTAAAATGTACCCTATATCGAGAAATCTTCCAACAACAAAAAAATCTTATTTGATATTGAAAATTTCGTTGAAACTGCCAAACTTCCATACCAAATTCTAAAATGAATTACTTCTGATGTATAGAATTTACATGATGTCTTACATGATGTCATGTATAGAATTTACATGGATTTCCATGTTTAAAAATGAGTCGGAAAATTTCGCGTTGTTGAACGGGGAAAAATATTTTTTTCAGAGCCGCCTTTAAAACGATTACATTTAACATAAACAATTGGTCTTACCTTGGAAAACATTTTTATCCCTGTTGGTTCTAGCTCGATTGCTTTCGAGAAATGGAAAACTGCTACTGATGTGAATTTCGTCGTGGAAAAACCGTATTTATACCAAAAACTTTTTGAAAGTAATTAATATTAAAATTTATTTGTAAACTAAATTGGAGCTATTAGGTCATTGTTGCAAATGAAGTAGAAAATCTTTTGTTGAGATTTCCATCTTGAACGGACCTTATCTTGTACATTCCAGCCTTAGATGAATATGTATAGGCAAATTAGAATGACCTTAGGTTAAGAAAAAAGCAGAAGGATTAACTACACACCAGTGAGTTGTGTTGAAGATATTCAAATATTAGTGCAGTTTTTTACAATGTTACAGTGAAGCTAAATGACATTGATTCTTGCAAATGAAGTAACATTTTCTTCAGCTGAATTTTTTAAATGGCCAGTTATCATGGTTATTTTTCATTAATTTTTGACAGCGTTTGATTTTATCTAAGCGGGCTGTCTATGGTAAGTTGCAGATAAAAATTAATTCCAACTGTAAATTTATAACTTTTTTTAAATTTCAAATATTGTTGTTTGGCTACGGATTTTTTACATTAGGAGATATGTCATGCATTAAGAAATTTCTAAGGTAATCCGGCCATATTTATCTTGATCCTGAAAAAAAAAATAAAAAATTGAGTCCAGAAAAACCTTGTCAATAAGACTTTGGTTTGGATCGGGCCCGCAGCGTATTTTTTGAGATGTGGGTGCTTTATATTTTAATACTTCAGTGTTTAAAATATTTCTAACAAGTTGCAGACAGTATTTTAAAAAATAATTTTAAATAAATTTATAAATGTCCGGAAATTTTATGTACTGATATATAATCTTTTGTATGTATTAGCTTGCGTATGATCAAATGTATGACTGTAGGTTAAGGAAAAGCAAAAAGATTAATTATAAACCGATGATGAAGCTAATTAAAATACTCATGCAGTTATTTACAGTGCGTAGAGTAGAGATGGGCAACATCGTTCCTTTTAGGGAATCGTTCCAGCCGGAATCGTTCACCGAAAGGAACGAGTTCTTTGGAGCCGTTCCGAAAAAAGGAACGATTCCGAAATAAAAGGAACGATTCCGAGAAAAAGGAACGATTCCGAAAAGAAAGGTTTTCGAGAAAAAGAAACGCTTTCGAGATAAAAAATAACGATTTCAAGATAAAAGGGATAATTTTGAGAAAAAAGAAACAAATCCGGAAGTATTAGAACGAACATGAAATACATAATATTAATAATACTAATTTGTTTTCTTATGTATTCGTCCATTTTCTTACGCATCCATCCACCTTATTTTTTAAATTTTTTGGACAGATCATTTCGTTTTCAAGAGTACATTTCATTGATGAGTGTGTGCAATTAATTAGCAATTATTTCTAATTACCATAATACAAGTATACTCCCTTACTTTATGGTTTATGGCATTAAACTCAATTCCTCTTGAAAATTTACCCCTGGATGATCTTTCATTTACCGCTATAGTTTATCAAAGAAATTTTATTGTAGCTGTTTGTTTTGCCCACCAGGGTGGCGACCCATTCCATTTTTAGTGTAATCAGGTTTCCTCTAGAAATTTATCGTTGAATGACCCTCCATTTATACTATTAATTATTTTATGCAGGAATCTTTATTCTAGTTCTGATGTTTGGCACCAGGGTCTACGCAATTTTAAGCCTTATAATTAAGATCCCACTTCAAAATCCACCCCAAGCTAACCAACCATTCATTTACATGTCAGTCCTCGGAACCGGCCGTTTTCAGAGTCACTCCATTTCGATACGAATATTTGGAAATCGGTCATTTTCTCAGTCTACCCATTTCTAAACTATTCCCAGGACTATCTCCTTTTAGTATTAAGTTCATGCGTGAATAGAACCTTTTATAAAATCAAATTCGAATACCTGTCGATTTGGGAAAACATAATTCATTAAACGAAGTATATTTGAGAGTCTTAATATATAACTATGTCCTTTCTGACTGCATTATCAATGCACAACCGAAACCGAAATGCCTGCACCTGAAATCGTAAAATTTTAGTTGTTACTTCCTGTTATGACACAAAAATCCATTAAAAAGGTGTTTTCTGAAATTCAACTGTTAGGTGATAGAAAGTTTTTCAAAAGGTATACCAGTATATTTAAATTTAGAAATTACACATAATTAGAACTGTAGATATTGAGATAAGAAACAAAATCATAACTATATAGTTCAATACGTTTCAATAACTTAACTAACTTTCGTCAACTTTATAGTTTAATACAAATACGATTTCAAATACACAAAATAAATAAGAAAATACAAAATACGATACTCTTAAAAAAGATTTTATTTCAAAAATAGGAATATATAAAATTTGTTGATTTGGTGAAATCCTAAAGTAATCCGCAACAAAAAAGCAGGCTAAAATGTTAGTACAACAAACAATTCAACAATAGTTTCATGACAGTAAAGAAAATTAACATCAATAATATAAAATTTGTTTTTAAAATTTTTCATTCATTGTTGTACACAATTTTTTTTAATCGATTTTATTTTCTAATAATTTTTGTTTAATAAGAATTACTGCTACATAATTCCAAAACTCTGCTAAACTTTCAATATATGGAAAAAACTCATGATAAAGTCTGAAATACTGAATCAATTCGAACCTATTTGGAACAGTAAATTGATCTGCCAGTATCTTAGATGAGTTCGTTAATCAAGTATGTAGCTGTTATAGTTCGTTTACAGGAGCACACAAAAGCAAAAAAAAACATTCAAAGCTTGTCATCGCGATAACATCCGAAATATACTGAGCATATTTAAACCGAATTAGGACAGTATATTGTTCTTGCAAGTATCTTGGAAGAATTCGTTAATCAAGTACTGTTTTGTTGCCCCTATGTGATCACCTAATGGTAAAAACCAGCCCTGTTGAAAGCAAAGATAATAAAATGAACGAATACGTTTTTATTTTAGGTTGCCTGATTACAAGTCTTTTTTGTTCAAATTTCGTTATTTGTTTTTTGTACCGAAAGAAGAATCAAATCCTATTTTGGCGACCCCTTCTACATTGGCGCCCGGGGCATATGCCCCCTCTGCTCCTCTGTAGTTTCGGCACTGCAAATATCTGTTATCCACCACCACAGTAAGAGCCATTAATCCGAGAACTGATTTCGGGAGTTGCGAGTATCAATCCCGATCGTGGAATCGCACAATAAATTATTATGGAAGACGATTTTTGTCTTGTTTTTATTTTACGTTGTATTAAAACAAAGTCAAAGATATTTTACTTCTTATTATTTAGCAAGAAATAGAAAAAAAAAACCTATAGAAAATCACAACTGGCATTCTTTAGCTATCAATAATTAAAAAAGAAATTAGCGTAATAGTGCTGCTCCAGTTTTTTTGGCAAAATATAAAAATGCCTATTAATCTGTACACACGTACACAATTATACAATTATATTAGCACTAGAATCAGTTAAAAAAGAAAAGAAAGAAAAGAAAAGAATAAAAAACATAAATGTCTTTACTGTAAATTATGTTTTTTTTTTACTATATATTTTCACTATATCCTATATACTTTTTTACTATATTATAAAACTAGTTTAATGTAATCTTAACATAAATCTATTAAACAGGAAAAGCATAAAATACGCAGCTTTACATATATGTCACAATGTTGGAAAATGTCTGATAATCTATTTGTAGCACGTAATTTTCTTTCCCGTTTTCATACTCAAAACGGCCATAAGGGTAGCGCACAGCGGTTAAATTATTTGAATCCCACCCACTACTGCTACTGTTATATTATTATTATTATTATTAGACATGTTTTTTTTTAAATCTTTATTATAGGAATTTTAAGAAAGAATTGAAAACGTTTTGCCAAAATTCCTTGTTCAAATAGGTTTTCCTTGATGTATCCACTGTAAGTTGATTAAAACTATCTACGGGAGTTCCGAGATCTTTTGAATCATCTTTATCAGGAGAGAAAAATAAGACCCCAAAAATGCTCTTATTAGGTAGATTTCGTAAGAAATACTACCTATTACACTCTCCTCTAAGTTGGAATATTTGAAAAAAAAAATTTGTAGATCTACGCCGATCATGACTCCCAGAACCCAAAACCACCCCTAGTTCAAAACTTTATCTATCTATCTATCTATCTATGTCACTTTTTTATTCTTCATTATATTATATAACTTAAATTCACTTATATTATATAACTTCAATAATTCTGCTCAAATATCTTCCAAACTGATACATAAAATCTTGGTCAAGTTCGTTAATGGGCAAAATCGAACCAAGGGGGTGGGGGGGGGGGGGGAATGGGGAGGCTTTTTGTGAAAACAGCAAAAAACCTATAACTTCTTAATTATGATACGTATCGAATCCATTTAAAGTTATTAATTCTAGGTAAAGGGTCGAAAATTTATGTTTGACAGATTTTTGATATAATTAAAAATGGCCCCAAAAGGGAAAAAAGGGGGGGTTCCAGAAAAAAAAAATTCATAACATCGTCAATTCAGAAGATATCAAATCCGCTTAAATTTATTATAAATCCTTTTAATATTATCTAAAACTTTTATATTGACAAGTTTTTTATATCACCAACCCTTATAGCAAAAAAAAAAAAAAAAAAAAAAAAGACAAAAAAAAAAAAAAAAAAAAAAATCCCTGCCGGCTCCACCTGCAGAGAAGATAAATTTGGAAGTGGGCGGTCCCAACTGCAGCATCATGGCAAAAAGGTCATATTTCTTTTTATTTTCTAAATCTAATGCTAGTGTATCATCTGAAATGTCTTTAATTTTATCGAATATTTTCGTAGTTTGAGCTCGAATGGTTGCTCTTTTTTTCTTAAGCGTTTCGATATCCATTTCAAATAATAATAATACTTCAATATTCAATATATTCTATATAAATCAATAATTTGACAAAATTCAATTTGAGGTACTTACCTCAATCAATGTAAAAGAACATTTCAACAATCCAGTCGCTGGTCGCCAAAAAATGATGCAAGTCATTTTATGTAAGAATGCAGGTTCTTTTTAAATCGAATGTCTTTTTAAAATTATTTTCATGAAAATCAATCGAGAAACAAAGCATCGTTAAAATATAAGCACACAGCAGTTAAAATCGAACAAACATCCTCTTAGAAAAAAACTTAAACTATTTTATTTACATTTTAACAGAATAATATTATTTTATAACACTCGTTTGAGCGTTCAAAATTATTACCGAAAAATCGGTTCAGAAAGTTACATCACCTCACAGAAAGAACAAAATCAGAGTAAACAACAACAAAAAAACCGTTGCCAATGGAAACAGACAAAAAATCGTCTGGCTAGCGCCAGGGAGGCATTTGTAACACACTGCCCCCGGCTGAACACTTAGTTCAGCATCTACAACTCTTAAACAATTTAATAAACATAAGAGTTTACTTACGTACATGACAAACATTTTCGGTAACATACTTACATATACATAGATATTCAAAAGGCTAAATTAATACAAACAATTCTGGAATCTAAGAAAAAATAAAACACATGAAATTAATGCAAATTAAACAATAATAAAAGTAAATATGAATAACCAAAGAAATTAAATATTTAAGAATATAGTTTTTAGTGTCCATCAGTCCACCAAGTCTAGTTCAAGATTATATAAAAGTTGCACAGGTCTTTTGAGATCACTATTTACAGTCTGTAATACGCATGATCTTATTTTAGAGTCACGACCATATATAAGTTCTTTAACACGACCATATTTCCACATATGTTTTGGGAGTTTTTCATCATGAATTAACACAACATCGTTTACTTTAAACTGAGGCGATGAATTTGTGTTTTTCACTTGAAAAGCAGATCTAAGTTCCAACAGGTATTCATTTCTCCACCTTTTCCAAAAGTGATCAGTAATCTGTTGCTTATATTTATATTTTTTCGTCAACAAGATCTTATTGGATTTTTCTTGGGTGAAATTGATAATCCATAAGAAGGTAAGGACATTAATCGTTTACCAACTAAAAAATGAGATGGTGTCAAAGGTGATGGTTCAGTATTTTCTTCGTAGAGATAACATAAGGGATGTGAATTGATCACAGCCTCTATTTCTGTAAGTATTGTTTCTAGTTCTTCAAAAGTGAGACAAGTTTTGCCTAGAACTTTTTTCAAAGGTGTTTTTACTGATCGTACCATTTTTTCTCAGAAGCCCCCCCCCCCCCACCAGGAAGCCCCGGGGATTATAAACTTCCACGTTATCTTATTCTTTCTCAAATAATCAAAAATTTCTTGCTTAGAAATTCTTTCCCAAGCGTCTTTTAACACCAAATCTGCTTTAGAAAAGGTCTTTGCATTATCACTACATATTATTTTGCAGAATCCTCTTCTAGAGAAAAATCTTCGTAGTGCTAAAATAAAGGTTTGCGTACTTAGATTGGTGACTAGTTCTAAATGTATTGCTCTAGTTACAGCACATGTAAATACAACAATATAAGCCTTTGCAGTACCTTCAGGAGTTTTATAATAAATTGGGCCGGCAAAATCGACGCCAGACGTCTCAAAAACTGGTGTTTGGATGATTCTGTCTTTTGGTAAAGTGGCTATTTACACCTTTCCAGGAGTAGCATTAAGTTTCCGACATATCATACATGATCTTAAGATGGATTTTACGTATCTTCTTCCTTTTATTATAAAATACCTTTCACGAAGGTGAGCTAAGGTGACAGCTACACCTAAGTGGAACATTCTTTCATGAGCATCCTTAATGAGTAATTTTACAAAATAAGATTTATTAGGAAGAACCCATGGATGTTTTTCCTTCTCTGTTACTTCAGAAAACTGAAGTCTTCCAGACAATACAAGTAAGTTATTTTCATCGAATTGGGGATTAAGGTTGAATAGAGAAGAATCTTTATTAAGTGGTTTCTTTTGTTTAAGTGCCTGTATTTCAACTTTAAATGAAGTTTCCTGAAGTAGTTTTACTCAATACTTTTCTGCTGTTTCTATTTCTGAAGCAGTTAAAGGTCCTAAAATTTTAGTATTTCTCGAATCGGCATTATGAATAAAACGCATTATCCAGGCAGTAATGTTATACACTCGATTTAAACTACTAAATTATGTCATGTCAAAAACTGGTTTGGGAGCAGTATTTGATTCATTACACAATAGAGTTAAATTTGGTTTTGATTTCATTTCAATAAAAGCTTCGGGATCAATTTCTAGAGCCCTTTTAGAAGGCCACATATGTTCCGGTAGTGATAACCAAGGTGGGCCGTACCACCACATTTTGTTACCCGTTAACTTCGATAAGTTTTCCCCTCGTGTGAGCAGATCTGCTGGATTTTATTTTCCAGGACAATAATTCCAGTCTTTTGGATTTGTCAATGACTGAATTTCCGATACACGATTGGCTATGAAAGGTTTCCACTTTGTAGTAGTACCTTTAATCCAACATAGAGTTATTTCAGAATCTGACCATAACTTTACTTTTAAGTTTGGGATATGTAATGCTTGTTTCAAATATTTCCACATTTTAGCGGCAATTAATGCACTGATAAGCTCCAAGCGTGGAATGGTTAACCTTTTGAGGAGGGCTATTCTACATTTACTCCAAATAAAACTTGTTTGGATTTCACCAGTTAATGAAATGCAACGCAAATAAGCGACTGCTCCATATCCTATAGGGCTAGCGTTACAGAAAATGTGAACTTGTGTTTTTTCGGAAATGTTTATTCCATTAGGGAAATATTTTCTGGGTATTTCAAATGTTTTCAGCTGTACAACTTGTGAACACCAAGTGTCCCATTCAGATTTCAAATCGACTGATAATTTACTATCCCACTCTAAACCTCTTTGCTATGTTTTTTGCAACAAGGCTTTAATACGAATAACAAATGGATTCAAAATTCCTAAAGGATCATAAATTTTCAGTAATATCTTAAGTACTGTTCGCTTGGTGGGATCATCCATATAACTCTCCTGAAAGGGTTGAACATCTAACATCAAAACATCAGATTCAGTATTCCAAATTAGTCCTAACACCTTTAAAATACTACCTGGGTTTTGCGCACTCGTTTGAGCGTTCAAAATTATTACCGAAAAATCGGTTCAGAAAGTTACATCATCTCACAGAAAGAACAAAATCAGAGTAAACAACAACAACAAAAAAAACCCGTTGCCAAGGGTAACAGACAAAAAATCATAGTTTTATATATTGACCTTTTGTATGTACGACCCTTGTGTATGATCTTATGCCTCACCTTAGGTTCAGAAAAGCAAAAGGGTTAATTATACACCGATGAGTAGTGTTGAAAATATTAAAATATTTCTGGAGTTTTTAAAATTTTTTATTTTGCAGTGTGTAAAATGACATTAACTGCTGTGTGATATAGCATTTTCTTCAGCTTTTCCCCCGCACGGTTACTTATCATAGTCATTTTTCATTATTTTTTGACAATTTTTGATTTTATTTAATAAAAACCATTTATGATATCTACACTGCACAACATATATTTAGTACTCCAAAACAACTCTCAAACTTTATAGTTACGCTACCCATCTTAAAGTTTCAAAACTTCTTACGACTCGTCTAATAGTTATACAGATATATACAGATTTTTGCCTTATCTATCCTATGGTAAAATGAAATTTCGTACAAGCATACACAAGCGAACAGTAATAGATAGTACAAGTGGAATAATCAAAAGGCAAAATCATTTACAACGCTAGGAAAAATATTATTATAAAAATTAATGCGATTTATGATTAAACAACGAAAAAAATATACATTAAGATTCAAACTTGTTAATTTTAGCACCAAACTCACTCTCCAAAGGAAATATTTTATTATGCTATATGTAGCTTATTAAAAATAATTAAATAATGGAAGTTTAATAAAATAAGCTTTCTTAATTTTTTGATTAAGTTTGTTTGATACCGTATAAAGTAGGGGTGCACAACCTTTTTAAGCGAAGGGCCACTTACAAAAATGACTGGGTTGTCGAGGGCCACCATCAGTAGCACAGAGAGAATTTTGTTTTGAGGAGATATCTGTGTGTGTGTGTGTGTGTGTGGAGGGGGGGGGGTAATCTAAGCCTAAAATCAGATAAAAAAACATCCATTTTGGAAGGGTAGTTTTAGCCCCCTAAGTTCCCTCCTTCCCAGTCAACATTTTCAATTCTGTTGGCAAGGATATATCAACAGTTTACGTTTCTATTTATAAAAGAGATATAGCTAGGATCGTTTTCAAGAAGTGAAAAAATTCCTTGACTTTATTTGCTTTATTAAAAGTACTAAAAAACAAAGATAGGCATAAAAGTTGGCAGCACCAAAAAAAAAAAAAAAAAAAAAATAACTTTCATGAATGATGGTGGGAAGAGGAGAAATATATATTTTTCTAAATTGTACTTCTTAACATTATCAGTCATAAAATGCGGATATCAAGTAGGGGTGCACAATCTTTATAAGAGGAGAGCCAGTCACAAAAATGACTGGATTTTCGAGAGCCAACATCTGTAGCGTGGATAAAATTTTGTTTCGGGAAGGAGGGGGAGGATCGGTGGTCTAGAAGCTCATAAAAATGCTAATATTGAAAAGAGGGTCATAATCAACCACCACTTTAGTCAGCATAACCCAATTCAGTTGGCAAGGGTGGAAAAAATTTGAAATTTTTTTCCACGTGGAATTGACGATATTCGCAGTTTTTTCTCAGTGATTGACAAAATCGCGAATTTTTTCCTTGAGTGATTGACGAAATTTGTGATTTTTTTTTATATGACGAAATTCGCAACTCCGGAATTTCCGATTTTGGCACCTATGGTCTCTGTCGGCAGGTTAATGAAATTCGTGTTTTTTTCCTTGCGACAATAGGACGAAATTCGTGATTTTTCCGTACCCGTTCGACAAAATACGCGATTTTCACGCGTCCGACTGTCGAAATTCGCGATTTTTACGCGTCCGATTGGCAAAATTCGTGCTTTTTGCGTTTCCAATTGGTTAAATTAACGATTTTTGCGTGCCTGATTGGTGAAATTCTCGATTTTTTTGCACGCGTTCGACAAAATATGCGATTTTTACGCGCCCAATCGCGAAATTTGTGATTTTTACGCGCTCATTCAACAAAATACGCGATTTTTACGTGCCCGAATGCCAAAATTCGCGATTTTTGCGTGTCCAATTGGCGAAATTCACGATTTTTGCGGGCCCGATTGGCGAAATGCACGATTTTTCTACACTCGTTCGATGAAATACGCGATTTTTACGTGCCCAATCGGCAAAATACGCGTCCGATCGGCAAAATTTGCGATCTTTACGCCCCTGATTGGCGAAATTCGCAATTTTCGCACGCCAGATTGCCAAAATTCGCGATTTTTATGCACCCGCTTGACGAAATACGCGATTTTACGCACCTGATCCGCGAAATACTCGATTTTTACGCGCCGATCGACGATATTCGCGATTTTACGCGTCCGATCGGTGAAACTGATCCGCGGGCCAATTTTGGCTGGCGGGCCACAGGTTGTGCCTCCCTAGTGTAAAGGAACACTTTTCCCATTTGTTACAATATATTATTGAATAAGAATTCATACAGGGTGGGGGTACAGAAACACCCCTTTTCAAAACAATTAAAAGAAAATGTATTGGTGATAAACAAAATTTATTTTTTGCTAATGAAATAACATAATTTAAAGATTTAAATTATGTAATCATGTAGTTTTAAACAAAATATCTTGAAGGTGGCGGCACGGTTCTCTATGCAACAGATTCCCGAAGTTCTCCTCTACATGTTCCAGCATGTCCACCGGCATTATGGCTACTTCCTCTCGAAAAATAAGGAAATAAGGTTTGTGGGTCGATGTTCAGAAACCTCTATCTTGAGGCATTTCCAATAATAATAATAATAATAATAATAAAAGTAATAATAACAAAAATAACAGTGCACCGTCCGCCCGCGGGATGTCACCTGGAATCGAGATGAACGGTTGTTCGAAAAATTAGTTTCGACCGCAAACACACGCCGCCATCTCGTCTATATTGGGTTTTCTACTGAGGAGTACAAACAGAAAAATCTGCGATTGCTTCGGTCTCCATCCTCATTCCCACTTTTCTACGACCACTTCTCCCTCCACAACGCGCCTTAAAAAAACAAAAAAAAAAAAACAGAAGAAGAAGTTACGATCAACAAGCATGTTTTACATACAAACATGATAAATTAACAGCATTCACATTAATATTAAAATTAATATTATTTTGTTACTCATAGCATGTATACATTCAATTACGCGGCGAAAAATATTTAACTGAGAATTGGTAGCATCCTAAAAACCGATATTCCAATTTGAAAAAAAAAACTCATTAATCAATACATCATAAAAACTATCCGGAAACGTTTTCGAAAATCAGTGGTAGAAAAACAAAGAACTTCGTTTTATAAATGGTTTTTTAAATCTCGAAAATAGATTGGTTTTTGAGGTTTCTATAGATAAAGAACGCTTTTCGGAATCCTGGGTAACTCGGGAGAGGTTATTATCTATTTTTGTTCGTAGTTATATTATACAAGATTATTCTAAATGATGGACCCATTTTCAAAAAATTGTATTTATTAAAGTACAAATCCAAAATGAACAATCTTTATACCAATGAAAAGAGGAAGTTTCAAAGTTTTTTTTAATACTGAATTTGGTACGAAATGACCGCTGCACTGCAATTTGCGACTCACTTCTTGCGAACTCAAGAACGCAGAAAACCTTGTGCTTCACAGTAGCCATCTCATTCACAAGTGACAGTGAAACGAAATCGCGGCCTATTGCCGCGCGACCTCTACCGGCCGCCTCTGGAACCATCACCGCTTTGAAAGCCGTGCACTCAGTAACAGCAGATATGCTTTCTGGTGTGTGGGACGAGTTTGGCTGTTGCGTAGATGTTTGCCGTGCAGCAAACGGTGGACACATTGAACATTTATAATGTCTTAAAAAAACTTTGAAACTTCCTCTTTTCATTGGTATAAAAAGATTGTTCATTTTGGATTTGTACTTTAATAAATACAATTTTTTGAAAATGGGTCCATCATTTAGAATAACTCTGTATTTTCCTTGATTAAGAAACATTTGTCTTTCTTACAGTGTATTAAATATCTTACAACTTTAAATAGTTCCATGTCATGGGATATAAAAAGTATTAAATGAAAATATTGATTTTTTCATATGAGAAATTTTCTATTACTTTTTTCAACCGTATATTCTCTAATTAAAAAAAAATAAATATATATATGTGTAGCTTACAGCACAGCACAGGCTTAAACAACATACTGTTCCTTTATAATTTAACGGCCATTTTTTTCCCGTTTTGTTATATTATTCTTAACTATTCAATAGTATCTGAACCTAAACCTCTATCCACTGGACTTCAGTTTGGAGATTTTTCATCAGTAGCTAGTGTTTTGGCTAACAATTTTTTTTTACTGTTTTAAGACTCAGCTAACGAATGCTTTGTTGAATGCATGCAATAGAGATCTGCATGGGCCGAAATTCTCTGCCGGTATAAAAGCTAAAAGTGCGGCTCGAGCCTATCCCGGCCCGTACAAAAACTTAATTGGCCCGATTGAATTTCTATAAAACAGGCCGATATTTCTGAAGCTACATTATACTAAAATTAAAATTATTCAAAAAGCATACTTACTTATGCATATTTTTATTTTCAGATTATGTTCGAAATGCATGGAATACAAAATATTAATATTATTAATAACCACTTAGGCAATCACGTACAGTCGTGGGAAAAAATAAACATCCCCTACTAACTCAGCAACAAATTATTGTAGAAGAAAGTTACTGGTACCAAACGATTGGAAATAAAGTCTACTTTTAAATGATGGATACAAAATTTTCTTAGGGGTCCACCTACATATCAAAACAAACTCAAACTTTTGTTTTTTTCAATGGCAAGACCCAATTTTGACACGATATTGTAAATCTTCAGTTCAAACTATGCCTAGATACCAAATTTCATGAAATTCCTACGATTAATTTCAGAGAAATTAATTATTTTAAAATGAGCATATTTTAGGGGCTGTATCCAAATTGAAGTTCGGTACTCGATTGTTGAAATGCTACAGAATGACTAAGTCACTTCTATTAATGTATTATTTCTTGCCAATATAACCATATTACTCACTTCATATGTTTCAGCTGTTGTTATATACGGTAAAATCCTTTTCAATATTAATTTTATAATGTTTACAAGAGTCGAATTATCCGATTAAAAAAAAATATATATAAGGTTATCTGTGATTAAAATAGTTTTCGAATATGTGAATGTGATTGGAATTTTATAGGTGTTTTTATAATGCTTTTTCTCAGATTTTGAATTTATTTTACTCGCTCAGACAGATTCACAGACAGACATTTTCTAAAAGCAGTCAAATCGTGTCCAGAACCTTCTAAAACCTAAAAATCCGTCGAAAACCGGATGTCGAAAATTTTCATCAATACAATACCTTTTTCTTGTAAAGATAGAAGCGAGTAAAAATGTTGGCTAACGAATTTGATTTTGAAGCGATTTATCTTCGTTAGCTGAGGTATTATTGTAATTAACTCTGAAACTAATCAAAGTAATGTCATAAAGATTAGTATTTAGGCTAATTCAAAGGTCTAAGATATTTTAATTTGGTCAAATTCGAGTGTTGCTATTGGAAAATTTAAATTCATTCAGTCATTTTTCTACCATTATTTTTGACACAGTCAGTAGAGGATGATCAGTTTTTTTCCCAGGTTTGTGCGTACTTGAGATAATTTAATGTTTTTAACTTACTTCTAGTGCCGCTCTAAAGGTCATGGGATTTTGTTCAAAAATTCATAACGGGGTCTATTTACAGAATAAAAAATACAAACCTTTTCATATATTATATTCATTACTTCTTTATATGAGGGGGTTAGAATGACAGTGGAGTAAGTCAATATTTAGTAATTTGAGAAATGAAGGGTTTTGTGAAACTTGTCGTATTGCCGTTGCATTAAGTGGTCCAACTTGTTTTGCCCTCTAGCGACTCCCAAAATGAACTATGACTTATTTGACTGTCACACTGAACAGATATTAATGTACGTTCAGTGAAAATATGGTTATCTAGATTTTTCAAATTTTGGACTTACTCCACTGTCATTCTACCCCCTCATATGTGTATATCTGTTAAGAATCAAGAATACAGTTTTAACTGTAAAATACCGTTAGAATTCCGGTTCTTGAACGTTCCAGTTGTTGAATAATTTAGTTCTCGGACAAGAAATTCGGACGAAATTTGACTCAGTCTTGAAACAGAAATTCAGTCCTTGGCCAGTGAGAGTGTCGTCGCCAAATATACTAAATGAATAAACGTTGCAAAAACTACCGAAATGATTTGTTTTTTCACTCAAAGCGCACATATACATGAGGTACAGAGATCGCAGTGTTAACGACATTACGCATTTTGAAATTCCTGTTTAGCTCGGTGTGCTGAATTTCCTGATTTTTATTTCTTTTTCGTTATTGCTTTTTTCTTTTCCGTTTTCATGTGCACGAAGCACGTGTGTATGCGATATAGTAATCACGGTGGTAACGAATTCCATGCGTTTTGAGATTAAAAAAACAGCGAGTTAATTTATGGATCCTAGCGGTATGAAAATAAAATAATGTAAACAACTCTCCTTCTCCCCAATCTCATGTCATCCAAAATTTCCGCTATAAAGATATGGGCACGGTTTTGTTACATTTTTACTTTCTTTACACGGAGAAAATATTGGATTCATGAAAATTTTCGACTTCCGGTTTTCGACGGTTTTATATGTTGAGATGTAATTTTCCCAACTGGTCGAAAAAATCCGTCCCAGGATTCGAAACAGGGATCCCTTGGCTGAAACTGCCAATGCTCTACCAACTGAGCAATCCTGGACAAATATGGAGGAACTCATTCACCCAGTTAGATTTATATGTTTTAGAAGGTCCTGAACACGATTTGACTGTTTTTAGAAAATGTCTGTCTGTGACTCTGTCTGTATGTCTGTCTGTGTGTTTATCTGTATATGTAAAAAAAATTTTGTGGCTGCTCTATCTGAAGAACTAATGCATGGAATTTAATAAAACTTTAGATTAAGTTACACCTTGAAAACAGATAACCTTGCTAGGCTGCATTTTTCACGATATCTTAAGAACTAATGTTCAGATTTTCATCAAACTTCAAAATCAGTTATACGTTGACATATGTTGTTGTTGATTAGGTTTAGGTGTAAATAGTCCAACAGGTGGCACTGCTATGCTGCATTTTTCAGGATTTACACGATCTTATCGAAAGTCATAACTCAAGAATTAATGTACGGAATTTCATCAAAATTCATATTCTGTTATTTTGAAATATTAACATGTATGAGATAGAAAACAGTTTTGAGATTGGTACACACTAGTTATTAAAATGTTATAAAATTGCCATTGTTTCATATAATTCACAGTACTGTAATGTGTTTTTATATTTTACTGTTTTGCACTATACAGTGTATTGTTTGAAACAAATAAATGCAGGCAGTAACTTGAAAGAGGGGAACCAATCAGTCGTGTTTTCATTATTTTTTATGGTAAAATTTGATTCGTTTCTCGAACAACTTTTTGGAACGAATGTGTTTGAGAGCCGAGGTACTACTCTATATGCAAAAAATTATTCATTTTTTAGAAAGGTATTTTAAAAATAAAAATATGTAGCAAATAATAAACCCCATAAAATGTAATTATCTCACTTTTAGTTTTAGCAAAGTATCAAATTCAATTTCTTTCATTATGTCATTTTCAACTGACATATTTACGATTCAAGCATCACATAGGCTTTGTTCAGGACCGAAGATCGCGCGGCGCGCGGGTGAAGGAGAGAATGGTTATGGAGTAGGTCTTATCGGAAATTGAAGTAATTTAGTATATTGAAATAATTTAATTATTTCAATTATTTTAAGCTTCTTTGGCTCGGATTAGGTGAAACTAGCAACTACACATCTTTATCCTCCAAAAAAAAAAATGGATCTTATAATAGGAATATCTATTTTTATTTCATCATAACAAACCCCCGAAACATTCATGAAAAGCATCAAGTGATCAGATAGCCCGATCGGCGTTCATAACTCGCAAACATTTCGCCCGCGCGGCGCGCGATCGACCCAGGAAAAATGTGTGGGTGGTTTGATCACGTGATTTAGCTTTTTTTGTGTTTATAGTTTTACTTGGTTTGGTAGGTTGATTGATACAGCTGTAGCAGCATGATCGGATATCTGAAATTTTTCAGCTTTTTAACATCCTAAAATGATTTTTTAAGCCTTATGATCCAACATAAAAATAATAGACTACCAAAGTATGATGTATATATATATATGTACATATGTGTGTGTGTACATCATATAGTTACATAACTGCTGTCAACTTATATGTCTCTAAAACTACAGCACCTACTAAAACTGATGGATTAGTTTAGTCGACAGCAGTTACATAAATATATATATTGTACAAAACAATGCATATAATAAAATAAAGTTTAATTTTCTATAAACAGTGCACCTTTAACTAACAAGGGATCACGGAATTCCTGAAACACAGTATTGGTTTCAATAAAATTAATGTAAACTCTCAAAAAAAAAAAAAAAAAAAAAAAAAAAAGGTTACTTTTCGGTTAGCCGGGCGCTAGTGAAACAAATATAAATATATATACACACACACATATATGTATATACATACATATATACACAAACATATATGTATATATATTTTTTCACTGTCGCCCAGCTAACCTTAAAGTACCAAAAATTGTTTACGTACTTTACTGACGTTTGGGTTGTATACCTTCCAGTTTTTTTCCCTATTTTTCTTAATTTAAAAATGATTTATCAGTTGCTTTATATTTTTTGGGATAAATAGAATGTTAATAAATCAAGGTCGTGATACCAACATATGTTAAAAGATTTATTTCTTTATTTGTAATAGTAAAATAAAATTTTTGTTAAAATTTGATAAAAAAGCTTTTGAACATTTTATTAAAATATATTTTCCGATAACAACATTGTTGAAACATAATTATTAATTTCTAAAAATATATTTTTCTTGAAATTCATTTTTTGATGTAAATTGCATTATTTATTGTATTGCAATAAACATCATAAAACACGAGAAACAAAATACTTAAACATTCAGTAGAAAATTAAATACTGTACATTCTAACTAGATTTTATGCATATTCATTACGAAACAAACTCATTCATTATCATAATATCATTCAAACATATTCAATTCATTATATAATATAAACATATATAATATAATTAATATAAACAGAATTAATATAAACATATTATATATATAAACATATTAATTCATTCAAACATATTCATTATCAACAAGACGGTAAACCACGCATGCATTTTACCTCTTTACAAAAATAGGTACTGATATTTCTAGTTTAAAATAATGTATATCTTTTACATTTTATTTTTATAATATTTTTTTTACATTGTAAAATATGCTTTGCATTTTATTCGTACTAAAAATTCACTGTTGAAGTACTCAACCTGGAGAAATTCGTGCAAATTGATTATATTTTCATTACTTATTTTACATTTTCTAAAAGAAAGAAAGAAAAAAATAATAATGTTTAAATATTAAAAGGCACTGTAATGTAAAATTTTAATCGTAAAATAGCTGAATTTGTCGTATTTAATTAAATAAGTAATTGTTAATAATATCAAATTTTACTTTTATAAAATATATTCCATTAATCATGAAAAATACAAAGCAACCGATAAAACATTTTTAAATGTTAAAAAAACATTTAACATTTAAACATTTTTAAATAGAAAAATCAAATAGAAATTTAGGGGAATCGAACCCGCAATCTCTAGAATCAAGAGCAGTGCTCTAACCATTCGGCTATCAAGTTCACTTCAAAAGTTTAACAAAATATCATTAAAATACACAAATTAGTCAAATGAAGCCCCGCGTTCATTATCATTGATTTGGACGTCCAAATCAATGATAATGAACGCGGGCCTTTCAATTTCATTCACAGTATAGACTCACTCTGTATTTAAATCTCCATCGCCCGCGCGCCGCCTGATCTTCGTTTCTGAACAGCCCCATACACAATCTGAACACACCCCGAGTCGTGTTTTGTCCACACAACTAGTAATTTAAGTGCGCGGAGGTATTTATAGGTTCTCTAAGCGTCTAGTGTAGGGCTGGTAAACCTATGGTACTCGTGCCCGAGATGGCACATACGATAATTTCTGTGGTACTAAAAAAAAATTTGATTTTTGATAATCATCATCATATAGATACATTCTTTTTTTTTTTTTTTTTTTTTTTTTTGTAATAACAAATAATTTTTTAAAAACATGTACAGAGTAATAAATAATACAATTATTTTTACATGAATTAACAAATTATATATATATATATATATATATATATATATTTATTTATGCTATGCAACGTTTTAAACAGATAACTACTTCACCTGTTTTGTATGAATTTAAAAGTTTTTACTTCCTAATTTCATAAGACAGCAACTGCAATAAAAAGACAAGTGGAACCAATTTCGCTATGTAGCTGATGTTCTAAAATAGAGCAGAAATCACTCAACATTGATGCGAAGTAAGGAAGTTAAATAGATGGAGTGGGTCTCATTCACCAATCTTCATAAATATAAAATCGTCTGCCCACTCGAATACTACTTATTAAATTCATGCCCAATTCTGAATACGGTCGTTATATCCAAGAATTCGTTATTTCCATGGCAACAACACATTTCATCGAAATCATATCGACTGAGTTCAGAATCGAGCCCTAAGAACAAGATTATATTGGCGAATGAGATCCACTCCATATACTTTACCTTCTTCCTTCGTATCAATCCTGGTTGATTTCAGTTTTGGCTTCGATTAAGGGTCTATAGAGATCACATTAGAGAGGGATTGGACATTGACGAAATGTCCATCATATGAATTCCAAAGCAGGTGGAACGCAGTGGAACACAACGTATTTTCATCACAGTCTAACACTTTTTATTGTATTAAAATCATGGAAAATTCTTTTTATATGCCTTATTCTCTCTAATATAGGATCTCTAAGGGTCTGTTGCTTTCAGCGCCATCTATCGCTGCTATTTCAAACTTAACCCGGCAATTGCAGTAAAAAAACTCCTGACTTCATACATTACTATCCTGGAAGAATTTTTTAAAATATCTGTCACTTTTTGCAACTTATTGAATTTTAAAACCAGTCAGTCCATTTTAGAACAGCAGGTATATTACTAAAAATAAAAAAATAAAAAAATAAAATAAAAGCAACAACAACCAAGAATAAAGTATGCTTGATCATACGGCAAAAACCTAACTAATAAATCTGTAATTTATTTTTTATATTGCAACGTGTATTACCATAAGTGAGATGTCGCATTAATGATGAACTATAAATAACTAAAATAAAAAATTATAAAATTTTTATCCTTATTATACTATGTGTCACTTAAATGAAAAGCCAATCAAAATCTATAAACCACATAAATTCAATACTAGATAAACAAAACTAAACAAATTACATTTACACAGAACCAGAAAACGGAACTAACTACTTAAACTCATAACAAAAGAACACAACAAATTACAGCAAAAATGAAAAAAGCCAATAAATAACAAAGAAAAGCTAAAACAACCTGTGCCAGGTGGCATGGCTTGAGACATGCACTGCTGGGTTAAACTAGTTTTATGCATGCAACACTCCCCATACCTGACAAGTACAGACTGAAAATGAATGAAACAGACATAACGAAAGGAAGCAAACTAAAGCCAGACTACACCAACAATTTCTCATCTTACACCACAGTAAACAACCCACTACACCGACAAACTATAACTAGACTACACCAACAAGTTCTCAACTTACATCACGGCAAACTTCCGACTACACCGAAATACTAAAGCCTGACTGCTCCATTAAGTTCTCAACTTACATCACAGCCAACAACCCACTACACCGACAAACTATAACCAGATTTCACCATCAAGTTCTCAACTTACAACACGGCAAACATCCCACTACACCGACAAACTATAGCCAGACTACACCATCAAGTTCTCAACTTACATCACAGCAAATATCTCACTATATATATATATATATATATATATATATATATATTGGAGATTTGGTTAGAATGTTACGAGGACTTGATTAATGTATTTTGAAATTCAAAGATATTATAATTATATATATATATATATATATATAAATTATCCTTATTTAGTTCTTATACCCAAATTTCATAAAAATCCAATTAAATTTAGGACTGTAACTATAGGATGCAATACATATAATAATATAGCCAATAAATATCTATTAAAAATTCTCAATCAAATTTATACACTGACAACATCCACTGATAATACACATTGTATAAAAAATAGCTATCAACTCGTCAATATTTTGAAAAATCTTAAATGTGTTAAAAATATAATGACATATGATTTCAAAGATCTGTTTAATAATATAGATTTAATAGATCTACATAATATTATAAATGCATCCTCTTTAATAAAAAGGTATGTGTTGCTGACGACTGGGATCGTTGCCACAGATTAATCTCAGAAAATGAAACATTTGAAGTTACTGAAAAAATTAATTGCTCGAAAAGCATTTGTCAGAAAATTGTTAGACAAACTGCGTTAGAAAGGTAAAAAATTGTATTTTTCTTGATATAAATTTCAAATCCACTGATTATGCCATTTTTCAAATATTGAATTTCAAAAATGACCAAATTTCACAATGCATTACCATAGCGAAAACTTCACGCGTAAAAAAATAATAATAACAGCAATATGTCAGCACGAGTCACAAATTATAGTAACCGTATTATTCTGTGTGAGGATTGCGCATGCCTCTTCTTGCTCTAGTAGCGCCCCCTTCTGGAGAAACGAAAGCGCGCGGCAGTAGAACGCAGAACGTCAGCGGCGAAGAACGTCGTTTGTGATATGAGAAACCAGAATTGGTTATGAAAATGGTCGTAAATGTTACCGATCATGAATCTTGAAAAATATGAATAATCTTTTATGTTGATTTATGTTCCTGTGCTTGTCATCTGTCCTCGCCATGTCAACTTTATGTTACTACATTAAACTTGTGTTCGTAATTACAACGGCCTGTTTCCTTTAGAACGCCCACACATATAGAAGAGACATCACACTGGTGTCAGAATTAATGGATGAAAAACAGGTTGTATTACTGGATTACGGAGTGAAATATTATAGTGAAATATTATAGTGAAATATTATAGTGAAACATTTTGGATAACCTTAATCAGAGGTAAGGTACATTTTTTTTTATTATTTAAGCATGGCTGATCAACTGACTAAACTTAAAAAAACTAGAGGCGTAATAAAAGCATCTATTACATCTATTATTAAAAAGATCGAAGATGCATGGGTTTTAGAATCGCCGAATTTGGTGGAATTAGAAGAAAATTTAGCTCAGCTAGAACAGAAAGGTATCGACCTTAAACGAGAAGATGAACAAATTTTAGCGTTAATTAATGATGAAAATGAAATCGAAAGAGACGCGAAGACCTCTATTGAATATCATGAAAAAATAACTTTATGGAGATTTAGAATTAATAAGAAATTGAAAAATAATCGCAAAAGCGAAGTTTCCCCCATAACTCACGTCGATAATAAGCACGCAGAAGTAGTTGCACAATCTGTTAAACTCCCTACATTAAAAATTGAGAAATTTTACGGCGATATAAGTAAGTTTCAAAACTTTTGGAACTCATTCAAAATAGCAGTTCATGATAATGATTCACTGTCAAATATTGAAAAAATGAGCTATTTACAAAGTTATTTAGGTGGTAGTGCATATAATTCTATTTCCGGGTTTGCGTTATCAGATAAAAATTATTTGGAAGCTGTCCAAATTCTGAAACCACAATTTGGCCGAAAGGATCTCATTGTGACGACACACATAAATACATTATTATCTTTGAAACCCGTATTGAAAACAAATGATGTAATCGCTCTGCGAAAATTATTTGATACCATTCAATGCCAAATAAGAAGTCTCAGGTCTTTATGTCTTATAATTCTTAAATCCCTGCCAAATAATCTTTCGTTAGAATATAATAAGCAATGTATAAAAAATTCCAGTGACACGCAATCAAGTATTGATGATTTGTTATTATTTATTCGTACCGAAATAGAGTCGGGAGAAAAACAAAATTATTTAATTGGAAATTTAGATAACCCAAGGTTAAAGCAGTCGTATAATAATGATTCCACTGCATTTCGTAAACAAATGTTCGCTAGTGATAGAATTAATTCTGAAGTATCTCATATTACCGCGGAAACCTTTTGTATATTTTGTTCTTGTAATAGTCATTCGACTGAGGAGTGCAATAAATTACCCGTTGATCAGAAAATAGCTAAATTAAAAGCACAAGGACGCTGTTTTTTATGCTTAAAGAAAGGTAAACAAGTCGCTAAAGATTGTACCATAAAAGATAAAAAATGCACTAATTGCGGCAGATATCATAATGTTACGATATGTAGTTATTTACTTGGCAGTGCCAATAAAGTTGATAGGGAAAATAATTCGAATGCAAATGAAAAAGCACTCACTGCTAGAATAAGGTCAGATGAGTTATTTGATTTGAAAACACCGCAAAAAGAAACAAAATTAATTGAAACATTACCGACAGTAGATATCGAATGTGGTAATAAAATATTACATGGCGTAGTAGATAGTGGAACGCAAATTTCTATAATAAAGACTAGTTGTGTACCCGAATACTTTAAAAATCCTTGTGGTACTATAATATTGCAATCTGCATTCGGTCACCAATTGAAAGCTCCTTTAATAAATATTCCAGAATAAAAGAGAATGAAGACAAGGATGATCGGCATTCAGTGATTGCTTTGTTTCGATGAGTACGATGTCTCAGCGAAGTCATTTGACAGATTCAGAAGCTTGGAGAATTGTTGGTAGGTTAGAAGGGGGCCAAACTCAAGCCGAAGTAGCGCAAGCCATTGGAGTGTCACAAAGTGTCATTTCCAGGATCTGGAACCGTTTTTTGGAGAGTGGATGTGTAGGCCGAAGACCAGGGCAAGGTCGTAGACGGGCTACAACGCCCAATGAAGATCGGTATTTAGCGTTAACAGCTCGGAGACACCGAAACATGAACGCTACTCTTCTCCAACAACACCTTCGCTCGGCTACAGGCACCACGATTTCAACTCAGACTGTCCGAAACCGGCTCCATGCTGTAGGTCTGTATGCTCGCCGACCGATGGTATGTGTTAGATTAACATCAAGGCATCGTCGCGACCGCAGGGAGTGGGCAACCGAGCATGTCAACTGGAGGAGAAATGAATGGAGCAATATTCTGTTTTCTGACGAGTCCCGTTTTTCTGTGCATCCCGATAATAGGCGTATTTTCATCTGGAGGGACCGTGGCAGTAGGAATAATCCTGCGTTCGTGCACGAAAGTGTCAGATTTGGCGGTGGAGGAGTGTTGGTGTATGGTGGCATCTCCATTGACGGGCGCACTGACCTCTACATCATTCGAGATGGAGCTCTGACTGGTCGCCGATATAGGGATGAGATCCTCAGACCTATTGTAGTCCCTTACGCTGCAGCAATCGGAGATAACTTCATTTTAATGGACGATAACTGCAGGCCACATCGTGCAAACCTGGTGGAGGATTTCCTTTTCGAGGAAGGAATCGTTCGAATGGAATGGCCAGCGTGTTCTCCAGACATGAATCCAATCGAGCACGTTTGGGACGCTCTAGGAAGACGAGTTTCTGGCCGCCAACAACCCCCACAAATTCTCCAAGAACTGGAAAGAGCTCTTCTGGAAGAGTGGGGCAGAATACCCCAACTCGTCATTAATAGCCTCATTGAGTCCATGCCTCAAAGGTGTTCAACGTTGCTGGCCGCCCGTGGAAACCATACCCCCTACTGAAAATGATTTTCTTTGACGAAAACACCTTTTCTTATTCTTTTTTTCTCATATGCACAAATTGTGTTTTTTTCCTTTTGTACACAAATGCGCAATAAAATGCATTTTTTTCTGCCAAACATGTGTAATTTATTCTCATATAACCTACTATGTCTGTCGACCATGTATCAATCAGCTAAAAAGTTTCCCAGATACAAAATCCACCTAAAACTGCGATATCCTTTAATTGTTTTGAGCAGTGTAGTATTACACAATTGATCACGAAAGAAACTAATAATAATGAAAATGACATATGTACTGTTGCAGATTTAATCGTAGTAGAGAGTGGAGATCAAACTGAAACGGAAATTCATTATAAGGAAGAAGATCCCCAAATTAGGCAAGCAGAAGAAATTTTACATAATTCAAAAGATTTAAAAGTCCAAAATTATTTACAGAGTGAACACAATATTATGACTGATACTCCCATAGTTAACAATGTAACTTCAATTTTTGAATCCTCAAACTATGCAGACACGCCTGATGAAGAAACCGAATACGAAACCGCAATTTATGCTAAAAAGAATGCAAGTGCTTCGGATAAATATTTGATTGCATCAGAAGACATGAAGGAAGAAAATATAAGACAAAGCATAATTTCTGAAAATAAAGATTCAAAAGTTGATGTCACGACAACAGAAGAATCTTACTCTGTTTTCAATAATACAATGCCAGAAACACTTGATGGAAGTTCCGAATCCAACACGACTGAGTTCAGCGAGAAACAACCTCTTGTTTACGATGAAAATTCTGACTACATTATATTGATTGCATTACATTATAGTCATCTGATGTCATACATCAGATGTCAGTCAGAGATGTCAGTCATACATCTGATTACATTATAGTCAATGGTTGTGTGAAATCACATGAAATAGCAAACAAAGAACCCGATGTATTCCTTAAGTTAAATCATCCTGACAGCATGATGTTAGAAAAATGCCAGAAGAAATCTGAGAAGCTTGATGACTTTACAGAGACTAAGGAAATGACGATTGACGAAAATAAAAATGAAACTGAACTTTCTAAAAATTATGATAAAGTGAAAATAAAGGAAACTGTGAGGAAGAAACAGTATACACGTGATGGCTTTCGCCGAATGAACAATACATTTAGTACAGAAAGACGACGAAAACGAGGAAAAATAAAATTTCTAGGTCATGTGGTAAGATCCGGTATACATGCACCCGATCCCGACAAAGAATCAGCGATACAAAACTTAGAAGTTCCCCAGTCAAAGAAAGATGTCAGAAGCATATTAGGTCGTTTATCTTACTACTGATCCTATGTTCCTTCATTCTCCGACATAGCTCGTCCATTGATTGAACTTACGAAGAAACGTGCCCCTAATGAAGTTACTTGGTCTGAGGATTGTGACAAAGCCTTTTTTGAGTTGAAACAGGCGATCAGTAAATCACCCATCTGTTATTCCCCAAACTTTCAGAAACCATTTATTATACACGCAGATGCTTCTTCGTATGCGATAGGCGCTTGTCTATCTCAAAAAGATGAAAATGAACAAGAGCATCCCATTGCTTTTACCAGTAAAAAGCTCTCCAAATGCCAAGAAGGTTATGCTACCATCGAAAAGGAAGCTTATGCTGTTATCTTCGCCCTGAAAAAGTTCGAACACTATATATATGGTTCGCAGGTAACTGTGGTGAGCGACCATAATCCTTTGAAATTTCTCACGGACTGTGCACCTCAAAGTGCGCGCCTTCAAAGATGGGCCCTTGCACTTCAGCGCTTTCAAGCCCAAATAACGTACCGACGTGGGAAACTCCACGCGAATGCTGATTCTCTAAGTAGGCTACATGCCTCACATTGGACTTGAAAACTTTGAACATTCTTTTTTTTTCTGTGTTACAAGTCTGAACTTTAACTTTAAAAACTTTAACTTTATCCTCGAACTTTAAAATATTAGTATTAGTGTTATAGTGTATTCTATTGTTTATTTTCTTTGATGTTCTTTAAATGTTTGAATTTTAGTATTAATATGTTTTACTTGTTTATTTAGATATTTACCAGATATTGATTTGTCTCAAAAGACTAAATCAAATTCTCGAAAGGGGGAGGTGTGAGGATTGCGCATGCCTCTTCTTGCTCTAGTAGCGCCCTCTTCTGGAGAAACGAAAGCGCGCGGCATTAGAACGCAGAACGTCAGCGGCGAAGAACGTCGTTTGTGATATGAGAAACCAGAATTGGTTATGAAAATGGTCGTAAATGTTACCGATCATGAATCTTGAAAAATATGAATAATCTTTTATGTTGATTTATGTTCCTGTGCTTGTCATCTGTCCTCGTCATGTCAACTTTATGTTACTACATTAAACTTGTGTTCGTAATTACAACGGCCTGTTTCCTTTAGAACGCCCACACATATAGAAGAGACATCACATTCTGTTAAAATATAAAAGTGAATTATAATGTCACGAGTGCATGATTTTTATTTAATTCTCGACAAATACTAGATACGCCATTTCTATTTAGTTGTGAATAATATAGGTTTATTTCCGTTATTAAAAAATGTAGCTATAAAACATGTAAATCAATGGAAAACGGTAGGTAATACATTGTAAACGTAATAATAAACCGTATTAAAAAAACATAACTTAGTGAAATAAGTATCCGTTTTTATGTTATTATAGGATATCTAGGTAAAGGTACAGATTACTTTAAAATACAAGGTTAAATTCACCGATATATTTCGTTTGATTCAAGGTTCTTTTGGAGAAACAGACCAGCGCAGCGGGCGTAGTCTGCTAGTTATTTAATAAGTATCATCATTCACTAAATTTACCAATTAATATAGATACAGCTTATTTTAAAACTTTAACAAATTTCATTAAATATAATAATTATATAATGCATGATAACACGTTATATTTACAGAAAGTCGGTATTCCACAAGGGGGATGTACATCTAGTATACTATCAGACTTATACTTGTATCACTATGAACGTACTTTTATTAACAGTAATTGTCTGAGTGCAACGAAGACTCATACACAGCGCAGTATTACTTTGCCCCATATATAGCTAAGATGGATATTAAAACCTTTCGTCAAGCATAACTCAAAAAATATTTGACGGATTTCGTTCAAATTTTTACAGCAGGTACCTATAAAGGTGACAACGACGTCCATTTATTACCAAGAATAAATGTCAAACCGTTTGGAAATTATATTAAAAAAATAGATAAAAAAGCACAATTAAAGTACATACGTCACGAAAATTTTGTGCGTACGTCATTTTCACCGGCGGGAGATTTTCGTAGACAATCGGAATTGAAAAGTTCATGGAGTACATGGAGCAAAAAAATATGCACGCACTAATATTCAGCACAAAAAAATATATTTCAATTTAGTAAAAATCGAAAATTAATCTGTATATTTTTCTGTTTGAAAAAAAAAAAACCCGCAATAACTTGGTAGACTTGGTATTAGAGATTTGGCGCAAATCTCAGCAATAGCACCTTTTTTTATTTCGCGTGTGTAAATTAAAAAAAAAATTCTTTGGTGTTTAAATAAAAGGTTTCGATTTATGGCATTATTTCTTTTTTTTTTCTCTCTTTTTAGCATTTTAAATGGGATTAATGAAAGGCATGTATTTTAAATTAAATGAGTGAAAGGTTTATATTTAAATGAAATGAATTCAATATGAAAATGTTATAGGAACAATATTTGGCGATTTATCAACTGCGCCACGATAACATAAAAGTACCAATATATCAAACGGTATGTAGTATGTGAAATGAAACAATTATATTATAATCACCCGTCGTACAAGAAAAAAACCCCTAATATTCTGCATTCAGAGGGAAAAATCCATCTCCTGTGCCATAAGATTTGGCGAGTTCTTTTTTGGTGATAAGTTTTTCGATGTGATTGTTGTGATCTGCAGGATTTGGCTTACTTTATCTAAATCTTATTTTTTTGCAGATGTAGTATTATGTAAATATATTTTTTTTGCAGATATTTTTCTATTTTGTATATTTGGCATTAAATTTTGTATATCTTCTATTTGGCATTTGGAAAAGAGATTTTTACCTTTTTATCTGTGCCTTCGGAAATGTTAAAAAAAATACATATATCAAGCGTATAATGTTCTGTTTTGCATTTTTATACGGACCACTTCTCCATTTTTAGATTTTAAATGCTATTTATTACTTACTAGCCGTATTAATTGTTTACAATTTACCCCCCTGACAATAACAATTATTTATTACAAAAATGCCTCTTAGGTTTGTTAAATAAGTTTGTTTATGTATTTTCATTACTTATTAAAATATCGAATATGGCGATAAAATTTTATTTTAGCATCGTGCTTAAATTTTTAAGATGGTGCAAAAACATGCTTTAATAAACGTATGTTTGTAAATATTTGAAAAACATGTTTTACCGCTCTCTTGAAAAATTTTGTAAGATGCTAAAACTACCTTTTGGCACCATTTTAAATGTTTTTCGCCAACCGACACAGGATACGAAACTTTTCCCCATTCAGATACACAGGCAAGGCTGAACTCAAACAAGAGTAAAGCTGCAACAATATTGTTTTAACTCTATAAGAGTTACAATAATGATATTAAATGCTCCGATTGGCTTTGGGACACGTTACGAAAGTTTCTCCTAAAACAAACTGCAGAAGAAGTATTTTACATTTGTTTCAAATGAAGCTCGGTGTACAAGGTATTAGTTAATAATACAAACAACACTGATGGCATGGAGGCAAAAGTTTTAATTTAAATGTATATATTTGAAACCCTTCCCTCCCTACCCCCCCCCCCCCAAAAAAAAAAAAAAAAAAGAAAACAGAAAAAAGAAAGTTACAGTAATGAATTTAAAATGGCGTTAAGCCACGCTTTCTGACAAGCAATTGGCTGCAAACGCGATAACGAAACTTTCATTTAACTTAATAACATGTAGCTAATATAGCCCTCAGGGTACTTTGCAGTTATATAGACTTTGTGGGTTTTTTAAAAAGCTTGAGACAATTCAGGTTTAATAAGTTGAGATTTACTCTCAAATGATATAAACAACTATGAACACAAAATGATGAATTATTATTCAGGTTTATGTATATATTTAAAAAAATTGCATCTGATTACACTTATTAGATAAATTACTTCTGTTTGCATTTAATAACTGATAAACGGCTTCTGTATATTAAATGAATTGTTTAAATATTGGGAAGAGGTGGCGAGAGGTAGAAAGACGAGTAAACAAACGGGTATACAGACGGGTAGAGAGACGAGTAGCGACATAGGTAGGCTGACGGGTAGCGAAACGAATAGACAGACGGCTAGAGAGAAAGTTAAAAAGAGGGTTGACAGAGGGGTAGCGAGATGGGTCACGAGACGGGTAGCAACACCGGTAGACAGGAATATAGCGAGAAAGGTTGCGAGACGCGTGGCATGGTAGATAAAGAGACGAGTAGACAGATGAGTACAGAGACGAGTTGACTGACGGGTAATAAGATTGGTAGCGAGTCTGGTACATAAACAGACGGATAGTGAGACGGGTATACAGACGAGTAGGGAGATAGTAGATGGGTACGGAGATGGGTAAAAAGATGGGTAGAGAGGCGTATATCCAGACGGGTAGAGAGACACATAGACAAGTTGTGAGACAGATAGACAAATGGGTAGCGAAGTGGATAAAGACACGGCTAGACATACAAGTAGTTAGACGGATAGACAGACGGTTAGAGAAATAGGTTGGCGGGTAGCGAGACCGGTAGAGAAATATCGAGACAGGTAGCGAGACGTGTAGAGAGATAGACAATCGGTTAGAGAGACGGGCAGAAGAACGGATAGGGAAACAGACAGATTGTGGAGACAGACAAACAGGCAAAAGAAAAGTCTGCGGATTGGCGCAGTAAAGGCGCAGGGGGCAGAGCCTCCTAGAGAATAATCAAGAAGTATCTTTTAAGCTTAACTTTGAAATATATATAATTTTTCAATTTTGCCGATATGGAGATTTAATGTAAAAGTTATTTTACAGAAGTCATCGAAAGATTTTTTGTATACTTTAATAGTAATTTAGACTATAATTTTGCAATCTGGTTTGTAGCAAAGCATGCTATCAATGTGGTTTGAAGTGTAAGAGTTTCTATAAACAGTTATACAAATAATAGATATATAATCAAGGAAGAAAAATTTTAAATTCACACACAAAAAAAGGTGCAACAATGAAATTAAATTTGCGTTAAGCCACGCTTGATAGAATAATCTATTTCCTGCAAATCCAATTACGAAACTTTAAAAAGCTTGGCGTTTTAAAAGATCCGGCGTTTTTTTTTCTTTTCAAGTTTTGCGCAATACGCGCTTAAGAAAATGAGAATCTTTGCCACATGTTAAAAAAAATTATGACAACACATCTGATGAACGGTACTTCTTTTCTATTTTTTTTAAACAGTGTATATGAATTTATATATGATATTTTGATATTTTGTAATTCTATCATTTAATTTGCTCTTTTTCTTTATATTGTAATTGTTAACCCTATGTTCTCAGCAATATCACTCAGACTAATCCCTTTTAGGGAAGTCCTAGTATACATTTATATCGTTATATTGATGACATAATTTTAATTGCCACTGATCACGCTAATATTTCTATATTTCCAGTCGATTATCCTACTAATTTAGAATTAACGGGAAACCTCCTTTTTAACAATACTATTAACTTTTTAGATCTTAAAATTACACTTAAAGAAAACAAAACAATAATTGGTCTATTTGATAAACGTAAAGAATTTAAATTTAAAGTTTATTCATTTACTAATTTTAAATCATGTCTTCATAATTCTGTATATCGTAATATACTCCTTAATCATATTTATAGAATAAAAAGTTTATGTTCTTCTCAACTAACTAACAACAATATCAAAAAACTTATCTATGATGCATTACAACATGGTTTTCCAAAAAAAAAAAAAAATCATATATTCTTTAATATATAATTAGTACTTAAATGATCTTTGCAATCAAATTAACACATGAGTTAAAAAAATGTATAAAAAAAATATAATCTTAGAAAATAGTTAAAAAAATTATAATAGGACGGTTGGGTGGGTAGATGTTGGATTGAGGAGGTGTGTGGCGGAGTTGTATGGATAAAACGCATGGTTAATTTATATTAATAAAAAAAAGGGGCATTTTGATTTACACACATGTTTGATATTACACATTTTATAATGGACTGCGATGTGATATTTTTATATGTATATTAATTTAGTTATATTTACATATTCATTATTTAATTAATTTAAATGAATTTATATTCATTTATATTAAGAATGTTTTTGATCTAATGCATTTAGATTAATGCCTACGGTGGACAATATCATATTAACGTTTAATATAATGTATACTTTTCTAAAGTGTTAATATAATACATGTTTTAATTTTTATTAAACGTTCCACCCTTACCACTTATATCAAGAGTATTTAATTTTTAACTTTGTATGAAGAAACATTATATGTTAATAATTAATTTCAATATTTAATTATTATTAATTTTAAATCCTTTGTATCTTAATTCAAATACTTTAGTATTTTAATTTAATTTAATTTTTGTGATGTTGCATTTTTGGCACAGCTATTTAATAGTTGCTATGTCATTTCATGGTACATATATGTGAATGGGATGCATGTGGTTTGGCAGTTCCCATAACATGTCGACCGCAGCTAGAAGAGGAGCAGCCCGAGTTCCCACGGAAACTCATTAGGTCAGCAATAACGATTCACAATAAAGATGATGACTAAGAGCTTCTCCTCTCTGGCCTGGGAACGGAATATTAAGATTATCGTCAGATCTACTTTGGCGATTGACTTGTCCGGTTGGCTTTAGGCAGACGGCCTATAGCTCCGGTCTGATGTCGGAAGGACGTGTTAGATGCCGGTAACTGCGGCAGAATCAACCCCTATTCCCCTTAACCCTGTATATAACCTGTAATTAGTCTGTATATATAACTGTGTTTTACTCCAGAGATTAAAATAGTATAGTTTTTTACAAAAGACTCTTCAATAATCTCACCAGCCTAATTATTATTATTATTACATCATTATTACATATATTTTTATGTTGCTTTAATTATTAATTTTTCCATCTTCCATCTTATTTTTAACATAGAATTATTCATTAATACATCAATTACTTTAATGTAATTAGATATTCTATTTATTTATTAATTAATTAATTTCATTTATTTATTATTTAACTAATCGCTATCATCTTTCGATAGTATATGGTTTAATTTTTAAATATCAATTTTCAGCCAATGCTATTTTTATTCAGCGTATATTCATTTTTTACCCTAATAGATGGTAACACCATGGTTTCTGTTGCTTTACAATAATATTCATATTATTCTAACATCTATTCTAGCAACATGGTAAATCATTGTCTAAAACTAAATTTGGCAACATGTAATGATTTTTTGTCATGTGGTGCAGAGGTATCTTTCTTAATCCAAATGGATTATGTACTTTATGACTCTATTTCAAGTTTTATCTGTATATTATAGGTATGGTTTCTTTCCTTTTTAATATTGTATTTATTTTTTATTTTTTCACAGGTTTGATTCATTGTTTATGAGTGGTAGTCCCAAAATCATATTCTTTAGCAATGTTATGGCTAATCTGATGATGAAACCACTCATTTTATTTGTGATATTTAGGCATTTGGGACTTGATAATTCTGTCTAAATTCCACGAATTTCATTTCATTTATTCAA
The DNA here is from genome assembly GCA_963931845.1 of Maratus michaelseni. Taxonomy (NCBI): domain Eukaryota; kingdom Metazoa; phylum Arthropoda; class Arachnida; order Araneae; family Salticidae; genus Maratus; species Maratus michaelseni. The sequence continues at coordinate 100,683,346 of OZ007596.1, forward strand.
TTTCATTTATTCAATTTTTAATTTAATTTCTTCTTTTGAATAAACTTTTTGGTATCTATATTCAGTGTGTTGGGGAATACTTTCATTGTCAACTAATTACTGCATACTTAATCATTATTTCATAGTATAAGTTGGTGTTATGGCAATGTTTCATTTATGGTTATATATATATATATATGTATAAGCAGTAACCATCACATCACAAACAAAACAGCTATATGTTCGTGTGAACAGCGCCAGAAGCTGCATATTAGAACACACAAATTCAATATAATCCAGCAAAAACATGATTTTGGCCTGAATTAGCACCACCCCCCTCACCAGAAACAAGACAACACAAGAAAACACTGTAGAAAATATATGTAAAAATAAACAGAAACACGCTGCGGCCACATCAGCAGTGGGTAACTTCAAAGGCAGCCAAGCATCCGAACAAAATTCATATATACAGGGTCATTCATAATTCCCTCCGGGGTTTCGAAACGTTATAGTAAAAAAACGAAGACGAATATGAAAAAAAGAAACATATGAAATTATTCCGAAACTATTCAAGTTTTACTTACATACATTACAGGTGTTCTATGTGTGAACCCTTGGTCACACGGCATACATCCATGCGATAGTCCAGTTCCTGCCATACTCCGTTTCTTTAAATCTGAATCAGTGATGTCAGTTCAACGGGCCTTTCGTAATAAATATCGAAAACAGGGACCAACTGACAATACAATTCATGTGTGGTACCGGAAATTTAAAGAAACGGAGTATGGCAGGAACTGGACTATCGCATGGATGTATGCCGTGTGACCAAGGGTTCACACATAGAACACCTGTAATGTATGTAAGTAAAACTTGAATAGTTTCGGAATAATTTCATATGTTTCTTTTTTTCATATTCGTCTTCGTTTTTAGGTAGATTTCGTAAGAAATACTACCTATTACATTCTCACCTAAGTTGGAAATTTTGAAAAATTTTTACAGATCTACGCCGATCATGACTCCCAGAACCCAAAACCACCCCCAGTTCAAAACTTTATCTATCTATCTATCTATCTATCTATCTATCTATCTATCTATCTATCTATCTATCTATGTCACTTTTTTCTGACCACGATAACTGGAAAAATTCTGCATTAATCTTTTACAAACTGATACATAAAATCAAGGGGCATAAAATCTCGGTCAAGTTCGTTAATGGGCAAAATCGAACCAAGGGGGGGGGGAGGGTGGGGGAGCTTTTTGTGAAAACAGAAAAAACCCCATAATTTCTTAATTATTATACGTATCGAATCCATTTAAAGTTATTAATACTTCTAGGAGAAGAGCCGAAAATTTATGTATGACAGATTTTTGATATAATTAAAAATGGCTCCAAGGGGGGGAAAAAGGGGGGTTTTAGAAGAAAAAAAATCATAGCTTCGTCAATTCACAAGATATCAAATCCGCGTAAATTTATTATTAATCCTCTTATTATTATCTAAAACTTTCATATTGACAAGTTTTTTATAGGACCAACCGTTATAGCAAAAAAAAAATTAAAAACAAAAAAAAATCCCTGCCGGCTCCGCCTGCAAACAAGTTACTTTTCGAAGTAGGCAGTTCCAACACCCGCATCTTTTCGAAACTGATACATAAAATCAAGGGGCATAAAATCTCGGTCAAGTTCGTTAATGGGCAAAATCCAACCAAGGGTGGGGATGGGGGGGGGGGGGGCTTTTTGTGAAAACAGAAAAAAAAACATAATTTCTTAATTATGATACGTATCGAATCCGTTTGACGTTATTATTACTTCTAGGAGAAGGGCCGAAAATTTATGTATGACAGATTTTTGATATAATTAAAAATTGCCTTAAGCGGGGGAAAGGGGGGGGGTTAGAAGAAAAAAAATTCATAACTTCATCAATTCCCAAGATTTCAAATTCGCTTAAATTTATTATAAATCCTCTTAATATTATCTAAAACTTTTATATTGACAAGTTTTTTACAGGACCAACCGTTATAGCAAAAAAAAATTAAAAACAAAAAAACCCATGCCGGCTCCGCCTGCAAACAAGTTATTTTTCGAAGTAAGCGGTTCCAACTCCCGCATCTGTTCGAAACTGATACATAAAATCAAGAGGCATAAAATCTCGGTCAAGTTCGTTAATGGGCAAAATCGAACCAGGGGGGGGGGATGGGGGGCCTTTTTGTGAAAACAGAAAAAAAACCATAATTTCTTAATTATGATACGTATCGAATCCGTTTGAAGTTATTATTACTTCATGGAGAAGGGCCGAAAATTTATGTATGACAGATTTTTGATATAATTAAAAATTGCCTTAAGAGGGGGGGAAGGGGGGTTTTAGAAGAAAAAAATTCATAACTTCGTCAATTCCCAAGATTTCAAATCCGCTTAAATTTATTATAAATCCTCTTAATATTATCTAAAACTTTTATATTGACAAGTTTTTTATAGGACCAACCGTTATACCAAAAAAAAAAATTAAAAACAAAAAAATCCCTGCCGGATCCGCCTGCAAACAAGTTAGGTTTCGAAGTAGGCGGTTCAAACTGCCGCATCATCGTAAAAAAAGGTCATTTCTTCCGCAATTCCCGACAAACAGGCGCCCCACGGTCTGTGTCTTCGAAATCTACCTGTGCCTGTAGGCCGAGCCGTCAGGGATTTTTTTTACTATAACGTTTCGAAACCCCGGAGGGAATTATGAATAACCCTGTATATACTAGCCGCCACTGGCGACCAGTTTGGTCTCCCTTAAATGTATATTAAGTATTGTAACACGCTACTTTTATTCATAATTTAATTTTTTCTCTCTTAATTCTTCGCCAAATCAAAAAATTCTGATACTCAAATCAAGAACTTTTGCGATCATGGTAGCATTTTGCACATTTTTTGCTGTTAATGATATCCACATTTACACTGAACCATATTGTTGCTATTTTTTTGTTTTGTTTTGTTTCTCTCTAACTTAGGCTGTAGACTCGATTACGGAAGATTAGATAATCTATCATTATTCTCATCTAAAACGTCTTGAATAATATGCCATAATCGGGCTTCATATTATTACACGTAATTTTAGAGTATGGTTTGGTGAAACATTGAACTTTTGGAAGGACATTCCCTTCCAAAAGTTTGGAAGGGATTCCCTTTTTAAACCGCAACCCGGCGTTTTCGGTTAAATTTTGCTTCGTATGGCAACCCAGTAGAGCAGATTCCGTATGTTTTATAATAAAATAAATATTGTGTGTTTTATAATAAATTAATCATTGTGCGTGTTTTATAATAAAATTGTGTGTTTTTTAATATAAAATGGTACTTTTCCGTATACGGACATCATGCCAAAATGTAAGCTAATGCCTTAGAGTATGTAAATGTATACTTTGCGACAATGGTGTCCGTATAACGGTAAAGTACCTATAAAATAAACTATTTTAAAATAAAATAAAAGTAACACGCTGTTTCAAAAATCTCTAACAGGTACCTGAAAATGGGGTTTTTCTCGCCAAAATGGCGCGAAACAAAAATCGCGCTGACCCCGGTGCGTTTGCGACAGCTGTTCCACATTGGATTTTAAAATCAAAGTATCGTTTCTAATGCACACGCGAAAAATAAAATCTGGTTTTGTCGATTTTAAAAATGCTATTGGCGAGATTTGCGCCAAAATAACATAAAAGTACATAATGATGTTATGTATTTTATAAATGTATATTAAATTGCTGTTTTGAACACGATTGGTCATTAATAATGGAAAATATGATTGGCGATTAACAATAATTTTCGGTGAACTCTCTTTCTGGCACGTATAATACATAAATACCAAATTAACTGACAATTCGTTTCGAAATTTGATTCATTAAATATTATTACATGAGTTGTATTTGTTTACATTCAACTTACGTCAAGAAAAGATTCGGAAGGAAGTTCAGTTGTATAAGCACTTCATCACACGGAATTATGGTAAACTTTAATTGTCTCACAGGTGCTGGTGCTAATTATTTTTTTGACACCAGGCAGCGCTCCAAAAAATCATTCACGGAAAATTTACTTTACGAACGATTATCTCCATGGTTTAATGGTTTAATAATTTAAACCTTCACGACGAATGAATCTTTTTTTTTTGTTTACTTTCATAGATACAGAGTTTGAACTGCGAAGATAATTTCAACTGAAGTTATTGCAGAATACATACATAATTGAACATAAGTCATCGCTCAAATATTAATTTATTTTGAACGATCTTTCTAAAAATGTAACTTTTATGCAGTTTTATTCGAAAAATAATTTTGAATAAAAATGGCCGCCTGGCATATGAAAAAGCGATGCGGGCATTCCGGAACTGTTGATGACAGTCACATGACTTACGGTTTTATTATAGAGATATGAAACAAATAAAAAAAAAAATTCGCCGTTGGCCTTATCAAAACTATAATTCTATGTAAATCCCATTATTCTAAATTATTTTCTCGTTCTAGTATTTCGACTGTCAAAATTCCATCTAGCTAAAAATACTTTATTCTAAATTCATTCTCTTAAAAAAATGGCTCTGATCGTGCTACCAGAACTTGATTAATGTTTTTTGAAATTCAAAGATATTATATATATATATATATATATATATATATATATATAATTATATATTAATATGTTATATAATAATTATATAATATCATATATTTAATTATATAATATAATATAATATAATATAATATACACTGCTCAAAACAATTAAAGGATATTTGAAGTTTTATATAAAATAAAGATATAAACGAAATTTTTTTTTTCCGAAAATAGAAGAAGAGAATCACAAATGCAAATTTTTCTGGTATTCAAACTGTGGAGTATGCAAATTTTGAGTTCGACGTCAAAAACGTCGCTTCAGCGGCAGCGAATGAAATTTGACTTTCAACTGGATAAAAGAGAATGAAGACAAGGATGATCGGCATTCAGTGATTGCTTTGTTTCGATGAGTACGATGTCTCAGCGAAGTCATTTGACAGATTCAGAAGCTTGGAGAATTGTTGGTAGGTTAGAAGGGGGCCAAACTCAAGCCGAAGTAGCGCAAGCCATTGGAGTGTCACAAAGTGTCATTTCCAGGATCTGGAACCGTTTTTTGAAGAGTGGATGTGTAGGCCGAAGACCAGGGCAAGGTCGTAGACGGGCAACAACGCCCAATGAAGATCGGTATTTAGCGTTAACAGCTCGGAGACACCGAAACATGAACGCTACTCTTCTCCAACAACACCTTCGCTCGGCTACAGGCACCACGATTTCAACTCAGACTGTCCGAAACCGGCTCCATGCTGTAGGTCTGTATGCTCGCCGACCGATGGTATGTGTTAGATTAACATCAAGGCATCGTCGCGACCGCAGGGAGTGGGCAACCGAGCATGTCAACTGGAGGAGAAATGAATGGAGCAATATTCTGTTTTCTGACGAGTCCCGTTTTTCTGTGCATCCCGATAATAGGCGTATTTTCATCTGGAAGGACCGTGGCAGTAGGAATAATCCTGCGTTCGTGAACTAAAGTGTCAGATTTGGCGGTGGAGGAGTGTTGGTGTATGGTGGCATCTCCATTGACGGGCGCACTGACCTCTACATCATTCGAGATGGAGCTCTGACTGGTCGCCGATATAGGGATGAGATCCTCAGACCTATTGTAGTCCCTTACGCTGCAGCAATCGGAGATAACTTCATTTTAATGGACGATAACTGCAGGCCACATCGTGCAAACCTGGTGGAGGATTTCCTTTTCGAGGAAGGAATCGTTCGAATGGAATGGCCAGCGTGTTCTCTAGACATGAATCCAATCGAGCACGTTTGGGACGCTCTAGGAAGACGAGTTTCTGGCAGCCAACAACCCCCACAAATTCTCCAAGAACTGGAAAGAGCTCTTCTGGAAGAGTGGGGCAGAATACCCCAACTCGTCATTAATAGCCTCATTGAGTCCATGCCTCAAAGGTGTTCAACGTTGCTGGCCGCCCGTGGAAACCATACCCCCTACTGAAAATGATTTTCTTTGAAGAAAACACCTTTTCTTATTATTTTTTTCTCATATGCACAAATTGTGTTTTTTTCCTTTTGTACACAAATGCGCAATAAAATGCATGTTTTTCTGCCAAACATGTGTAATTTATTCTCATATAACCTACTATGTCTGTCGACCATGTATTAATCAGCTAAAAAGTTTCCCAGATACAAAATCCACCTAAAACTGCAATATCCTTTAATTGTTTTGAGCAGTGTAATATAATAAAATACTGCTGTTTAATTTACATAAAAATAATATATAAATATATATTAAATATAATATATAAATAATTTAATTTTCACTTCAAATATACAGAGGTGTCGCGTGCAGAGGTTACAGTAACAGTGTCGCGAGTTCAATGGTTTTTTCCCATCTCAAAAAATGCCCAACGCGCCTAAAGAAGTTTTCACTTCAAATATACAGAGGTGTCGGTAACAGTGTCGGTTACCGTAACAGTGTCGCGAGTTCAGTGGTTTTTCCCATCTCAAAAAATGCCCAACGCGCCTAAAGAAGTTTTCACTTCAAAAATCAAAAATTGTTTCAGTAGTAAGCTCAGTGCTGATGATAAAAAATAAAGCCTTGTGTTTTAAATACATAGATTGTTGTAAAAAAATAAAGGTTACTGTAATTAGCATTATTGGCGCAATAGCTGGAGCAGTTGTATATTCAAGGCACGGATAAATACCATTTTTTAGGTGCGTTCGTAATTATGTAAATACGTACCACCTCGTTGTCTGGTCCGTCCATCTGTACGTCCGTCCGTCTGTCTGGAATTGGCCGTCTGGCCGTCGCGTCTGTCCGCATATAACAACGCAAAAACTACCCAAACGAATGGTTTGAAATTTAAGATATATTATCTTTTCAGAATTTTGTCGAGACAATTCAAATTTTATGAAAATCGGATAAAAATTTTAGAAGATATTAATAAAAATATTTATTAAGAAATTTGAATTTTTTTTTAAAAATCGGCGCTTTCTTGTTACAGGAGCTTCCGAGGTTTAATCGTCAAGCGACCGAGATACTTATTATATTACAGAAATTAATCTGCAGACGATATAATTCATTTCACAGGATAAAAAATGATCAAGATCTGAATATTTATGTAACTAGCAATAGTACGAACGCACCTCATTTGTCACGTTTGACGTACAATTTCCAACTTGTTCTATAGTGATCACCATCTCAAGTCCTTTATTTAGAAAAAATAAAAGTGTGTTTGTAATTATAGAAATTAGCTGTCGGAACTGTGTGTTCCCCATCGGCTGAGGGTGGTGTAAGACTCCTATAATAGGAGCTGACGCATGTCCATTTTGTTTCGGATTATTGGTGCTCATTTCAGCATCAATCTACCGCAGCCGGATTTGGAGTTGCTTAAGACTCGGTTCTTATTGGCTGAACCGGCTCTGATTAGCCTTTTTGTTCGACTGAACTTCAATTTGAGCACCAAATCTGCGAGGATGCGTCAGCCTCTATTATAGGAGCTCTAGGGTGGTGTAATAAGACTAAAACGTCAGACACAAAGAAAAATTGCAACATTTTATTAAAAAACATCATTTAAAAAGAAAATAAAAGATGTAAACAACGTAAAGCTTTGGCATAAAAGGTAAACAGAGCACATAAAAAATTATGAATGAGAAAGTTTGCAGAGGTAGAAGCATAATGAAAGAACTTTGGCATAGAAAACTTCCCGCAATATTACATGATCCAGAAATGGTTTGCAGTATCATAACCTTTGAGGTTATACTCGCCATAAAATGTATTATTATTTTTTTATACAGCAGAACTTGCACTTAACAAAGAACTCAAATTCAACAAAAATGATCTTTAAAGTTAAACATTCACCAAATCTGTTTTTAAATGAAAATAATTTCAAATATTAAGTGTTTTATCATACTATACCACGCAACTACTTAAAGCTTTATATAAAATATATAATTTATCTAAGTAAAAACAAAATAAATTCATGCTGGAAATTACAAGAAGGTTTAAGGAGTTATTAATCCTTTTCTTGGAGTATTTCATTAACATCCACAAATTGGTAATTTCCTTAATTTAAGAATTATCGAAAAACTAAAACATTAGTATGTAAACAATGTATGTATCTCCATAACGTTCTATTTTATTTTATTTTTATTTTCTCTAATTTTTGTCCTTAAATTCGAGATGTAAGAAAATTTGAAACAATTGTTTGCTAAAAGCGATAAAATTTTAATATATTTAACATTATATCAAATGGAATCTGCCATGTTCCTTGCTAAATGTAATCTTTTTCGTTAACTAGATGCCCTTTATAAGTGGATACTACTGTTTATAAATATAGCGATTTATACATGACTGTATCTACTATCATAAACAGAAACATGTCCACCATGCAAAGGACTACTATAGTGATTTCCAACTACAGCTACTGGAGCGTATCCTGCTACACCAATTGGACCTCCCACTACACCGGCTGCGATACCGTGGCCGCCGTAGTATCCGTTATGGGCTGAAGACAGGATCTTAACAGCTGCAGGGTCTTGGTTTGCAGTTCCTGGTTCGTTTGTGTGGATTTCTGCTCTGAATCCGCCATGGTCAGCTACATAGTTTACTTGCCTGTGAACACCTCTGCTGTCAGTGAAACCGTAGCTTCCCTTGACGCTGTTTCCACCATCTCCGGACTCTTCACGGTGTTGTTCTCCGTGGTGATCCTTGACGCTGTAACCAAAAGCGTAAGGTTGGGAGTGATGATGTACCTATTAAACAAAAAACAATTTGAAATATGGTGCTCATAAATTGGAGGAAGGAGTCATTACAAACAAAGCAAGGTAAACACGCTGAAAATTTCGTTAATTTGCACTATATGACCAAAAGTCACTGGGCACTTTCGATTTTAGACTTTTCGTCAAATATCTAGAGAAATACTTGACGAATTCTTCTAAAACTTCAGGAATATAAAAAAAAAAAACATGTTTGACTTTAGCGTAGGTTTGGTCACGAGGCCAAACAGAAGACCAACAACAAATGGAATAAAAAAAATAACATTTGCGAATACCATGTAAAATAAAACGCTTGAAATTATCCATAGTTGGAGCACAAGGTTATGTGAGTTCTGTGCAACATTTGTGTTCATTTGTGTAAAAATAGCACTTATATTCATGGAGATATAAAAGTTTCTTTTAAGAAATCGAAGAAAATTTTAGCATGTTTTTTAACACTTTCCAACATAGTTGAAAAGTGTTTATGACTTCGGTTTGTCTGGCCGTCTGTCCGTGCTCTAACTCCCGTAAATATGCTCGGATTGCCCTGAAATTTTTATATGTTATTGTCGTTATCTATAGCATGTTCCCTATTTCAACTGAAGTATGTAGCACTTATAGTTTTTTTACAGGGACACTCAAAAGAATTCCGTCACATTACGGTCTATGGGAAAAAATCATTTGCGGTTTATTTGAATGATATTACACAATTTCAAACACATTGTAATCGATATATATCACTAAGGTGCATTACAAGAAGCTTAATATGGAATAGGGTGTGCATAGCACTTATAGTTACTTTACAGGGACAGTCAAAAGAATTCCGTTACATTACGTCTATGGAGAAAAATCGTTTGCGGTTTAATTAAATAATGTTTCACTATTTTAAACGCATTGATATTTATATATATTATTAAGGTGCATTACAAGAGGCTTACTATAGAATATTGTGTGTATAGCAGTCATCGTTCATTTACAGGGACACACAAAAGAATTCTCTACTGTCTGTTAACAATAATTCCTGGAAGTGCGTTTTAAGTTAATGAACACGATTTTAAATTTAACTCACTTTTTGTCTATTACTTGGTGTGTATAAATTCTGTAGATCATATATAGGGCAGCACAATAGTTCGCGAACACATTTCCGTTTATTGACAGAAACTCCAGAAGGAGAATTTTAAACTGTGCTACGCGTTTCCAAACTAAACTAAAATGTAGCATCCTATGTAGTATATATACAAATCTATAGATCATATACAGGGCTGAATAAAAGTATTCGGATATTTTTCCGAATATTGTATACGTTGGTGATATATGTTGGAAATTCCTGAAATTACGTTTTTAAATATGTTATGCGTTTTCCAAATTGTAGATGTTATCTTTAGCTTATTAAACGGTAATGACTTATAAAATTATTTTGGAAGCGTTGGAAAATGTTACATAATCTAGGCTTGACGCATGATTTTTCGTTCTTGTTTATTTATAGCATGCAGAGTTTTCAACTAAATTTAACACCACTTTCAGAAAACTTGACAAAGTACTAAATGAAAGAACAAATTTCATTTCTGCAAATGGAATATAAATATATTAAATATCTAACTGAAATGGAACATTTGTATGAAATAATTTGTATCTGTGCATGCGGGAAAGATAACAAAAACTATTGTGTATAATTTAGCATCCACCTATATAGAGCAACTCATATAAAGCCAGTCGAATATCGTGAAAAATCGGAAAGATATCGGCAATAGAGCGAGATGAATTTTAGTTGTTCCCTAAAACTAGCTGAATGGTAAGGTATTTTCCACAAATTGTCATTTTTAATTTGTTTAATTTTATTTTTTTATTGATGCTTTAGTTCTTTTTGGAAAATCACTCGAACGATCCTATGCCATCAAAGAAAGAATTATAAAAGTCGAATCGCCCGTTTCAAATCTACCCGTTGACATTCATTAAATACTAACTCCTTTGTTTTAAGTCAGTTAACAAAAAAAGACAATTTGTGGAAAATTCCTTATTATCCAGCTCAACTACTTTTACAAAGCACCTGAAATTCAGCTAACGATATCTTTGTGAATTTTCACGATATTCGACTGGTTTTTTTGTATGAGTTGCCCTAGATAGTTGACTACTAAATTATGCAAAATTTTTTTTTATATCGTTAGCGCATGCGCAGTTAAAAATTATTGAATGCAAATGCTCATGTTTCATCAAATATTTAATTTTTTATTTATATTTTAACTTCAATTTACTATTTCTATTTTCTTTGTCAAGTTTCCTGAAAGTGGTGTTAAAATTGGTTAAAAACACTGCAGTTTATAAATAAGAAATATGTGAAAATTTCTTGATTTTTCTAAAACTTTACATCTCTATGAATATACAAGCTGTTTGTTACACAAATGAACAGAACTGTTGAACAAGAACCACACAGTAATATGCTAAAGATACAGATCATTTCTAGTATTTATTTTTCGGAGCCATTACAAATATTACTTTTTTTTTGTTCAATTTGTTGTTGCTCCCCTATTTGACCTTGTGATCAAACCTTCGATGAATAATATGAAGTCAAACATGCTTTATATATTCCTGAAGTTCCAGAAGATTTCATCAAGTATTTCTCTAGATATTTGACAAAACGTCTACAGTCGAAAGTGTCCGGTGACTTTTGGGCCATATAGTGTATCTGCATTAATGTTAAAGCTATAAACAATAATAATAGGTTCGAACTGAAGTGAAAAAATAATTTGTATTTTTGACTGAATAAATGGGTTACGACACTGGTTTGTAATACACATTTTTTTTAATTGTAGTGTGTTCAACCATCTCTTACCACGTTTGACCATCTTTTCTTTTTTCTTTTATTCAAGTGACATTTATAAAACAGTATATGTGCAGTCCTGAAAAAAGAAAAAAGTGATCACACCCACTAATTCTCCCACTAATAACCCTATAAAAATACATAGGTTCCAGTCGACTGGGAATAATGTCTACTACTAATTGCTATTCATAAACTTCGCTTCGGGGATTGTCTACTTATTAAAAGTTGTACGAACTTTGATTTCTCAAAAGGTATCATCCACTTTTGACAGAATATATGAGTTTCTGGGATCAAGGCAGCCTGGAAAAAGGTATTGTTTAAATACTTCTTCTTAAATCTTCATAGTGTTCATAATAATTTTAAAAGAAAACTTGTTAGGGGTTTATCCATAAATTTTAGAAAATAAAACTAACTATTTGAGAACCGCCTTAGCTAACTTATTTTTGGTGTAAGTAAGAAAACAATCGCTTTTCAGAAAAATATAAAGTCCTTGAAAAATTACTTGAAAAAAAAGAAAATATTGAATTTGTTATTAGTAAAACTATACAGGACTTTAAATGTATAAAGTTTCTAAATATTTCTGGTAAGTGCCTACGATTTTTTTTCTATGTATACTTTGATTACATAAGTCCTCTTAGGGAGCCCGTCGAAAAGTAAGATTTTTTTATATCTCGAAAACTAATCATTCGCATGAGCTGTAATCTTACATCCCTTGTTTTTGACGATTCTGGTAAGTTTTATGCAAAAATTAACATAGACCATAATTCATAACTTTTTTGAATATTTATTATTAATTTTTATAATTAAGAATGTTTTTGAATAGAAAAAAAAACGCCTGGTATATGTTTGGGCCTATACACTGTACCTCATTAGAAAAATAAAAATTCAATTTGATGATTTTTTGGGAGGATGTGTAATAAAGTTTGTTATGTGGATTTAACACTAGCATCCTCAAATTTTGAGCTTTTCTAACTTTATAAAGATTTAAGATAAACTACACCTTTATCCGAGTTGCCTCGATCCACGGAATTCATATGGTATCAAAAATGAACGTTACTATTTGAAGATTCAAAGTTGGTACAATTTTTAATATATAGACAACCCTCGAAGCACAACTAATGCGTATCGCTAATTAATAGAAATTATTCCCAGTCTATTAGACCTACAGATTATTTTACTATTTTTTTTATTAGGAATTGTTTTAGGGTGATTACTTTTTTTTTCCAGAACTGTACATATATTGGGAATTTTTCCTCATAGTTATAGTATAATGTCTCATTTCTATTTTCGTTTATTATTGCTATGAGCTATAAGATATTTCTAAGTGAACCCCCCACCCCCCCAACGCCTTGAAATATGTTTAAAATATTTTTGGCATTAATAAGCATAACGACATACGATTTCAGATTTGAAACATACAGATATCTGCGATTGAACTGGATCAGAGATGTCCATCATAACAAAATTCGAGTTCTGATCTTAACAATGAACTTCTATGAAAATAAGATGAAAATTCATTAAAACCTCTCAATAGCGGACACCTCGGAAGCATGGAATTTGTCCACTATTCAGAGGCAGAAACATACAAATATGCAGGTTTTGGGGATTTTAAAAGTGTTCGCAAAATTTTCAGTGTCCGCTATGGAAACGGAAACTCTAGGACCAGAAAAAATTCCAATTACAGAGAGTCTTAACAAGTAAAATCGTACGGTATGCCTTCCCTCGGGACCATTAAATTTTCCCATTCAAGACGGTATTCCGTTATTGACAGGTTTTACTGTAATAAAAAATAATCAAAGTGAAAAATGACATTACCACTTCAATAGTCATTTACACATCCTACGTACGCTCGAGTAATTTCTGATAGATTACGAAGAAAATGCTAAGCAAGAGGATACGTGATGCGAATTCAGAAACAGTTTATTATGCCAGGCAATGTAAATTATCAAAATTATGAAGTGTGACCAACCATATGCGAAAGTTACATAAGAGAATTACCTATCGATTGTTTTGATTTTTCTTTGCTAGTTTTTTCGATCAGAACAACTTAAATTTTTTTTCGAATGACATTGTCTCTATCTTTGTTTCGAAAGAACCTTCGGTATTTTCTCTACTGTTTTGTGCATATATATATGCCATTAGCTGTTAAAAAAAAAATAATAATAATAATAAAAAAAAAAATTAAATTTAAATTAAAAAAAAAAGGAATAAAAAAAAAGAGAGAGAACGCTCTACACATTTTTATTACCAAGTGGTTGCAGAAAAAAGCGGAAATAGCCATTTTTTTAAATTAATTTTTGAAAAAAAAAGTAATCTATAGCATTAAAGTATTGAGATGTCTTGCTCTTGCCTTCAAAGTCGTTGCACGTCTTTTTTGCGCTCGACGAAGAAAAACAAAGTTCTTTCAAAAAGCCTTGCGCATTCCTCATTTTATGGTGTTATTAAGAAGTTTTTTATGCTTTTATTGTAATCTATAAATTATTTTTAAACAGAAATCGATTTCTAGAAGCTTCAAATATACGAAACCAAACAGTTCATTCTGACAAGTAGTTTTTGAGTTATGCTTAAAAAAACTAACCAGCATTGCAATCTATTTTGCAATGTTTTCAAATGAATAAACATAACACTAGGAATTCTGAACTTCAAAACTTCGTAATTCCTAAACTACTCGACCGAATGAATTACCGTTTGGTGTCCTAAGGTAAAATTTAACGGAAAAAGCCAAATATGATGTCAAAATTACACTGCAAAAAATAATTGTTGATTTTTCAGTATAAAACTGGCATCCCAGCTGCCAGTACGGTATAATACTGGCAGCTGGGGTGCCAGTTTTATACTGTAAAATCAACAATTATTTTTTGCAGTGGTTTGTATTGGAAATTTCAGAATTTGGTAAAATTTTAGTATTAAGACGACCACTTAAGCTTATTTTTTAAACATAAATTGAAACAAGTCATTATGTGCACTCGAATGACTATTTCCATTTTTTTCTCTGTGATAATTTGTAGATTAAAATGCATGGAGTGTTGTTCTCTTTTTTCTTTGGCCGGTTCTATTCTGTGAGATGGACAAGAGAAGAATGGTACTTCGGTGAGAATAGAATTTCGGTAAGATTGTCGAACAATTTTCTTTCTTTCTTTCTTTCTTTTTCTTTTTCTTTTCTTTTCTTTTCTTTTTTTTTTGTTAAACATTAGAAATATCAACAAATTTATTTATCCACATCTAATTTCACTGAAGTCTGTTCATTTTTCTTTCTTTCTTTCTTTATTTTTAGCGGTAGAGTGCTATTTCTTTTAGAAGCAGCCACAGTATTTTTTATGAAAAAATATAGATCACTTATTATTATGTCATCTTTTCAAGTTTGTTACTTCTGACGTAGGTTTTGAAAACGCATTTAAAACGTAAAAAAAAAGTAGATTTTATTGGGTTATAATAATTTTATTTTAAGGGTCTTAGAACACAACGCAAACTAAAATTATTCGTGATGGTTGTTGATGTTTTTTAATTGTTGAACTCATACTTAATTTTTAACTTATTTAAAGAAATTGTATTTTGTTTATTTTGGGAAAGTCTTTAAAGGGATTTATTTCTTTATTTGGCTGTATTTCACAAAAATTAAGTACTGGGTCTTTTTCAAAATTTAATTATTGAAAAACATCGTAACAGTAATTTTTTTGAGCGACAGTAATTTTTTTTGTAGATTCTTCAAAATTGTTTTTCTTTATCATAATTCAATTAATTTTAAAGATACAAGGATGAAATTTTTTGTAGTTGCATTCTTTGATTTAAAGGAAAATGTTTCTAAGTGACCAATTTTGTCTAGGAGCTATATAAAAATTTAACCTTTTTTAAAATTTATGGGAGGACTATTTCAGTAACATAATTTTATTTCCTTCCTTATTTTGTACATTTCTTACAATTTACATTGTCTACTTATTGCCAACAAATAAAAAACTAAAATGGTTTTCAACTATTTTGTGAGACTTTGTATATATATATTAGAATTGAGATTTTGAATATAAATTTTAATCCACTTCATTTTGAAGTCATTTAAAAAACATTAAAACTGTGCACAGCATATACATACATAATTTAAAATAAAATTACCTCGTGAAGAGGGATAAAGCTGCCCATGGAAACGCTGATGACAGCAAAGAAAACGATGGCCTGGAAAATAAAATGTAAGTCAATTAATAAAGCTAAAGAAGATTCAGGATAATGAACATCTTAATAGAGTAATATATATATATATATATATATATATATAATCCAGCAAAAACATGATTTTGGCCTGAACTAGCACCACCCCCCTCACCAGAAACAAGACAACACAAGAAAACACAATTAGAAAATATATGTAAAAATAAACAGAAACAAGCTGCGGCCTCATCAGCAGTGGGTAAATTCAAAGGCAGCCAAGCATCCGAACAAAAAGATTAACAATTAGTGGCAGTGGGTTTCGGCCAGAGCGCTGCGTAGCAAAAATTCAAAATGTACAGAAACATATTTGAATACTACTTAACAGACGCTCCCCCCACCGTACCCTACGCCATAGTATAGGCCACACAGGGCCGAAACCCACTGCCACTAATTGTTAATCTTTTTGTTCGGATGCTTGGCTGCCTTTGAATTTACCCACTGCTGATGAGGCCGCAGCTTGTTTCTGTTTATTTTTACATATATTTTCTAATTGTGTTTTCTTGTGTTGTCTTGTTTCTGGTGAGGGGGGTGGTGCTAGTTCAGGCCAAAATCATGTTTTTGCTGGATTATATTGAATTTGTGTGTTCTAATATGCAGCTTCTGGCGCTGTTCACACGAATATTTAGCTGTTTTGTTTGTGTTGTGATGGTTACTGCTTATATATATATATATATATATATATATATATATATATATACAGAGATTACATATACATTTAAAGATTATTGCTGTTATTGAGTAAAATTTGTATTTTAAAAAGTAAAAAGACGAAAAATATCTTAACTCGAATAAAATTGGCTTCATCCACTGATCTTTTGTTGTCTACTTTTTTTGCTAATTTCTGAAACTAATAATTCACGAAAACACATAATATTTAGATGTTTCAATTTTTTATTCATATTTAGAAGTGGTATATTTATTTCTTTTTCTCCTTTTTAAAAGGCTGGCAGTGTTAGGGAAATCTGGCTGCTTAATGGGGTCCGGATTAATGAGGCTTTAACTGTATTTTTATTTCGTTCTAATTAAAAAATAAATAAAAAGAGGGAAAATATTAATGCCGTAACCTTTCTGTGACCATAAAATTTAATTAACCGTTAAATAATTCACATATGTTATACAGGCTAACTTTTTCATATAGCTAATGTAATAAATCCTTATGCAATATAATTATCTGATTTAAAATTACAAATAACTAAGGATAATCAGAAATTCATGTATTCATTTTTTAAATGAATGTGATTATATAATTTAAGAAAAAAGATCATTTCAGCAAGCGCAACGAAAGGCTTACTTTTATTAAAAAATATTTTTGATTAATCAAATATTAAGAGGAAATATGAAGGTGGATTAGATTTTTGTATTATTTAATAAATTTATCAGATAATTGTTAAAGATGAAAGTTTTGAAACCAGGACAGCACCTGTCAGAAAGAATAGAAAAATGGCTAAAATTTTAGCAAATTTATAGAATATTAAATTACAAATAGAATTTGTAAGATAAATTAAAAACATTTGAAGTGTGTTAAGTATGCGATGTGTAAAGTCAATGTAAATATTCACCTGAGTAAATCTAGTACACAACTGTTCCTCATTGCAAAATAGAAAAAATTGCGAACATCCTTTTTTATTTATTTTGTTACAATTTTTATTGAACCAGAATGAATTTTGCAGCATTAGGATTTACCCACACTGTAAAATCTACTCCGTAATGTTTCCGAAAATGGCGAACAGCCAATGGACATTTTAATTCAGAAACATTTTTGTAAGCCTTGGAATCCTATTGATTTTGGAGATCCCTCCCCCCCTTTTCTTTTCTGGTATCTGAAGATAAGAGAAATAGTTTCTGAATCGTTAATAACTCTTAAATTTATGAGGTTACATTAAATGTTCGTAAACGTTCTTGAAAATTTTTGTATTGCATTATTCGAATGTGGAAACTGTAACTTTCATTTTGTAAATAACGTTTTAGAAATTTAGTTAGATACTGCATGTGTTATTTTAGGTAAAAGAGAGAAGTTATTAAAACTAAGAAAATAAGATTCAATATTCCACAAAAATCCCCGTCGTTCATTAATAACCACTTTTGTAAAAGTAAAAACTATTCTCGTTATAAGATTTTATTGTTTAAAATGTAACACAAACTTTTTGTACGCATATTTAACGACAGAGATATTAAACCGAAAATGCTTGATAATTTGTTTGTTTGTTTTTGAGAAAATGCAAAAAATATTCCTCTCTCAAACATTATCCATTGAATCACAAGTAAATATTTATGTATTTAAAAAACAAACATGAATAGAAAATGTACTTACTGAAAAATGCATGTTGAAGATTGCTTTGATACCTATAAAGAACACTGATATCCGTTATGTTCTGCAATATGCTGGAAGATATCATATGAAGCACTACTTATCTCGATTCTTATATATTGCTATTAAAATAATTATCATACATGGAAGATAAACTAGTTGGAAAAATTCTAGGGCAACGATTTCAAAACTTAAATCGCTTGAACTGGTCAGAAATCCAAGATTAAACTGAACTTGACACTTACAAATAATGCGGTTTAATTTGAGAAGCATTATGTAATTTGATTATTAATTTTTTCAGATTTTTCTAATTTTGGTATAGTTTTCATCGATACCGTTTTGTTGATGTGGAAAAAAAAGAAAATTTTTAAAATGAACTTGACCGTCACCGCTCAAATATTATCTCAAAATATATAAACTTTCAGAAAGGATTAAAAGTTTATAATGTCATTATGTAAGAATTATGGGTTACTTCACAAAACTAGTATTTAATAAGAGTATAGCCGATTAGTTCAAAATAAAACCTTATTGATACGATGGAGAAGAAAGTATCGTTTTGCTACGCGAAATTATATTTTGATTACTTATTAACTGACTGATGGTTCTCAACCGGTGCACTGTAAAAAATTTTGGTCAATAATTACGGTAATTTCACTGGACGGTATATGCATCGTAAAATATTTAAAGTATATGTACTGGCTGCACTCCCCCCTCTCTTCAGACCTGCACGCATTACGTAAAAAGAGAAAGAGCATCACTTCTTGGGTTGCCGTACACCGAGACGGGGTTACCAGCTTTTTCCTTACTGAAAAATAATTACTTTACGGTATAAATAGCGATTTTTTACTGAAAAACATCATTTTACGGTATAAATACCGTTTATAATCGAAATAGCACATATACGGGTTTTTTTTCTACGATTAATATACCTTATAAGTACGGTACTCATACCGTAAAGAGTGAAAACGGTACCGTTAATTTACGGCACATCTACTAAAATTTTACGAAATTTTTTTACAGTGTGTGCCGCAGCCCAGTGGGGCATCCTGAGAGGACCTCAGGTATGCTGTGAAAAATCTAAGTCGAGTTGCATCATTTTTGAAAGAATTAACAGAAGTATCGAAACTTTAACATCCAACATTTCATATTATAGGCTGTAAAAAAAAGGACAAC
Source organism: Maratus michaelseni (assembly GCA_963931845.1). Classification (NCBI taxonomy): domain Eukaryota; kingdom Metazoa; phylum Arthropoda; class Arachnida; order Araneae; family Salticidae; genus Maratus; species Maratus michaelseni. The sequence continues at coordinate 100,702,606 of OZ007596.1, forward strand.
TGTTTCTGAATCTACGAAAATATAATATAACCACGAACAAAATTATACAGTAACCTCTTCCGAGTTATCCATGATTCCGAAAAATTCTCTTTATATTTAGAGACCACAGAAGCCAATGTATTTTTGAGATTTAAAGAAGCATTTATAAAAACGAACTTCCTTTTGCTGCCCCTACTTTTGGAAGCGTTTCCGAGTAGTTTTTATAGTGTATTAATCAGTATATTTCTTTTAAATGCTAAAAGGGGTAAATTAACAACATAATACAAATTAAAATAACGTTTATCAGGTTGTTTGACATGTTTCGACTCACTCCGAGTCATTTTCAAAAACAAATGAGAATATTCCATAATTGCACGGGCTTTGAAGTTATTTAAAATGCTATTATTTAATTTTCATGCACTTAAAAAAAAAAAAATTACGCACGTTATGTTTTATTTTTACTTGGTTGTTTATTTTCATATCTGTAACAATGGAGTAACTCGATAATTGTACTGGCTTTGAAGAATGAATGGAATAATTCTGGAATATTCTCATTTGTTTTTGAAAATGACTCTGAGTGAGTCGAAGCATGTCAAACAACCTGATAAAAGTTATTTTATTGTGTATTTATTATGTTGTTAATTTACACCTTTTAGAATTTAAAAGAAATATATTATTACAAGGAGTTATAATTTATTATATTGTGTATTAATCAGTTTTTTGAAATCAGAATATCGATTTTTAGGATACTATCAATTTTTTTGAAACATTTTCAGTCGCGAAATAAATTTACCCATGCAAGAGTAACAAAATTATACTCATTTTAATGTTATAATGTAATGCTGTCAATTTATCATGTTTGTTTTTAAAAAAAATTTTTGAATATGAAAATGTTTATTTCAGAATGGATAGCAACCGAAAAACACATATTCCGGGTTGAGAAAACTGATTAATACACTGTAAAAACTACTGGGAAATATTTCCGAAAATCAGTAACAGAAAAAGAAAATTTGTTTCGATAAATGCTTCTTTAAACGTCGAAAATATATTAATTTCTGAGGTTTCTAAAGATAAAAAACGCTTTTCAGAAACGTGAGCAACTCGGAAGAGGCTATTGTATATTTTCGTCTGTTGTTATATTATATTTTTCTAGATTAAGAATGGAATTATGCTAACAAGATTCGATATTCCACAAAAATTCCCATTGCTCATTAATATTCATTTTTATAAAAGTAAAAACTATTCCAAAATCTATGAATTTTTAAAAGCTGTCTCGTTCTAAGATTTTATTATTTAAAATTTATCACAAACTTTTTTGTACGCATATTTAACGACAGAAAATAATAAACCGAAACTGCTTGCTAATTTTGTTCTTGAGAAAATTAAAAATACATATATATTCCTCTCCCAAACATTACCAATGGAATCCCAAATAAATATTCATGTATTTAAAACAAACATGAATAGCAAATGTACTTACTGCAAAATGCATGTTGATGATTGTTCTGATAGCTAAAGGAAGGACACTGATATCCGTTATGTTCTGCAACAGACTGGAAGATATGATCGGAAACACTACTTACCTCGATTCTTATATACTATTTTAAAAATAATAATCGCATACGCAAAGCAAAGTATTTGGAAAAATTCTAGAGCAACGATTTCAAAACTTAAATCGCTTGAAGTGGTCAGAAATGCAAGATTAAACTGAACTTGACGCTTTACAAACAATGCGATTTCATTTGAGAAGCATTATGTAATTTGAAAGTAATTCTTTTAGATTTTTTCTAATTTTGGGGTCATTTGTGATCGATACTGTTTTGTTAATTTGTTAAAACAATCTATCTTTAAAGTGAACTTGACCGTCACCGCTCAAATGTTATGTCAAGAGATATAAATTTTCTGGAGGGATTAAAAGTTTCTAAAATCGCGTCATTATGTAGTATTACGGCTTACACAGAACGAGAATTAGACATGATTATAGCCGATTAGTTGAAAATAACGCCTTATTGATACGATGAGAAGAAAATATCATTTCTCCACGCAAATTATAAAGAATGTCCATACACTGTAAAAAAAAAAAAAAAAAAAAAGAGAGAGGGAGAGAGAGAAATACACAATAATTTCTTCGAGTTACCCGTGATAAAAAAAAAAAAAAAACAAGTTGGAAATTGTACGTGAAACGTGACAAATGAGGTGCGTTCGTACTATAGCCAGTTATATAAATATTCAGATCTTGATGATCTTTAATTCTGTGAAATAAATTATATGCAGATTAATTTCTGTATTAAAATAAGTACAGTGAAACTTCCATTTAACGAAGTCTCATCGTTACACTTAAAAACTTCGTTATGAAGAAAATTCGTTAAATAGAAATCAACTTAAATTCACGAAATTTTTCCTTCAGATATGACAAACAGGTATTGGATTCAGAAGCCTTTGATTCAGTTTCAATTAGGTAGCCGTCATTTGCAAAACAGTTGTGTACGGTCGATGAAATCACGTCACATTCCCAAGCTTTGGCTCAAGCTTTTATCAGCTCTGATACACAGGTTCTCAAACTAATGTTTTCACTGCATTGTCGTTTTTCTGTCTTTTTCGATAATGTACTTCAAGATTTTTTATTATTCCTTAGACTAAGGGCTGAAGTTTAGAAGTTGTATTTGTAGGAACAAAAATAACTTTGATGTTCTTTGATTTGAATTTTGAAGCACGTTCTTGTGGATGTACAAAGCAGTTGTCTATCAGCAATGGAAGGTCAGAATGGTAAATGTCTGACTCTAATTGATATTTTGCGCTTCAATGTATCTGAAGCCATTGCGTCACTGCATCTTCTATATCATTGAATGCAAAGAGGGGTTTTGACGTCCCCCAACTGTCAGCGCTGGAGTCTCGGTGTAGGAAAGTAATGATAACAAGTGTTTTTCTTAGTCTGAAAAAAATTGTTTTATGTAACACCAAGCAGAATGAAAATCATTTAAATGTGTTCATTTTCATACATTCCACTGAAATAAATTCGCATATCCATCGCAACAGCAACCTCTTAGTTTGGATTACTATTAGTTTTGGACCACGTACAAAAGTGGAATAAACTTCGTTATATGGAATATATTTTTCGTAATATAGAGATTAATTTACATGCTAATGGTGTTCAAAGTCAAAGTTCTACAGAAAATTTCGTTAAGTAGAAAACTTTGTTAAATAGGGACTTCGTTAAGGGGAAGTTCCACTGTATCTCGGTCGCTTGACGATTAAACTGCGAAAGCTCCTATAACAAGAAAGCACTAATTTAAAAATAAAAAATCAAATTTATTAATAAATGTTTTTATTAATATTTTCTAAAGTTTTGATTCGATTTTTATAAAATCCAAAATGTCTCGACAACATTTTGCAAAGATAATATATCTTAAATTTCAAACCATTCGGTTGGGTAGTTTTTGCGTTGTTATATGCGGACGGACGGACAGACAGACGGACGGAGCAGACGACGACAATAGGTGCTACGTATTTCTATAATTACGAACGCACCTAAAAAGGGCTCTTTATGTTTAGAAACCTCATAAACCAACATATTTTCGAGATTCAACGAAGCATTTATAAAAACAAAGTTTCTTTTGCTGTCATTGATTTTCGAAAATGTCTCCGAGTAGTTTTTATAGTGTTTCTCAATTCAGAATATAGGTTTTTCCGATTCTATGATTTCTCATGGAAACATTTTATGGTTCAACTAACATGTTTCACTGACTATATGATAACAAAATGGCATTAACATTAAAATTAATGTTATCTTAAAATTAATATTATTAATGTTATTTTGTTACTCTTGTATGTATAATATCAATTACGCAGCTGAAAATATTTAATTGAGACATTGAATTTAGGACAGCATCCTAAAAGCCGATATTCAGGGTTGAGAAAAGTTATGAATACACTATAAAACTACTCGGAAACGTTTCCGAAAATCAGTGGCAGCAAAAGAAAGTACTTTCTTATAAATGCTCCTTTAAATCTCGAAAATACATTGGTTCCTAAGGTTTTAATAATAAAGAACGATTTTCGAAATCGTGAGTAACTCGGAAGAGGTTATTGTATACTTTCGTTCGTGGTTATATTATATTTTCCTAGATTAAGGCTTATTTGCCTTTTTTTACAGTCTAAATTATTCTCTAAATTTCCTTTCCTCATATTTGCAATGATTTTCGGAAACATTTTCGAATAGTTTTTATAGTGTATTAATTAGTTTTCTCAAACCTTAATTACGGTTTCTAGGATGCTGTCAATTACTCAATTAAACATTTTCAGCTGCGGAATGGAATTTATGCATCGAAGGTTGACAAAAAATATTAATGTTAATATTAATGTTAATGTTGTTAATTTATCTGGTTTGTTGAACATGAAAACGTTTACTTCAGAATGGATAGCATCCGAAAAATGTATGTTCCACGGAAATGTCCTCTCGGAAGGTTTGGCATGTTTTACTTAAATATGGTCTAGATCTAAACAGTGGACTTCTTCTAATGAACGTGCTCCGAAAAACAATTCCATCGGCCGGAAAGATTATGGCCACAGTTTTCAGGGTCTCAAAGGGCGTAATCCTCATTGACTATCTGGAAAAAGTAAAAACGATCACCGGACAGTATTATGCTGATTTATTAGACCGTTTTAATGCAAAATTGAAAGAAAAAGTGGAACCAATTGTCCAAGAAAAAGTGCTTTTTCATCACGACAATGCGCCAGTGCACTCGTCTGCAATCGCAGCCGCTAAATTGGTTTAATTACGATACGAATTGCTCCCTCATCCACCCTACTCTCCTGACTTGGTCCCCAGTAACTTTTTCTTTTTTCAAATTTAAAAAAATTGCTTGGTGGAAAGAGATTTTTTTCAAATTCTGAGATCATTAATGCCACATATGCCTATTTTGAGGAATTTGAGAAATCTTATTTTTTGGCAGGATTAAAAAAGTTAGAACATTGTTGGAAAAAGTGTATCATTATTAAAGGAGGTTATGTCGAAAAAATAAAATGCATTTTGGTATGTATATTGTTTTTTTTTTAATTTCAATGTCACGGACTTATCAAACTGCCCTCGTATATTATTGAAGTGCATGACATCATCTTTCCTATAGAAAATTGTGTATGTAACAGTTAAGGCTCTTTCACGGGGCCGCTCAAAAGAATGCAGTTATAGTATCGTCTATCACCGATAATTGCTAGAAGTGCGCTTTTAGTTGTATTATGCAATTTCAAGCTTACTTAAATTTAGTATGTTATATGGCGGGAGATTCGATCCATCATATACAAGGCGCACAAAAGAATTCTAATACATTAATGTCTGTGGACGAAAATTGCTTAAAGGACGTTTTGAGTGTCTTACTCATTTTTAATTGAACTAAACATTAGTTTAATATGTGGTGCATGTACAATTTAAATTAATTCATGCACAGAGCTGCACAAAGAAATGTGAATACATTGCCGTCTATGGATGGTAATTACCAGAAATGCGTTTTCACTTGCATTACAGAATTAATTTCAATTGCATTACTTAATTCAGCTGGCAATTGATATTTTCCAGCTGAATTAAATTTTAGTATACTAAGTGGTACATATGAAAATCTATATATCATTATATAGGGTTGTACAAAAAAAATTCGAATACATTATCGTCTGTAAGCCTAATTTCTGAAAGTGAGTTTTCAATTGTATTATTCAAAATTGTTTATTTAAGTATCTTCTTTTCACCGTATGAAAAAACGAAGTTTTGTAACAGTATTCTGGTAGTGTTGGAAAATGTGTTATAGTCTATGCGTGATGCGGGATGTTTCTTTCTAATTGTTTCATATTCTAACTAATTTTAAGTTTCTCTATTAATGTTGAGATATTTATAAAGTTTATGCATTCGTTCTCATTTTAAAAAGACAAACCATTTGATTCCAATAATTTTATTATGCGTACATTACAAAACAGATATATAAAAAAAACACATTTACAAAGAATTCCCTGAGATCCCTTAGAACATATAACTAGATGTGAAGCAAAAAGGGGAATTCTCAAACAATTCTGAAAAAAAAAAGAGCTGGACTATCGTTACACGTGCAGCATTCGAAATAACTTTCTTAAAAAAAATGAGAAAGCAAGGATGATTTAAAGTATGAATAGGAACATCAGAATCCAACAATTCAAAAATGCATAATGTTATCAATCTCCACTCTTTAATAAAACCGAGCATCATAACCTTGCACCATCCCTCCTTTAAGTGGACCACCATAGGCGAACCCTGTAGGTTTCAGTGCAAAATACGGAAGTGGTGCTTTTGCAAGTTTTGGAGCAAAAGGAAATTCCTCTGCAAGTTTGCCAAAAGCTAATCCTTCTTTTTCTAATTCTGATTCCTTTAAGCCAAGAGCATTTTCTTCAGAAAACATTGGAGAATATACAATTCCTTGTTTCGCTAGATCCTCTAATATTTTGGCCAAAGCAAGTCGTTCTTTTTCGAGTTTTGCGTCTTTGGCTGTTGGAGTGCCAAAAGAGGCGGTAGCAGCTTCTTTTTTCAAAAGCTCTTCTAAAAATTTAGCTGCCTCGGCTTCTTTTGCAGTGCCTTCGGCAAATAATGATGGAAAAGCTAATGCTTCTTTGACGAGACCATATTCATTGAGTCCTCCTTTGGCCAATTCTGCACTCAGATATTCTTTTTCCAATTCGTTTTCCTTTGCAATTCCTGCATCAAAAGCAAAACCTTCCTTGGCCATTTCAGCTGCATCAAACTTCATGATACCGGGAAATCCAAGTCTGGTGGCTAATGCTAAAACTTCCTTTGCTTTACTATCAGCGGCATTTCCTTTGGATGTTCCAAAGTACGGATGAGCTGAAGATTCCATTTTTACAGCTGCGGGATTTAAAGAAGCTGTACCTGGCTCGTTTGTTTTTATTTCCGCTCTAAATCCACCTTTATCAGCAACATAATTCACTTGACGTTCGATACCTCTTTCGTCTTTAAATCCGTAGCTTCCTTTCACAGTGTGCAAGCCGTCTCCAATTTCTTGTCTGTGTTGTTCTCCATGTTTGTCCTTGATTTTATAACCAAAAGAATATGGCTTTGGAACATGAAACTGCAAAGAAAATAAGTGAATGTAATAAGTGAATTAAATATTCTTAAGTTAAATTACTTCAATTAAATAATTTATAACAATAAAGATAAAAGTAAAAATAAAAGTAATATATATATATATATATATATATATATATATATATCCATAAAACACTCTTTTATAAGCGTTCAATGTTTTTTCTTAAAAATCACTCCTAATTTGATGAGTGTAATTGATGTAGTTCCAAAAAACAATTCTGGTCCCGATTACTGAAAATTCATCTCTTTGATATACGCTTGATAGAAAAATTATTTATCAATTCGGGATTTCTAAATCGTTTTCTCAGCGTATAATCATAACTTAATAGACGCTTTCAGCTTGACGTCAGTCATGACGTTTTGCTTGGTTACTGACTCCAAACAAACGGTTGCTATGTTTGATTTTTTATTAAATATAAATCGTAGAAAATGTTACCACTGCATATAAAGTATTGAAACACTTAACTGTGAGATATAGCTATAAGATATAGCTATATACAAACAAAATAGAAAATACCACATCGCAAATGTTTGTTTGGAGTCAGTAACCAAGCAAAACGTCATGATTGACGTCATGACTGAAAGCGTCTATAAATACGGGTCCCATAGCTATTAAATAATAAGAGGTTTTTTTAAAAAAAATATTATACCCTATTCTTATTTACATTTTCTACTTTTTAGTGTTTAAAAAATTACGTTGATGAAGTTTCACAGTCAGTCTATTTTGACCAGATTGTTCTAGCGCATGATTAACTTCATTGTTGTTGTAGCTACTATAAAGTTGTAACCATAAAGAATATTTGGCGATTTATCATCGGTTGACCGAATAACCGAAAAATGCCGTAAAATTAATTTATCCATTTAAAATTAAGTTCTAAAAATATTAAAATATTACATTGTCATCGGAAACACATCAGCGTACGTACTATTTCTAGCATATCAGGAAGTGAGTGCTATTACAGAATTCCTTCTTTACAAACAAAAACCAAGTTAAGTTGAATAAAAGAGTGTAAAAATAAAAGGTATTGCTTCCCGTATTACCCTTTTCTTTACAACTTCAAAAAATAAATAAAGTAAAAGAGTACATTCACGGAACATGAAGTGACAAAAAGAAAAAAAATATGTGATATTAAATATTTTTGTCATCAATTACTGGAATGATAAAATTCAAAGTTAGAAGCATTGTTTTGCACATTGTACTTTCCAAACAAATCTAAGGAGCAATAAAATTAGGACAATAGGTTCTGAAAAATTCTTACATGCTATCTGCACCATAATAGTTTACATACCTTAATTTGAGCATATTCCCAATAACATGCAGCCATTCAAATAAATAAGTAAAAATAAACAAATAAAGAAAAAAAAAGAACACCCCATACAACTAAAACGGCAAATTGTAACAATGAGACGCAAGAGATATCAATGAAAAAAAAAAAATTGATTTTACAGATATATAATACTGGCAACTGGAATGCGCGGTAGCGTATTACTGCTTATTTTACTATTTATTACTGTTAATATTACGGTATAATACTGGCAGCTGGCATGCTTGTATTAAACCGTAAAATCAACATTTCTTCTTTTTTTTTCCCTTTTTATTCAGTGTAACATTCGATTTGAAATTGTGTCTCCGATAATTATTTATTAACATAATGAACTCAGAGTGCCGTCTCCATATTAAAATAGTAAGAATCTTTAAAAATTTCAGTAGCAACTCAAATTTGACTTCACATTTCGATTCTAAGGTAAATTTTAGCTGTGGATACAAAATTTAAGGAAGTTTACGAGTTATACAGTTGTAAAATTTCAGCTTTCTAATGTTCAATTCCTTTTCAATATATTTATTCATATTAAAGTAATAATTACTTTTACCGCACTGCTTTTTCTATTATATCTGTATCAGTACCTCAAGCATAATGGTCTGATTTTCATCCATTTTTATACTATTATAATATATACATTACATTCTTACATTTCAAAATTTTATGTATTCTATGATTTTAAATATAAATTAAAAAATTGTAATTCTATAAATATTTCTACAGGAATCGATTTCCACAAACTTCTAATATGCAGTGAACTCCCGTTATTGTGGACTTCCAAGGGAGGTCATTTTTTGTCCACACTAACTGAAGTCCGAATTAAACGATGTTAACATTTGAATTGCGTAAAACAACCCCTTTCATTGAATAAATTGAATTCTGTTTATGGCAGAAATTGAAACAAAAGAAGTTGCCGTACTTACATAATTTAATTTAATATTAATGAAAGTAATCTCTCACTTTTTTTAAGTACGGCAGTTTCTTTTGTTTCAATTTCTGCCATAAACGGAATTCAATTTATTCAATGAAAGGGGTTGTTTTACGCAATTCAAATGTTAAGAAAAGGAAATTGTCAGAAACAATAATGAAGAGAAGAAAACTTTTTTATCACTAAAACCGTGAGAGATTCAAAAAGTTCTAGTAGCTGTTCGCCGATATTACCCATCAAAATGTGATATAACAGACCGAATTTTCCAGCGTGTCGCAAAACTGGAAAATGATGTGGTGAAAAGATCATTTTTTCGAGAAACGTAAAGAATCTCTCACGGTTTTAGTGATAAAAAAGGTTTCTTTCTCTTCATTATTGTTACTGACAATTTCCCTGGTATCTCAATAACCAAAGTTACATCAAAGTTTCATTATACTTAAAAAAAACAATGTACAAAAGCAGTTTCGTTTATACTTGGTCAATTTGGATAAAAGTTGTCCGCATTATCCGATGAGTAGCACGCTTTAAGCGACGCCTTTAATATTGATTGCAAATAGGAATTGATAGGGGAGAACGAAATTGTCCTCATTAACCAGGGATATGCTTCAAGCGAAGACGCGTCAAAGAGAGTCCGGTGTATATCGGTTTATTATGTATTTTTTAATTCTGAATGGAATGACACCATCTGCAAGTCGATACGATGATTTGTTACGAAGTTACGGCAGGTTTTATGATTTTTTTTCCACACCCAAAATATGTTAAAACAACTTCATTTTTTGCGGATTCATCGGATCTTCATTTCTAGTGCCAAAACATAGTTCTTCCCAAAATTTGGTGCTCAGTTCTCGTGCTATTGCCTCTCACGATTCGGATTGCTTGTTTAACTCCGCATTTCGCTCGATTACAGCGCCATGTACGATCATCCGAAAAAGATGTTAAATATAAAAGTTACGTATTTTTCCCCGTAGAATCCGAATCTGAAAAAAAAAGGGGGGGGGGTTCTTATTTAAGATTTCAAAGTAGCCTCCCTCTATCCTTTAGGGAGTGTGTGTGGGCTTAACTTTGATATCACTGAATATATATTTAAAAAATATTGAACACGTATTTTTCCGTTTTTCAATCCGATGTGTGTTTTTCGAGTTATACAGCCGTTTCCAGACTCTTCGGACATAATTTATTTATATATATTCAATATATATGTATATATATATAGGGTGTTTCAGTTAAACGTTTCAGAACTTCTAAGAGGGGTAGGGTACATCCTGACGAACCAAATCATATACCAATGGGCAATCAGAAATGCTTTCCTGACGCGGTAGATGGCGTTGTGCGAAAGTTCCGAGCTTTCGTGCAGGCAATCTTCATTTCGCACAAGAACGCCAAGTTAGTAGGATGGATGATTACATGAACGCAGAATTAGCCGATATGCATTTGGTGTACGGGGCTGCAAATTGTAGTGGGCCAGCCGCACAGCGTTTGTACGCGGAACGATATCCGACGAGGCGTATTCCCAGTCATAATTTATTTGCAAGACTGCACCAGAGGTTAGCTGAGACAGGTTCATTTGAAAGAGCTGACAGGGTCAGGGTAAGAACAGCACGGACTCCAGCCGTCGAACAGAATGTGCTGCAGCATGTACAGAGGAATCCAAGAACGAGTACACGAAGTCTAGCAAACGTAGTCGGGGTTTCCCCTTGCAGCGTCTGGAGGATTCTCCGAGAACAAGACATGCATCCGTTTCACGTGCAGCGTGTCCAGGCACAGCAACCGGAGGATTATGCACCTCGTATTGCTTTCGCACAGTGGTACCTTGGAAAATGTGCTACAAATCCCACTTTTCCTGCTGAAGTGTTGTTTTCCGATGAGGCATCCTTCACAAAGGAAGGAATTTTCAACTCGCATAACGACCATATCTGGGCGGTCGAGAACCCGCATGCAATACGACGTCGTGCAGCACAGATTCGATTTTCGGTCAATGTATGGGCCGGTATTATGGAAGATCACCTCATCGGACCTTACCTGTTACCCTGTCGTCTAACCGGAGATAACTACTTGCTCTTTCTGCAGCAAGTATTGCCACAACTTTTGAGAGATGAATAGATTTCTGCACGACGCAACAGACAATGTGGTTCCAACACGATGGAGCCCCTGCCCATTATAGCGGAGCTGTTCGTAACTACCTGGATGTCACATTTGGTCAACAGTGGATCGGACGTGGTAGTCCCGTGCATTGGCCTGCTCTGTCACCCGACCTATCATGTCTTGATTTTTATTTCTGGGGTCATATGAAATCGCTAGTTTATGACACCCCTGTTGACAATGCTGAGGAGCTGGTTGCAAGAATCGCAGTAGCTGCCGGAGAAATTTGAAATTCGCCTGGAGTATTCCAGAATGTTCGGATGTCCATGCGTCCGAGATGTGACGCGTGCATTGTAGCCCGTGGAAGCAACTTCGAACACTTACTTTAATCCATGTACCTTTTGCTTCTTTCCATGTATTATTAAAACGATTTCTCACTTACGGTCTCTTTTCTTTATGGTGCTTCTGTGTACAACACCGCTTCAGTAAAGCATTTCCGACCCCACATTGCTATATGATTTCAAGTTGTCAGGATGTAACCTACCCCTCTTAGAAGTTCTGAAACGTTTAACTGAAACACCCTGTATACACTAAATGTAAAATTAAACCATTGAAACATAAGAAATTGACCATACACAATGAAATCACAATACCAGATAGCAGAGTCAAATTACAAACTAAATTATTTAAGTCCTAAGAAATGACATATTATTAATTTAAATGAAAAAACAAGAGTATAAAGACAAATGAAACCTTATAATGTAATTACTTTTTCAAGGGCAGGGAATTTACAATTATAAGCAAAGAACAATCATTTTCTGTAGAAAACATCAGCTTTATGCCAAAAATCATGTTTTCTCGCTGCTCGAACGATTGTTAAAACAAGATTGAAAAACAAGAAAAGCTTTTAAATGGAATATAATAAAGCAAACAAACAATTTAAATAAGAGAAAAAAAAAGAAAAGTTTTATACTACTTACATTAAATATTTACTTATATATTAACTCTAATCCTATTTGCACATGTTCAAATATTGTATCTAACGAAAAAGGTTAATTTAACCGTTAAGAGATATATCTTTTAAATCATAAATTGTAACCAACGGTTGCAGTTATAATAGATTTAACCACAGAGATTATTACATTTTTTCAAGATAAAAATGGATAAAAAAAAGGATTATTAATTAAATTGCTATAATGTTAATTTAACTATAAATTAAATTATATATAATGTTATTGGAATATCTAAATTTATACCCAAAAAATATCATTTGTTTTCTATATCTTCCACCTAGTGATATATTTAAAATTACGTATAAATTACTTAGTGTAAAAGCATATCATAATTTTTGATGCTGCCATCTAGTAAGATAATATTAAAGCTATGTATTTCTAGTACAAGATAATTTTTATGATTCGTTTAAAGAAAAAATATTTATTTATAATAATTTTATTTAAAATTATAATTATTGTAATGCATTGAATACCATTTTATCAACCCCATTTATTCTTTAACACCAAATAATCTAAAACAAAAAAAAAAAATAGAATTCGAATAATATTTTCATTTTATAAATAATTAGTAGCAGAATTATAAATAGCATCGATTTTCCAATATAGCACGACACACATTGGAGCCTAACTCTAGCTAAAAATAACTACCATAAAAAAAAAAAAAAAAAAAAAAAAAAAAACAATAATATTAAACTTAAAGAAAGATGTATTAGTGTACTATATTTAAGTATATTTTGAACATAATATTATTTTAATATTGTATTGAATAACCATTGTATCATCCTCAATAATTTTTAACTTCATATAATCAAAAACAATAAATTTAGAATTTACAATCATATATATTTTTAATTTACAAATGATAATTAACAAAGATATTCCAATGCAGCAACGCACACAAAGGAATTCATATCTTTAGCTAAATATATCTACAATTGAAATGAAAAAAAAAAATCAATAATATTAACATTAAAAAGAGACTTTATATAAAAACATGAAAAAACAAATAATCATAACGAAACTTAAATTTAAATGCGTAAAATTGATTTAACCAAATAAGATGGATAACAATATATGATTGCTTGTTGAAGGATAAGTTTTAAATTTTGAGTTTTAAAATTATTTGAACAAAGATTATTAATTATATGTGCGATATTTAGTAAAATATTGACAAATACTGATTTATGTAGACATGACTTATAATTAGTAAATAAATTTACTTGAAATGTAAAATCATTTCGCTTGTCATAAATGTCAAACTTAATTTTATTATTATCATAAAGAATTATATTAAGATCAAGAAAATTAATTTCATTATTTACCATACTATTGAAAGTAATCAAAAGTAAAGACACACTGGAAATTTTTTTTTAAACTTTGGAAAGGATTAAGAGAAATGATGAAAAGATTGAGCATTGAAAAAAGGCAACCCCCCCCCCCCCCATAAATATCTACTGTATAATAGTTTTTGCCTCACTTGAAGTCTCGATGTAAACAGACACAGTTGTAGTAAGGCAATTTCACCAGCATTTTAATATAGAATTTTTCGTCTTATTTAAACCCAGATTTCTTTTCCTAAATGTTAAATAAGGTAAAACTTTTTCATAAAATATTGATAAAGTTTTCCCTTGTGATGTAAAAGAGAGGTCTCTACGGTAATTGCCGCAACACCGCTTTTGTTATCTCACTTGAAAACCGTAAAAGTGGGGTGCCACTGTATATACATTGGAAATCACTTATAACGAGGCTGAAATTAGTCCGAAATTTACTCGTTATACGTGTACTTCATTATGATCGGTTTACTTACAACAGGTTGTTTTTTTAGGTAATAATAATAATAAAAAAAGATTTGTTCGATATCTAGATTTAACCGGAGTCGTGTTATCAGGGTTCTACGGTATAAAGTAGGAAAACACATGCGAAAAAAAAATAATAAACTTTGAAAAATGATTCTGAGAAATGTTAGAAAAATTAAGCATTTAAAAAAAATGATAACTTTTTTGATAGAGTACATGTAATTGAATAGGAAACACACACACTTTCTGTGTATGTGTATACATATATAATCTAACTTTTTGTACACATTTTATTATCATTCATATATATAGTCCATTTTTTGGCACTATTATGTTAAGTAAGTTTAATATATATATATATATATATATATATATATATATATATATATATATATATATATATACATATATATAAGCATCAAAGTGCGTACACTCCTTGGCGTTTCCAAGGAAGCTAACATTCTAACTATTTCGCATTAAAAAATTATTATTTAATATTTAGATCGCTGAATTTGTAATAGTCACGTTTAATCGCATATTTTGTAATGTATTTCTGTGATTAAATAAGATGAAAAATTCGATTAAAAATATAGTAAAACTGTACGTACCCTGTATATACATATAAGCATATAAATTGTATACATATATATATACATTGTATAAGTATATACCCTGTCAATACATTCGAAAATTGTTCTAAACCTAAAACTTTATAATGATTATCCCATTCAACAAACAGTTTCTTCATTTTGGTTTTTTGTTTACAAATAAACCCGAGGCATATTTCTTGGTATTCGAAACGGTCTGTTTCGTACGCTTTCAGCCTCTATAAATCTGTATTTTGATCGAAAATAATGCAGATAGATTACTCAATGCTTTTTCCTTCGGAAAGTGTAGGTCAACTAAGCAGTTAGCCGAAATGGCTGATGAAAGCGAGTAAATTATAGTCATATATACAGCGATATAATATCTCAGAATTTTCTTCTATTTACTACTTTTGTAACTATGTAGAAGTATTTCATCAGCGTATCATTGTTTTTAATACTGATATAGTAGAACATCTTTGAAGGAATTTTGGAATTTTTGAAAGAAAGATAAAATAAATTGAATACGATATACAGAGTGATTCAGAACAAATGTTCAATAACTTGTAGGAATGTATATAGAGCACACTAACTAAAGGAATTTTTGTAGCGATAACTA
The DNA here is from genome assembly GCA_963931845.1 of Maratus michaelseni. Lineage (NCBI taxonomy): Eukaryota > Metazoa > Arthropoda > Arachnida > Araneae > Salticidae > Maratus > Maratus michaelseni. The sequence continues at coordinate 100,718,046 of OZ007596.1, forward strand.
GGCTCGCATTCCATTTTTCAGTCAAAAATACCAGGTATATGACTTCAATCTGAAGTCGGATATTTGTTAATAACTAAACAAGAAAGATCAATCATGCGTTATACATAGATAATAAAACACTTTCCAACACATTCAAAATACTGCAACAAAACTTTATCGGTTTATAAGGTGAAAGGTGGTATCTAAGTAAACAATTCTGGAAAACAAATAACATATTTGAAAACACAGTTTCAAAAAATCATCATTAATAATAGAAAAAATAACCGAATTTTTTTCTGCAGCCCTGTACAGGATCAATAGGTTTGTGCATATGATACATACTATGCTAAAATTTAGTTCAGTTTGAAAACGCACAGCACAGTTGAAAATTTCCATTCGGCAATTTCAGTCAGTGAACGATAATGTACTAGACATCTTTTGTGCAGCCTTGTATATGAACTATAATATTTATACACACAAAGCAATATGCACAAAAATTAGTTAAGAGCCTACATCAGACATGCGAAAAAACGCCCAAGCTAATGTTAAGTCTATGGGAAGGTTCTTCGTAGGTTTCTCGCTCGCATTTTAATATTTTTAAATGATGTTTTTTGCATAGGATAGCTGAGGTCGATCTCTAACGTTGTTAGTTTTTACTTTTTCGATTTTGGTTTCAGTTTTTTTATATAAGGGTAATTTCACTTTCAGAACCGGCTCCAACTGGTTCCAAAATTAAAAATCGCTTTATTTCGCTTATAAAAAAAACTGTAACCAAAATAAAAAAATGTAAAAACTAACAACGTTAGAGATCGACCTCAGTTATCCTATAAAAAATAAATAAAAATAAGCATTTAAATAAATTTAAAAATAAGCAAGAAATCTGCAAAGAACCTTCCCATAGACTTAACATTAGCCTGAGCGTTTCTTCGCGTAATTAGAGTAGGCTCTTAAATTTAAAAAACGCGTGTCACAACTGAAAATGCGCTTCCAGCAATTATTGTTCATAGACAATACTGTACCGAATTCTTTTGTTTGTTCCTGTAAAAGAACGATGAATGCTACGCCCTCTATAATCTATAGTATGCATCTTAGTGATATATATCAATTTCAATATGTTCCAAATATATTAAAATCATTAAAATACACCGCAAACGATTTTTTTCCCATAGGCAGTAATTTACCGGAATTATTTTGAGTGTCCCTGTAACTGAACTATAAATGCTACACACTTCATTTTCAATATTGAACATGCCATAGTAAACCTTAATAACATATATCAATTTCATGGCAATAAGTGTATATTTACGCGAGTTAGAGCACGGACAAACAGACAGAAAAACAAACTGAATTCATTAACACTTTTCAACTTTGTTGAAAAGTGTTAAAATAGTCCAGTAGAAATAGCTCAAAAAAGGGCCTTGCCTTGCAAAAATTCGGGTAACTCTGATTTTTCGATATGTTGTAAAGGTTGACCCTCTAATAAAAAACCAAGTTTTCGACCTTTTAGACCTTGTGCGTTTTTCACAATATTGAAAAAAACAATATTTTTTGACACTTTTTTCGATCTTTCTAAAATAACTCGGTTTCAGTGCATTTTACAGAAAAAGCACTTTCACCATTTTATAGAGCATAAAATTCTCTACATCATGCAGTATTCATGTTTGTAAATTGTCAAAATAGGGGGTGAGCCAGGAAAATATGGTAAAATTTGCAAAAAGTGCAAAAATCCACAAATGACGTTAGTTTTCGCTTAATAACCTACTTTTAGTGCGCTTTAGAGATAAAAGTGTTATAAAGTTTGTAAAGCATGAAGTAGTCTATAAGTTTCATTTATTAAATCATTAAATATCTATAACAGACTCTAAAAATCAGAATAATACAATTTATAGTTAAAAAAAAAAAAAAAAAAAAAAAAAAAAAAAAAAAAAAAAAAAAAAAAAACTGCCTGACAAGTCATTAATTAAAAAACAAACTTTTAGTTTTGATATTGATTAAACGATGCAATTAATTAATTATGGTATGTACAATAATAGGTAACTGTTGAATTGTTGATGGGAACGAAGGGGAACGATGGGGGGGGGGGGGAGCGAAGTTAACCAAAAAACCTAGTTGGTAGACATAGGTGCAGGGTCAAGAATTCAAAGTCGAAAGTAAAATTAATAGCTGGGAATAATGTAAAAAGAATACTTGAAAGATAAATAAGTTATAATTTAGAAATTTTAAAAAGGAAAAGGAGTATCTAAGGCCGAAACTAAGGGAGGTGGGAGCAAAAGGAGCATGCGGCCCGGGCACTAGAATGGAAGGAGAAAAGGGCACCCAATGAAGATTTGGTTTGTCGTGTTTGTATTCATTTGTCCAACATATTTTTGTTAGTCAAAGTTTACATTGATGGTAAATGTATCTCAGTTTGAGAATGTTAGTCCCAACAGAAAGAATAACAACAGCTATACCAGATAAGACGGAAATCTGTATAAAGGGGAATTGTTTTCCGGTGTTTTGAATTCAGTTTTAAATTTTAAAATAAAGAAAATTTTAGAGACTTATCCTGAACATAATCAAAAAAGTATAAAAAGTGCAGAAAGTGCTCGTCGCTTGAAGATTCATACTTCTGCTCAGGTTAAGTTCAAAGAGACCATGTTTCCACAGATGCCACAAGAAAAATTGTTGGGGAATGAAAAAAAATAAAGAACTTTTCATTTATATACTTCGAAATTAATTTGAAAAAGCACAAATGATCACTACGCAGGCCACTGAAGATGCAGATATGCTAATAGTGAACACAGCTATTTCCTGAACCCGTGATTACGATGCTGTCATTGTCAATGGTGAAGACATGGACCTTCTTGTTCTTGTGGCTTCTCTAGCTGCACACAATGTTTATTTTCGAAGGGTCAGGAGAGGGAAACTGCCTGACTACTCCAACAAGTGTTTCAAGTTTAAGGAAGTTGCACAAAATATTCTTTTTCTTCATAAGTATCATGTATCTTCATGTATTTCTTGCCCTGTATGGAGGTGATCCCAACCAAAACTTGAATGTATTGCGGTATGTCAGCTTCGCTAGAGCAGCCAACAATATGAAATTAAATTTAGCTAGACTACCACCTACTCATGATGCTGCTGAATATCATGCGTTCAGACATGGCTGGGAAACGAAAAGAATTCTCTCGAATGCGGCTGGAAGTGGGGTGGTCATGGGCTCATTCCAGTCACCATGATGAATGGACCAGCTCCTCAAACTCTACTCGATTTCATATCTTGCCAATGCAAAAAAAAAAAAAAAAAAAAAAAAAAAAAATTGCAGTACGAATTGCAGTTCTAGAAAGGTAGGCTTGAAGTGTTCAGTTATCTGTGTGAAGTGCCATAACCAACTATTTGGCAACGCTCCTGATATTATACTGGGACCTTGAGGACTTTGATGACCTAGAACAACCAATCTAGTTAAGTACAGAGACGGACGATGAAGTATCTGAGACGATGGTATCATTACTAGGGCCAAGCAGCAGAAAAAGGAAACATATATGACAAAGCGACTATACTTACTATATATGTGTTGATTAATTTCTTGTACATTCTATAATTAATTAACCACATCGTGTTTTCAATATCAAAAATAAAAGCTCGTTTTTTAAATTAATAATTTGTCAGGCGGTGTTTTCCTGTTTTCACTCAAAATCTTTTTGCTGTGATTTTTAAGGTCTATTACCAATATTTAACTATCTAATAAATGAAACTATAGACTATATAGACTATCTCATGCTCTAAAAAGTTGATTATGTCAGTTTTGTTTCTACGGCTCGTAAAATGCACCAAAAGTGGGTTATTAACAAAAAATAACGTCATTTGTGGATTTTTTAATTTTTTCCAAATTTAACCCTATTTTCCCAGCTTCGTATCTCACCCCCTATTTGGACAATTTACAAACATGAATACTGCATGTTGTAGAGAATTTTATCCTCTACAAAATGGTGAAAGCGTTTTTTCTGTAAAATGCACTGAAACCGAGTTATTTTAGAAAGATCGAAAAAAGTGTCGAAAAATATTGTTTTTTTCAATATTGTGAAAAACGCACAAGGTCTAAAAGGTCGAAAACTTGGTTTTTTATTAGAGGGTCAACCTTTACAACATATCCAAAAATCAGAGTTACCCGAATTTTTGTAAGGTAAAATGCTATTTCTACTGCACTAAAAAGAGGTAGGGCTTTTTTAAATGAAATTTTCAATGAACTTATCTTGTTTTGTGTGTGGTGCGGTAGTATTATAAAATAATATGCTGTGGCCACCACAAAACCTTCATCTTTATTATTCTAACATATTAATTTAAATAGCACAGTTACACACAAACAATTACGATGTAGACTTTAACAATTACGATTTTACAGTATAATACTGGCATCCCAGCTGCCTGTATTATACCGTAAAATTAACAGTAATAAACAGTAAAATAAGCAGTAATACGCTGCCGCGTATTACTGTTTATTTTACTGTTTATTACTGTTAATTTTACTGTATAATACTGGCAGCTGGGATGCAAGTATTATACTGTAAAATCAACACTTTTTTTTGCAGTGTATCTTTCTGATAATTATTGAATGGGTTTTCTGTATCACCCTCTGTGTTTCTCTATTTTAAATTTAAAATAGAGGCTGCTTTTCCTTTTATGATGTGTTCCAAAAGATTGAAACGCGCTTTAATTTTTGTTTCTATTGTAGACACGCAGGCAACGTAAATTGCAAAAGCGTTTAAAATAAGGTAGGAATTAAGATTATTTTGATGAAATAGTCCTCCCATTAATTTTCAAGGAATTACACTTTTTAAATTTTTATGCGGTCCCTAGGTCTTATAAAATATACTTAGAAAAAATTCTCCAATCTCTGAAAATTTCCACTGTTCTCTGATCAAAACTCACCGAGTTATGGTACTTAGAACTTTATGAAAATTCGAAGCTTTCCGGCACTAAAAACTGACAGATGATTTTTTAGTGACGGAAACTCAATGAAAGTAAAGAATTAGAAAGGGAAAAAATAAGTATAATGCACCGACATTAATATTGTTGTTACTTTGTAATCTATTATTTTTCATTTTTACCTTCAAACAACACGTACCAAAAATATTCTTCCATGTACATTGACGTCTCCCTTTATAGGATGACCGCAATAAAACAAACTAGCAGATTGTACAAGATGATAATTAAGTATTCATAAAGTTTAGGATTATTCATGGAGAAGTTTAAAATGCAATTAAATAGACACGGAATACAAAAGGTAAATCTGTAAAACAAGCAGTCATATGATACGCATACGGCACGCATATCTGCAGGTCGCCAAGCAGTTTTCATATGACTGTACCACACTCCGAGGGCTTTGCAACAATTAGGAATAGTGATATATTTTCACACGGCACTCACATGAGATAGTACTTCATTTTATTGCTGATGCTTTAAGTTTATGGCTTGGCAAACATTTACAACAAGTTGATATTTAATGGGATATATTCTTTTCTAGAAATTTGAATTATTGGAATATTTAAACTAAAGCATTAGAAGGTGAAATATAAAAATAAAATATTTTTGAATTTAAATTAGGTTTGTATAAAAGTTAACGTAAATAAATAAAAATAATTTTTTTAAATAATAATAAATAAATAATTTAATTAATAAATAAAAAATAAAATAATAATAATAATATATAATTATAAATAAAATAAAATAAAAAAATAAAAAAATAATAAATAAAAAAATTACTCTGAAAAAATATGTGCAATACGTTGATACTTCTGGAAGAGATATTATGTTTTCAACAGTATTATACCAGAGATTTTGAGGGTTTCCTTACCGTGTACAAATTTACAAAATTCACTACAAAGGAAATACAAAACTATTTGATTATTATCATTTCGGGTAAAAAAAGAGGGCACATAAAATACATTCGTTTTAACTACATTTCACTTAAAAAAAATAAAACGTCAAATTAATGTGATAAAATAATATTGGAACTTACTTCTTCGAAAGGAGCAATAGCTGAAGACGCAACAGCACATGCGAATAATAAAGCCACCTGAAACCAAAAGATGTTAATTGTTTAAAATATTTGGTAACAAAACATTTACTGTTCTGTGATATCAAAAGACTTTTCATGCATACAGAATGATACATAAGACTGTAGATTATTAAAATTTTGCTCGATGTTAATCCTACGGGACCGAAGTACATTCATGTTCTAAGAATATCTTATGAAATAATTGAAATTTTCGAATTTTGTTTTTCGTATGCAGTTGCTTAATCTTGTCACTTTTTATTGCCGTTTAAAATTTTTATTTTCAATGTATTTAAATATTTTATATGGTGTAAAATACTCAGAGAATTATAAAAAATAATAATAAAATTGACTGTTCCTTAAAAAAAAAAACTGGAATTTTTGAAATGGATTCCTTTCGAAAATTTCCAGAACGCGGCAAAAACTTGCGATTTAAATATGTATTTAAATATTTTATATGGATTTATATAAAATATTATATATAACCTTATTAAATAACATTTAAGATGTATTTAAATATTTTATATGGATTTATATAAAATATTATATATAACCTTATTAAATAACATTTAAGATGTATTTAAATATTTTATATGGTGTAAAATACTCAGAGAATTATAAAAAAGAATAATAAAATTGACTGTTTCTTAAAAAAAAAACTGGAATTTTTGAAATGCATTCCTTTCGAAAATTTCCAGAACGCGGCAAAAACTTGCGATTTTATTTCATGCATTAGCATAAAAGTGTTTTATTTTGATTCATTACACTGCAAAAAAAAAAAAAAGTGTTGATTTTACAGTATAATACTGGAAGCTGGGATGCCAGTATTATACTGTAAAATCAAAAAAAAATTTTTCTTTTTTCTGCAGTGTAGTAACGTACATATTCTTGATATAAAACATACTTCTTTTCTCCTAAAGTAACCAATCATTGCGAACAAGGGATTTCCGCGACGAGCTAATAAGTTAATCAGGGGGTCTTTGCATAATCTGCAAAAAAAGACAGATGTTTCATATACTTGACAAATATATTATGTAACCAGAAACGAAACGGTAATATAACTTCTTCCGAGTTATCCACGATTCCGAAAAGCATTCTTTTATTTTTAGAAAACTCAGAAACCAATAGATTTTCGAGTTTTAAAGAAGAATTTATATAAAAAAAGGTTTCTTCTGCTGCCACTGATTTATGGAAAACATCCCGAGTAGTTTTTATAGTGCATTAATAAGTTTTCTCAATCCGGAATATCGGTTTTTTGAATGCTTCAATTCTCAAGCAAATATTTTTTATGTTCCAACATATCGGTTTAATAGACAAACATGCTAAATTAACAGCATTAACATTAACATTAAAGTTAATATAATTTTGTTATTCTTACATGTATAAATTCAGTTACGCAGCTGCAAATTTTTACTTGCTAATGGATACCATTGTGAAAACCGATATTCTTGTTTGAGAAAACTTATTAACGCACTATAAAAACTACTTGGACACGTTTATGAAAATTACTGGCAACAAAAGAAAATTTGTTTTTATAAATATTTCTTTAAATCTTGAAAATCTATTGGTCTCTGAGGTTTTCAAAGAAAAAAGAACTGTCTTCGGAATCGTGGGTAACTCAGAAGAGGTTATTATATATTTACAGTTATGGTATAATTTCACGGTTTACGGTTATGGTATATTTTCATGGATTAAGAAGCATATTTTTTTATTTGCAGTATAGAGACATTTACCAACAGTCTCTAATAGTTTTTGTCGCGCCTCTAACAGCTTTTTTAGGGGAATAGAGAATTTTTCTATTGACGAGAGAATGCGAAGTTTTTCTTATGATTGACCAGCATTTTAAAGTCACTAATCGGTGACGAAAAATAACAGATATTTTTCTGAAACATTTGTTTCTGCTGTAAGTTATTATTGGTATTAAGGAGTGATGAGGCTTCTTTTATGTATAATTCACTAAGCAGAAAATAATTCATTTTTTTTCTGCACAAACTAAAAATAACAAATTTTTATTTTCCCCTCAACATATAACACTTACAACCGTGTTACACCAGGTAAAAAGTATATTACCAGCTATTCATTTAAAAAACATGCCTATTCGAAGCTTCCCCTTATCAAAGTCATAGATTATAAATGAAATGGGCAGTCATGGACTGCATTACTTTCAACATTAAAAATCTGTCTTGTGTCAAGAATATCTGTCTTCCTTAAATAAAGTATTTTAATAATATATTTTAAAGTGAACCTTTTTAGGTGTGTTCGTAATTATATAAATACGTAGCATCTATAGTCCTCGTCTGGTCTGTCTGCATCTAACAGCGCAAAAACTACCCAACCGAAGGGTTTGAAATTTAATCTATATAATCGTTGGGAAAAATTAAGATGTAGTATTAACTACAAGATAAAATAACAATTACAATGAAAAGGATAGATGAAAAGTTAAGAGAAGAGATGATAATAAATTTGGATTAAAAAGTAAAGGAAGGAGATTAAGGATAGAGTCTAAAAAATGTGAAGAAGGTGAAATGGTATAGCTGTAGTTTTAACTAACTACTAGTAAGGAAGTTGAAAAAGTAAAAAATAGAGTTTTGAACATGTTCGTGTAACAGCACATAAATGTCAGGTGGTGAAAAGGCGAGCAAAGTATAAACAAAGTAAAAATTCCCGAAAACAGCGAAACAGTTGAACGTTTCGAGGGGATGCCTAGTTAACAATAACTCCACTCCCTGTATATGAGTAATTGTATAACACATCTTAAGAGAGCCATGTGAAGAAAGTTTATAATAATTTAAAGTAACAAAAATATAAATGTTCTACTAAATAAAGTTAAAAATCTATCTTAAAATTTCTAGTGTCTAATCTTTAATATAAGTATAAAAAAAAACACAATCCTAAAATAAAAATTCAGGTATTTAAGGGTTAAGAAACTGAATTCAATCAATTCAACGAAAAGGATTATTTAACACCATTCAAATGTTTACATCGTTTAATGCGGACTTCGGTTAGTGGGGACAATAAAAGGCTTTCATTGAATGTCCGTACTAACGGAAATTCAATTGTACTAACATTACTAGATGCAGATAATAACAAAAGTAACTAAAAATAAAATAATATTAAATATAAAGATATGTAATATAATTAGGACGCCAGACGCGAAAGGGTTAAATAAATGTACAAAGTGTACTTTTGAATAAAACAATTAAATAATCTTTTGGAGGCATTTCTTGCGGGCTTATAGAGAGTAATATTAATTCGTGTATACATACTTTTGTGAAGTCCATTTTCTGTATCTTGCTTACAAAATGGTTATTTTACAATAGATGATAGTCTAGTATACCTCATATTTCGATGAAGTAGCCTTATATATACTGTCAAAAGCAAATGAAAAAACCCAAACAAACATCTCAGCTGATAATGAAACCGCAGATATGACCCAGATCGAATTCTTACGATATTTTATGCCAAATTACATCGAAATCAATAAAATAACGATAGTCACTCTTTCAACAAGGTCAACAGGGTGCGAATGGTCCATTTCCCATACTGGACATGATTTGAAGAAAAATTCGGCGAAAAAAAATATGCGTGTATTCTTATCGAATCATCTTATAGTTATTTATTTATTTTTATTTACTTCGTAACATAATCAAATAACTTATTTTTTAAATTGCCGACCGTGAAAAAGGCTAAATTATCTATAGACGTGCTTTGAATTTTATATAAAATATATATCTCTGTTGAAGATATTATTTTAAAACTTGGACTATAAGCAGTAAAAACGATCAAAATTACTTTCCAATGGCATTTCAATAGCACTAAAAAATGTTCATGCACTGAGCTATGTCAGAGTGTAATTGCATAGGAATTAGGGTATCTGAATATGTTCGGAGCTTTTTCTCAAAAATATAACATACCATATTACAATCATTTGGTATGTAAGGTATCAGCAAATTCTTGATTATGATTTGCATCAAGATGAATAGTATTTTGCTTCGGACGTAGTATTGAAAATAACTTATTTATTCAAAAGTATAGCGTATCTCCTAAAAATTTAAACTAGATTTTCTTTCACAGCTTTTGAAATAATGGAGATTTTGTAAACTAGTCGTTGGGGGCTATCGTAATACTTACCCATCATGGATATGCATAATATAAAATATGAAAATAACACATGTGTAAACTACTTATAAAATGCATTGCAATTCGAATAAAATCGTAGGTTGATGACGTCCTAAACTTTAAATACTCTATTACTAAATTCCGTAAAAGAAACATTCCAAAAATGATAATCCTATTAACTAACGGTTTATTGCTTCGGATTAAGCGTCTCATTTACAATTAAAATATATCTTTGAATTGAAATTTGGATGAAATACAGGGTCATGAAAAATCGAAGAGTGTTGAAAATAGGATTAAAAATATCTCTGCAACTCATTATCCAATTGACTACATTCTTTATGCAAAATTTGTTTTTTTTATTATTTTTTATATTTACTTCTTAAAATAAACAATTTCGAAAAATTTTATGTACCTTTTATCAGAACGAATATTCCAAGAGTCCGAAAAAAATAGTTCCGGTTAATCGAAGTTACTGAAATTCAATAAGCTTCTTTCCATCCTTACATACTAAGTACATACAAAATTTCAAGTCTCTATCTCAATTTGTTCGGGAGATACAGCGTTTATAGACACACAGACACACAGACAGACGGACGACAATTTTTTTTCTTCTAAAAATATGTTTTTCGGAATCTCCAGTGTCTGAAACGTGTAAATACGTCAATTTTTTTTTCAATTGTTAAAATGATTACAAGACACCCTATACTACGTATGATGGGTAAGTAAAAAAAAAAAAAAAAAAAAAAAATAACAGGTCAGGGTGCTTATTCATTCATCGGCAGGACATCGATGTATCACATACAAATGTCGTCAGTCGACATCGGTGCTGGTGCAGGGAAATGCATCCATATACATCACACGTTTTTTCATCAACTCACGTATAGAGATGTAAAAGAAATCTATTTGATGTCTTTTACATAGTGAACGCTTCTTTAAGGGTAGTCAGAAGGTTCAAACATGAAGTATAACGATTTTGGGATTTTTAAAGATTTTGAATCCTTTATTTCATCCCTTTCTAACGATACAGTACTTTTGTTTCTACGGCAACGAGAAGTTTTAATATTTTAAGCTCTTCCACTTCTTTATATCTGGCGATACTCTTCCACTAAGCCACTTTAAACTCTTCAGTTTCCTGAAAATGTTTTTTGAATTTCGATGTATCATTTATAGAAACTTACTACGCATTAGTGTTTGAAATTTTGCTTAAAAGTTCCACAGACATGCCTTTTTAACCTAAAGTGAACTGATGTATATAAAATATGTACACTTGAATAATAATTTTAAAAAAATCTGTGAGAAAATGCATATTTTTTTTTAAGTTCAAAAGCGATTTCAGACTTTTAAAGAAATAGCTACCAAGGAAGGTCTCCTTAAAGCGCATATTCAGAAAATTTTGAAAAAAATGCTAATGAAGCTACTCATCTATACTAATATTATAAAGGAGTAAAGATTGTTTGTTTGTTTGTTTGTAGGGGGTAATCTCTGGAACTACCGAACCGATTTCAAAAGTGATGGTGGCAAATTGATGGTGACAACCCCTGCTCCAACATAGGCTATTTATGTCGGTGCGACTACCCCAGGGGGGGTGCAGGAGCGAAAAACGTTCTAAAATTGCGATCTTTTCTATACTGAAGCAGCTAGAAATTTGAAATTTGGCGTTGTAGTTACTTATAAGATGTAAATGCTCTCTAAGAACAAAATAAAAAAAAATTCGAAATTTAAAAGGGTGAAATGAGCGAAAAGCGTTCTAAAAACATTCTAAATGACAATTTCTATGGAATCTCTAGAACTACCGAACCGATTTGAAATTTGGCGTTGTAGTTACTTATAAGATGTAAATGCTCTCTAAGAACAAAAAAAAAAAAAAAAAAAAAAAAATCGAAATTTAAAAGGGTGAAATGAGCGAAAAGCGTTCTAAAAACATTATAAATTATAATTTCTATGGAATCTCTGGAACTACCGAACCGATTTCAAAAGTGATGGTGGCAAATGGATGGTGACAACCCCTGCTTCAACATACGATATATTTTTTGTGGGTGCCAGTGTCCCCAGGGGGGTGCAGGAGCGAAAAACGTTCTAAAATTGCGATTTATTTTATACTGAATGAGCTAGAAATTTGAAATTTGGCATTGTAGTTACTTATAAGATGTAAATGCTCTCTAAAAACAAAATTTAAAAAAATCGAAATTTAAAAGGGTGAAATGAGCGAAAAGCGTTCTAAAAACATTCTAAATTACAATTTCTATGGAATCTCTAGAACTACCGAACCGATTTGAAATTTGGCGTTGTAGTTACTTATAAGATGTAAATGCTCTCTAAGAACAAAATAAAAAAAAATTCGAAATTTAAAAGGATGAAATGAGCGAAAAGCGTTCTAAAAACATTCTAAATTACAATTTCTATGGAATCTCTAGAACTACCGAACCGATTTAAAATTTGGCGTTTTAGTTACTTATAAGATGTAAATGCTCTCTAAGAACAAAATAAGAAAAAAATCGAAATTTAAAAGGATGAAATGAGCGAAAAGCGTTCTAAAAACATTCTAAATTACAATTTCTATGGAATCTCTAGAACTACCGAACCGATTTGAAATTTGGCGTTGTAGTTACTTATAAAATGTAAATGCTCTCTAAGAACAAAATAAGAAAAAAAATCGAAATTTAAAAGGATGAAATGAGCGAAAAGCGTTCTAAAAACATTCTAAATTATAATTTCTATGGAATCTCTAGAACTACCGAACCGATTTGAAATTTGGCGTTGTAGTTACTTATAAGATGTAAATGCTCTCTAAGAACAAAATAAAAAAAAAATCGAAATTTAAAAGGGTGAAATGAGCGAAAAGCTTTCTAAAAACATTATAAATTATAATTTCTGTGGAATCTCTGGAACTACCGAACCGATTTCAAAAGTGATGGTGGCAAATGGATGGTGACAACCCCTGCTCTAACATAGGATATATTTTTTGTGGGTGCCAGTGTCCCCAGGGGGGTGCAGGAGCGAAAAACGTTCTAAAATTGCGATTTACTTTATGCTGAATGAGCTAGAAATTTGAAATTTGGCATTGTAGTTACTTATAAGATGTATATGCTCTCTAAAAACAAAATAAAAAAAATCGAAATTTAAAAGGGTGAAATGAGTGAAATGCGTTCTAAAACCATTCTAAATTACAAATTCTATGGACTCTCTAGAACTACCAAATCGATTTAAAAAGTGATGTTGGCAAATTGATGGTGACAACACCTGCTTCAACATAGGCTATATTTTATGTCGGTGTCACTAACCCCAGGTTGGGGGGGGGGGGGTGCAGGAGCGAAAAACGTTCTAAAATTGCGATTTTTTTTTATACTGAAGAAGCTAGAAATATGAAATTTGACATGGTAGTTACTTATAAGATGTAAATGCTCTCTAAAAACAAAATTTGAAAAAATCGAAATTTAAAAGGGTGAATGAGCGAAAAGCGTTCTAAAAACGTTCTAAATTACAATTTCTATGGAATCTCTAGAACTACCGAACCGATTTCAAAAGTGATGGTGGCAAATTGGTGCTGACTATCCCTGCTCCAACAGCCTCTTTAATAAAAAACTATGCGTTTCTGACGACTGGGTTTTTCGCTAATTGTTGCCACAGATTAATCTCGGAAAATGAAACATTTGAAGTTACTGAAAAAAAATAGTAGCTCGAAAAGTATTTGTCAGAAAATTGTTTGGCAAACTGCGTTTGAAAGGTAAAAAATTGTATTTATCTTGATATAAATTTCAAATCTAATGATTATGCCATTTATCAAATATTGAATTTGAAAAATTACTAAATTTCACAATGGAGTTCCATAGCAAAACCTTTATGCGTAAAAAGATAATGATAAGGGCGACGTGTCCTGGCGTGTATATTGGCTATAGCACGAGTCACAAATTATAATAGCCTTATTATTCTGTTAAAATATAAAAGTGAATTATGAAATGTCAAAATTTTGTTGGATTAAAAGTTCGTTATAAGAAATTGACCAGCGTAGCGGGCGTAGCTTGCTAGTGTATGTAATAAAGGGACAGTGAAATTTAGCTGCGGAATTCCAGTAGAAAATCTGCAAAAAGAAAAAAAATACTTTCGAGTATTTGGCTAGCAACATTTTTCCTCGCCAAACGCTTGTAAAATGATTATTCGAATGTGATTATTCGACTTAATGAAAATGATTATTCGACTTAATGAATTTAAACTTAAACGATGAAAGTTTATTGTTTTTTGTATAATTTTTGTATTTTCAATAGTGCTTTTTTTAAATTTCTAACTATGTCTATAAGATTTTTATAAAATTTGAAAGCGTAAGACTGTCATTAGCTTAAAGAAAATTATACTAATCGGTTAATTCTAGGGCTTATGATACCATACCCGCTTGTTCAGAATCGTTTGAATTTTGCGTTCAACATTTTCAACTCTCTGTACGTTTGCAGTGATATTAATTTAAAATATTCTTTAAATCAGATTAAACAAATCATTCACGTTTTTTTCCCTATTTATTACCGCTTGAATGAAATTTTGCTAATGTTTTATCCTCCTTTACACGATTTTTTCTAATTTAAACGGCTTCACAGGTTATATAAGTAATTGTTAAATGTATTTTAAAAAGAAAAGCCCGATGACAAACGCATTCGTTATACATTTCCATATCGAAGAAGTCGTTGTTTCCATAGCAACGATAATTTTTCCTTGGATTCACAATGTTCAGAATCGGGCTTATTTTTGAGCTTGAAACAATTTCAATCAATTTAAATTTTATTTTAAATCGTAAATTAGGATCTTTAAATTTCATTATATATACATATAAATGTGTACACAAAATTGTAGTTATAACAATTTATTTATTATGTAAGTTAAATTTACGTAAACAAGTTCAGCATAAAAGTTTTTCTTTAAAGAGTATTTGGTCATAGAACCGTACTTTTTCAAATTTTATTCCGTCGCCAACCGGTGATAAATCGCCAAATAAACGACATTTTCATAATTTTTTTGCTGACGTTATATGGAGGTTCCGCAGAAATTTTTTTTATAGACGTATATATCCGTATGAGAAGAACATTCTGTAATTTTTTCACAATTTTCTGAGTATGCGCTTATGGAGACCTTCCTTGTAAGAAATATATACGCATAAATGTGACTTTATATAATATTGATGCATATAAAAAATTAAAGTGTACATCTTTGGTAGTTAATAAGAAAATGAACATTAATTTAACATGGCCTGTGTATAGCATTCTGACTGATCTTAAGAGCCTACGCTAGTCACGCGAAGAAGCAAGCTAATGTTAAGACTCAAGTTAATGTTAAGTCTATGGGAAGGTTCTTGCGCGATTTCTCGCTCGCATTTTAATATTTTTAAATGATTCTTTTTGCATAGCATAGCTGAGGTCGATCTCTAACGTTGTTAGTTTTTTCTTTTTTTTTTTTTTTGGTTACAGTTTTTTTATAAGCGAACATTTTCAATTTTGGAACCGGTTGGACTCGAGTCGTTTTTCTCTTCCTACATAGAATAAGCAGTAATCCTAAATACTTCCTCATGACAACGTTTCGTAATTTTATGTCCCTGAAAATCTGTTTAAAGTAACAAATTCGTTTTTTTTTATACCCAGCCACTAGCAGAAATCTGCCAAATTCCCAATTCTTATTCTTTTAAAGTATTACTGTGCAACTTTTTCGTTCTATTTTCCAGTAATTCTGGAAATAGGACATTAAATAGAAAGCGAAGGATAGATAAGGGATATCCACGACTTTTTTATGTTACCAACACTGATCATTGCAAAGGCTTCAGAATCAGATGATAGAATATTTATCCTTATATCCTATCAATAACAATTCAACTCCTTTTCAAAATGATTTTTAAAAGAATTGTAAAACCGTTCTAGAAACCCAGGCTACTTTCTTGTTTCTCAAATAGCAGTTTTTTCCCCCTGTTTTTGAATTGGTGGAAAAACAAAATAAAAACACCGAGTCCGATTCCGAAAACTGGTATAAAAAACTAGCCAGTCTCATCTCTAATCCACATAGGATCCATTCCATACCGGAGGTTAACAGAGTCAGGTGGTGCGCAGAGGAGGTGCAGCAGAACATTTGTCAAAATCGTTTTTGATTGAAAACCGATATATATATATTTATATTTACTATATTTTTTAGATTGCTCATTATTCTTGTTAGGTGCGTTGCGTTCGTATAATTATATAAATACGTAGCATCTATAGCCGTCGTCTCGTCCGTCCGTCCGCATATATAGCAGCGCAAAAACTACCCAACCGAACTGTTTGAAATTCAATGTATATAATCGTTGAGGAATTTTGTCGAGTCATTTTAAATTTTATGAAAATCGAATCAAAACTTAAAAAGAAATTAATAAAAGTTTTCTTCATTCTATTAAATCCTATCATACGTATAATCTATGTCGTAAAGGCGCAAGTCATGTGGCTGAGGAAAGCAAATACGGGCTAACCACATCTTTTTCCATATGCCACATCTTTTCCCAAGCGGCCATTTTTATTGAAAATTATTTTTTCGAATAAATTGCATAAAAGTTACATTTTTAGAAAGATCATTCAAAAAAATTATTTGTTTGAGAGATGAGTTACATTAAAAAATGTATAGATTCTGAGATAACATCAGTTAAAATTAGGTTAACAGCCCAATCTCAATCCATTAAAGTAAATAAACACAAGAGATTCGTTCATCGTGAGTCATAAAATATTAAATCATGCAGGTAATCATTCGCTAAGCAAGATCTCCATGGTCAATTTTGTAGTGCTGTCTGGTGTCGAAAAAAAAGCGTATCTGTAAACGCGGCATACGTAACAAAATAAGAGAAAAGGCATACTCATTTCGTTCATAACAGACGATATAATTAATTTCACTGAAATAATAACGATGATTTTTTTTTTTACATTGTAAAACTAGTTATAGCAAGAACGTACCTCAGTTGTCACGTTTAACCTAAAATTTCCAACTTGTTTCCCTCTCAAATAGCAATTCATATTTCTTTTTTTTTTAATTTGTGAATAAATAAAATTTTCACTTTGAGCCTGAGACCGAAGTCTGTGTATAAAGATCGAACCCGAACCACTTTCGAGCCCCAGGCTCGGTCTCGAGCTGAGCCCGTCTCATCTCTAGTGTCCTGAAAAAGGTATGGGTTTGCGATGAGTGACTTCGGCTACATTCTTGATACCTTTAAAACTTCTAATTCTTATTTCGGCCGTCGCAACATTTTTAGCGCTTTACGTTCGCTATGACGTTCGATAATGCACTCCGGAAGGTAGCGTTCACTGCCATAGCGTCTAACATGAATGTGGTACCCCAAATTAAAGCCATTATTAAATCGCCAAGCGGGATTCGCCAGAAAGAAAAAAAAACACGTTACCAATCTGCACAGTCTCTATGTTCATGAACTCATTGCAGCCGCAGGCGTTGATGGTTTTGCACGAGGGGGATCCTGTATAAAGGAGTTCTTGAACGAAGTCCACGGTGCAGCAGACGTGGACGAATTGACGAAGCAGAGAGTGATACACATATAGCAGTTGACCGATGTGCTGCCAACTGTCTAGACGAAGCTGTACGGTCCGTCTGTGCCATGCCGACCAGGTGCCTATCATCGCGCGTTCACTCCTTTCGGAGTCCACTCCCAGAATTCCGAGTTGTCCGATTTTCGTCTGTTCACTGCTTCCAAATTCCATCACTGTGCTGTTGTTACGCTGCACACGAGCTGCTATTGCACTATAGGAAAATCCTCCTTCACGAAGAGAGATGATTCTCCCCTGTTCAATATAGAGATCTGCACGGGCCGGACCAAGGCCCGAAGCCCATACTCGGCCCGGCCCGCGGGCCGGGCTCGGGCCTATTTTTCTTCACGGCACTCGGGCCGGGCCAGCCCGGGCCCGGGCCATATTTGTTTCTGAAGGCTCGGGCCGGGCCGGGCCTAGTGATTACTCTTTACGGGCCGGGCCGGGCCTTACTTTTTTCCTGAAGGATAAGGCCGTGCCTTAAATTATTTCTTCCGTACAGAGCCGGGACTGGTTTCATTCTTCCTAGTCTTCACGCCTCAAAATTTTTAGTCCTGGTTTTGACCCGTATGAAAATCATTGTCTCGGCGTGCCTGGTCCGTTCGAAGGTCAGTAAAATAAGATCTGGTATAAAAATCTTTTCAAAACATGCATACATTTTTAAATCGCCATTATTTTATAATTAAACATTAAAATTTATTCTTTTTAAAGAATAGTAGATTTATACACTTATTAAAAAAAGGCTAAATTAAAATATAGTAAAACGTGTGAAAAAGAACCTGCTTATGATGGAATCCTGTCTTAAATCGAAAAATGTGTTGATCCATTAAAAATGAATATACTAATATGTAAGAAAAGAATATATAATGCATTTACACCTGCTAAGAAGGCAAATTGTCTATAACTCTCTTTTTTTTTTCATCCCTATGCAATTCCATCTTAGAAGATTTTACTGTATAGCATTTTCTAATTTTTAACACTTCAATAAATGGAATATGGATTAACAATATTGATGATAACTTAAACACATACATACAACAAATAGAGATTTATTAAAAAATAAATATTCCAGCTTGCGGCACCCCTATAAAAATGAAGATTATAAACATGAAAAAAAAAGGCTAAGATAGGTATTTTTGGTTAGATCTCCTCCTACGAGGCAAATTTTTAACCAAATCGACGTAAAAATTATGTTTTGTAGAAATTCACTCAGGCCGGGCCGGACTCGGGCCGAGATTTTAACTTTTTTCCGGGCCGGGCCGAACTTTTAACTTTTAAATCGGGCCGGGCCGGGCCAATATTTCTTTTTGTTCGGGTCGGGCCGGGCTCGGGTCAAACTTTTAATTTTTGTATCGGGCCGGGCCTGGAAATTTCGGCCCGTGCAGACCTCTATGTTCAAACCCCGTCAGAAGTTGAAATGTCGCCCTCTTCCGTCGAAGAGGCATAGTTACGTCTCACCTAACATTTACCACTAACAGATAACCATAGACTATACTTAACGTCCTGCTACAGCACTCTATTTATACAATTTCAGCAGCAGTCCAAAGGGCGCTGCTCATCTCACCGATGTGTGGTGACTCTGAAATTTGAATACTTTGCATTTTCTGAAAATTTAAGCTCAATGACGTCATTTCTCCATGGTGTTGCATTTTTTACAAACTTCCGCTAATCATGACGTCATTTTCGTCATGGATAATTTTGCGGTGTATATTACTGACATTTGCTATCCATTTAGTTTTCAAAAATTTTTTAACTTAAAAAAAAATTAAATTACAAATACGGTATATTTATGTTAGCTGCGCGCAGACAATAAACCTCGCCATCATTCTTATTGGATTCATTTCATTTAGAATACAGAACTTTAATTTAAAACATATACATTTAACATACATATATTACATACATTTAAAATACACTCATTCCATGTAAAATACAAAAGAAGAAAAAAAGAAAAGAAAATAGTAAAAAATAATACCATAATCCCAGACCAGTATACCCAAAGGTATCCGTTTTATTTTTGATATCTGACGCCATATTCTTCTGCTTTCCATACTTACTGTTATTCATGCACCTTGTATTATTATCAAATACTTGAAAATGCCCGATTTTATCTAATATGAAGTCATATTAATCCTCTTTTAACTCAATTTTTTAAATTTCATTTTCATTTTTCACGTGAAAATTTTTTAATTGAAAATTTATTGTCGGGAAAAAAGTATTATTCCGGTATTTTATTTATTGGCAAAAAGAAAGAAACATGGTTAAATTTAATGGGAAAAAGTTTATTGATTCTCTATAAAAATAATGAAATTTTTAATTATTAAGAAAAATACTTGAATAAAATCAATAAAATCTAGCCTCTGTTCATATATATACAAAGATACAGAGCTATTAAATTATCCGTTTTGACGTTTACTTCGGCCAAACATTCACACACACAATCACATTTATAATATTATTAGGATTAGGATTCCTATTTATTACATAAAATACAAAAGTAAAATTTATACAATTAAGAAAATGGGTAATGAGCACGGATAATCAATCGTCTTCAGATCCATCGCTATTGCGAGAGGATTTTGATAAATTTTAACAACTATCACTATTATCACTGCCTTCAAAACAACTAATATCACTTTCAGAATCCGATAAAACATCGGGAATATATGTTCTGTCACTTGCTAAACTATTTCATCCAGCCATTTCTGATTTGAAAATAGTGAAAAAAGATGAAATGATTCAAATTCAAAATAATCAGTGAACAACTACTGCCATACATTGGCTAAGATCTAATTCAAAGCCTAAATGTTGTATTTAAAGTATTATTACTAGTTAAACGGGGTGAGAACGGGAGGCGATAATTGAATAAAGGAAAAAAGACCGGCGCCCGCTGTAATCGCCGGATGAGAATATTTTGTTACATTTGCGTTGCACGCGAAAATAACGGGATAAGCGGTCAGAGGGTTAATATATGTATAATAAATTAGTTTAAATGGATTTGTATAAACACTTCACATTTAGTTATAAAAAATTCTTGAAAAAACCCTACATTTCAGGGCATCAAAGTGGTATTACCAGTTAAGGAATATTGTTGACACAAAATTAATTAAAATTTATTGAAACACTAAGGGTATATGGTGTTGGATTTTTAAAAGTATGTTTCACAGTAATGCTAATGTAGTTTGATTTAACTTAAGTGTTTGTTTTAACGGTTTGGCTCACCCTCTCATATTTTTAATTGTGGGTCATTCCATGCAAAATGAGCAAAAATTAAAAAAAAGTCGTGGCCACATAGTAACCGATTTTAATAAAATTTGGTACACAGATGCAATTTATATTTAAATAGAACTATTCAAAATATCTTGACAAAAAATAAAATATTTTGGAAATTCTGGACATTTAAAAAACTTGTGACATAGAATGGCTTGTATGGAATCGTTCAAAGCTGCAAGTTTAAAGTTCCATATCTTGAAAACTATTTAACATAAATAATTTTTTTTCATAATATTGTAACCCGTGGATAGTTATTATCATATTTATTTAGTAATAATAATTTCGTAACACCATGGTTGACCTTAAATTGGTTGTAAAAATTGAAAAATTGAAAATTTTGAGTAAATTAAAAGCGTTATAAAAATCAAAGGAATTTAAAAACATATGTGAAATTGATGTATGATGTAATGTTACCTATGAAAACCAAATTTCTCAAATTTGGAAGTTGCCATTTATTTTCTTCATCTTCAAAATAGCTTAGAAACTTAAAAAAAAAATTACAAAATAACAATTTTCCCTCTTATGTATACTTAAAAAATCAAATGAAGGAAAAACCTGACATTAACAATATTGCAGAAGCATAAAGTTAAAAAAGCCCATGATATGCTGATAAAAATTCAAGATTGCCTTTTGATTCCTAGCATAACAGACATGAGTACAAAAAAGTAATATTTGTTACGTTCTATGGGCTATTTCACTTCAAATTTGAGCGCCTTCTCTGCCATCTTGCAAAAAAAATGTAGTGCTGCCATCTATATGGAGCTTTGATTACTATATAATTGTTTGTTAAACCACTGCCAAAATCAATAATTTATTCTAGTCTAATTTAAAATATTGTCGAGGAAAAATAAACTGAAGGCAGGAATGAAAGTTTCTATATTTAAAATATACACTTTTATCTATAACGTCAAATAATTTAAAATTTTTAAGATGTTTCCTTCATGTTTAAACAAGTAATAGAAATATTGCATTTTTCCCTCAAAATTTTTCATTATTTATTTTTTTCTCATGAAGGAGTAAAAAGGCAAGAATGAAAGTTTCTATATTTAAAATATATACTTTTTTCTATAAGGTCAAACAATTTTAAAATCTTAAGACCTTTCCTTCAAGTTCAAACAAGTAATAGAAATGTTGCATTTTCCTCTCAAAATTTTTCACCATTTATTTTTTTCTCATTATGGAATAAAAGGACAGTTACTAAATCACTCCAATCTGTTACTTATTATTCATTCTTAATTATAAATAATTTTTGATAAAGCCTTTCCACTCCTACGGCTAATAATGAAAATTGACATTTCAAGCATGTAGACAAAACCACGATCTTATATCAACTTTTAATGTAAGTTTTAATACTTAAATAAACAATCCTGAAATCTATTATTTTACATTTACTCATAAATAAATATGATCAACTTACATGCTGATTTTCATTAAAATCTATGACATGTCAGCCACAGCTGATTTGCTCATTTAGCACGGAATGACCCTTGTATGATGCTATGATTAACATTTAATTAGGATACATTAGTCTGATGTTCTAATTTCAACCTTTCAACCTTTTTTCTGATTAGATGCAAATTAAAAACTATTTTTCCAAAAAAAAAATCTAAAGAAATTCCTTTCTAGAGACACCCATAGCAACAAAATGCAAACTATTTCATATTCCCACAAAATGTAATTCAATAACATACGCCGACGCATGTCAAATACGTTGATACTTGCTTTTGATGCCGAACTACTACTACTAATAGATAATAATGATAATGATAAACAAGAGAGGGCGGGTATAAAGATTATCATATATTTATTTATATATGTTTGTGTGAAGTGCACAATGTGTTACATACTTATATCAATATATATAGATTTTGGATGCATAAAGTTATATCGCTACCAGCACAAAACCAGTAGTAAGAGTTTGGAGGTTATATAGCATCGCCTGTTTTATATAAGTAAATGTCTATATATTTCTTCAAACTTATATGTTGTATTGATTTGTTGTCACTAAAAAAAGTAATAAAGAACAAATTTTGTGAAAAAGTTACATGTTATCAAATAAGTGACACACAAATTCAGGATCTATAGCAACAAAAATTAATCAAACGCTCGGAATCCTACAAATATCTATTTAATGTTTAGTTAAATTTAACATTCAAAGAAAAAAAAAATAAATAAAATAAAAAGATATATGAGACTTGCTGCTTTTTTAAAATTTTTTATCCCAAACAAGAAGATCAAATCAAGTCCTTGCAAGTTTGGAGAAGGTATACAAAATATCAATTCAATATTTCGTTAAATTTAATATTCAAGCAAAAAAGAAAGAACATATGACACTTGCTGCTTTTTTGGCTATGATGTCATACACTTACGCACAGTTTTTTTTTTTTTTTTTTTAATCGGTTATGAAAAGGAAAAAAGTCGCCCAATTTAGGGGATTTTTTTCCTTTAATGGCAACCTAGCCATTGTATTAAGTTATTGGTTTGGCGAGGGCTTGAAAATCGCGCCAACCAAAAAGTCGCCAAAAATCGCTGCGTAAGTGTAAAGCATCTGTTCCGCTTTTTTTTTTACATTTTTATCCCAAACAAGAAGACCAAATCAAGTCCTTGCATGTTTGAAGGAAGCAGGGCCTGTTTACCGAGTAGGCCCGGGAAGCCTGTGCTTACCCAAAGAGATGCAGAGGGGCCCCAAAATTTACTTTTCAAAATTATTTTTTAGAAAAAAAAATTCACTGAGGGTAAAAAATGCATTTTTTAATAGTTTTTTTCCCCTTCCTTTCGATCTTTATTTGTATAGAAAAAGAAACAATCCAATGCTATCTGAAATATTTCAACATACTTATAAGTATTGATTTTGTGCCATACTTTTTAATTTTAACTTAATTAGATACAAATGTACAAATTTTGTACATTTGATTAAAAAAAAAGTTTTTCGAAGGTTTCAAATATAAATATAGGTTGAAAACTCCATTAGTCAGCCTTGAAATAGCCCAACGTAAATGACCTACCTCTATAAGAATAATATCCACGATTCTTAGCTGTTATCTGTTGACTTATTAAAGATGTTTGCTCATTAAAAAATTATAATGCTTTATACTGAACCAAAAATAAACTATTTATAAAGCACTTTATCTCATTGTGGTTGATTCCTGAAAGATAGTAACCCCTGACCGCTGAGCAAAAGGGCAAATTCGTAATGTTATTTTCTCTGTATTTTTTTAAAAATGCTAAAAAAATATGAGTTTTCAAACTTGGCATAAAAATTTAATTACGTATACAGGTATAATCGTTGAGGGTATTAATCATTACTCGATGTTTTAAAACTGCATTATATTTGTAGAATTATATTAATTTAACAATGCTTCTATTGCAGTGAAACCTACAGCATAGTGAACGGATATATCAGTTCGCGGCGCACAGGAGCACCTACCGTATATCCAGAGCCGCAGAGAGAGATAGATAGATAGGTAGATAATAGATAAACTAATCATAAGAGTTGTAATTTTCCAACTGGACGAAAAATGTCCGGGCTCCTGGTCCGGACATTTTTGTCTAGTTGGAAAATTACAACTCTTTACGATTTGTTTACTAATTTGAAATAATTGTGTTAAAATTAATCTAATAGATAAACTAGTTGACCCGCCTGGCGTTGCCTGGGCCCATTATAAAACTTTATGTGAACCCCAAATGAAAAATACTGATAATTAGTAATAAAAGTGCTCGTAAGGAAACATAAAAAAAAAAAGAAAAAAAAAAAGCTTTTGTTGTCCAAACCCTTTGAAATTTTTAATGGTTATAAATATAAAAGTTTTACAGCCCGTGTAAAAATTGTTAGAAATATTGTTATCTGGTTCTAAAATAAATATGTTTTTTCCTCTCCAAAACGACCCTTTTTCAAATTCTATAGAAGGGGAGAACTTTTCCCATTTCCCTTTCCACACCTGCCTTCAAAAAAAGTGAAAGCGCCCACATTCCTTTCCAATTCCTTTTTGTTCACCCCTCTCTCAAACAAAGCAGGTGAATGAATGGATGCTCCCTCGGCAAGGGGTAATAAGAATGGAATTAAGAAGAATTTAGAATGCGTATTTCCTAGCGGTAGAGTTGCGAGCAGTGCATGCCAATAAGCGAGCTGTTCTTTACCCAGCGCTCTTGATCCTTCTTAATTCTACTTCCTTCTTTATTCACCGTTCAAAAAAGTTGAGGCATGCGCAGTAACATCGAATTCGCACTGAAAAATTAGGACTTTTGCTTCTCGCTTTAATATATAAGATAGGTAGACAGAGAAAGAGGGAGAGGGGGGAGTGGAGGAGGGTGGAGCCGGTATAAATTACCAGGATTCAACTTACCTTAAGGACTTGTCATGAGTCCTATTTTTAAAATGAATTTGTGAAAAAGTAGACTCGAGCCCCCCCGCCCTTTTTTTTTAAATAAAGTGTTCAAGTTCAAATAACTATCAAGTAAAAAAATTTAAACATCAGAACTTGAGTTTTGCATGTCGATTTTATTTAACAGGTCTAAGAAAAGTAACTTAAAAAAATCATCTACTAATGAATCGTCAGAAACAGTACAACTAACTATAGAGAGAGCCTAAATTGGAGAAAAGTCAGAGTCCGAGTTCAAGAATTTCCCAGGGTGCCGAGGAAGTTGAAAATGTATACGACCTAGAAGCTTTTAACTATGTTTGTCCATATTTCGTTAATATAATAATGTTTAAATTTTAAACAAGTATGAATTACTTAAAAATAAAATTATATATTCAAGAAGGATCTGCATCCGAATCACTGCTGGGACCGAGAGCATTTGTCTTCGGGCCTGCCTATTAGAGATGAGACAAGCTCGGGATCAAAGTGAAAATTTTATTTATTCACAAATTAGAAAAATGAAAAAACTTGCTATTTGAGAAACAAGTGTGTAGTTTAGGTTTCTTAAAGTGTTTTACAATTCATTAAAAATCAGTTTGAAAAGGAGTTGATTTGTTGTTGATGGGATAATAAAGAAAAATATTCTATCTGATTCTGAAGCCTTGGTATGGTTAGTATTAGTAACATATAGAAGCCGTGGGATATCCCTTGTTTATCCCTGTATTCTGTTTGAAGTTTGAAGTACTTTTCCAGAATTACTGGAAAACAGAATTCGTGTCTTTTTTTACCATAGTTGTACTTATAATTGCTCATGCTTTTCTGCCATAAGAATTGTAACTTTTGCAGATTTTGGCCAGTGGTTGGGTATAAATAAAAAAAATTGCTATATCAAACAGACTTTCAAGGACCTGAAAATCACGAAACGTTGTCATGAGAAAGCACTTAGGATTAATATTTATTTCTAGGTAAGAAGATTTTTTTAAAATGAGAAACTTAATATTGAAACAATTATAAAATGTTATTAACAACTTTCTTCTGCGTATGTTTGGTATCGGGCTCGGGCTCTAATGACAGTAAATGTTTCGGTGTCGAGCGGGTTCGGGTTGGGTTGGGTTGATTATTGACGGCCAATTATCTATACTTGGGACATAGGCCCGGGGGGAGTGCCCTTCGTGAGGGTCTTTCTAAGGGAACCTAACTTGTATTTACGCATGGATAAATCCACGGCTCGAAGAAAACCACGAAAACTCCGAACGATTAGGCCGACGGGCGCGATTGGGATCGAACCCAGCACCTCCCGTCTACCAGCTTCGAGAGCAGAACCTCTCAGCCACTGGTGGGGCCGAGCGGGTTCGGCCTCCGAAAAAAGAGCCAGAACTCATCTCTACTGAATATATCTCATAAATATATCGTATCTATATAAATTATTCAAATACATATTTAACATAATTTATTGGAGGATTAAAAGGGAATTTATTAATTCAAAAATTCTGATACGAATCTTGCTTAAAATTAGGTGGGATAAAAAATATCTCATCACCGTCCAAAAAATTGATAATTAATCATCGCTATATTTCATCATGGCAAAAACATTCAATTTATGTCCGTGGTGCTGCCCTCTAGTAAAATTCAATATAAATAAAATTTGTGAATTCCTAGATTAATACAAGTTATTTTTTTTCTCTTTTACTTCAAAGTAAATATTTCGTTTCTTGTAAAAAGCTATATTATCAAAAATTAACTCTGGTCATGGAATTCTCACATTAAAAGTTCTAGAGAAATCAGGATTGTTTAAAATACAAACTAACAAGGTTCTATGTTCGTGGTATTGCCTTCTAGTGAAATTCAATATAAATAAAATTGTGAATTCCCAGATTATAACAGGTATTTTTCTCTCTTTTAGCGACAAAGTAAATATTATTTCTGTTTCTTGTAAAAAGCATTGTTACCAAAAATTAACTCTGGACATGGAATTTTTACATTAAATGTTCTAGAGAAATCAGTATTCATTGTTTTAAATACAAACTAACAAGGACGCAAACACACTCAACTTATGGTTCGTGGTGCTGCCCTCTAGTGAAATTCAATATAAATAAAATTTGTGAATTCCCAGATTATAACAGGTATTTTTCTCTCTCTTTTAGCCTTGAAAAAAAAAAATAATAAAGCATTATTACCAAAAGTTAACTCTGGTTATGTAATTTTCACTTTAAAAGGTCTAGAGAAATCAGGATTGTTTAAAATACAATATAACAAGGCCGCGAAAACACCCAATTTATGTTTCGTAGTGCTGCCATCTAGTGAAATTCAATATAAATAAAATTTGTGAATTTCTAGATTATAACACGAATATTTTGCTCTTTTTGTGTCAAAGTGATTAGTATTTTCTTTTTCTTTTTTCTTTTTTTAAGTATCCTAAGCAAAAATTATGTAGTAATCTGGTTATGAAATATTTCTCAAATTAAAAGTTATAGTGAAATGAGGATTTTAAAAAATACAAATTAATAGCAAAGCCCAGAAAATAATTCAGGAGAGGGTCCAAATTGCAAGTGCTAAGTTTATTTATTTTAAAGAGCAAAACTCTAAGTAATGGGTAAACGAATACAACCTTCAACACAGCGACGCAAAATTGAAGCCTTTGTATAATAATTGAATTTTATTACAATTTAATGACATTAAGTATACTTTAATCACTATTAACAATTCACTCTTAATTTCATGCGTAAATTTCATTTAAGCAATTTAAAAAGTAAAATTATAACTATAATCTAATACAGTTTTCTGATACTGTATTTACTTACAAATATTACTCATTATATTATTATTATTTATAAATATAAATATTCTTACTATATTATCGTATTTATTGTATTACTAGTATTTTTTGCACTTCTTCAGATTTTCTTCAATAATAAATGTAAAGAATGTGAAAAATGTGAAATTTTTTATAAGAATTCCTTGAAACTTTTCACAGGATTTCATTTATAGTAAAAAAAGAAATGCGTTTTTTATAAATAGACAGCATTCCAAAAAAGAATTAAGTATAGTGTATTACTCTTATAAAAGTTTTTAGATGCGTTCTTTTAAACAGGGGAAAGCAAGTCATGTTTTTTTAGTTTTCAGGTTAATCTAAAGTGAAAATGCAATCCAAGTTAATGAAAGAATAGTAGTAGATTTTTAAAAGGTTTCTGTAGGATTCTTCATTGTAAATCGTTCTATTATTCTTTTAAATATTAAAACTTTAACTACTCTTGAAATTGATGGTATTTCTCAAACATATGACAATGAAATGCTCTTATGATTTTGTTTTGCTTAACACATATTTGCACCAATTTTGAAAAAAAAAAAAAAAAATACTTCATTTACTTTAAATTCTTTTAAAACCACCGCTCTGACACTATTTTTTCAGCAAATTAGATTTCTGTCAGCCGACTCTGTCAGCCGACTCTGTAAACCAGTGTAATCAAATGTTAATAAGTCTAATTTAAGCTGATTTATATTCAAGAGAAAGCAAAACTAACTTACACGATTGATGATATGCTATTTTCTATTACAACAGCCCCATATTCGCTACATAGGTGAAGATAGCTAGGGAAGCACATGTGAAGCCTGCGCAAAATTGAGCTGAGCGAGCTAATTTGCAAACCTTCATTTGATGTCGTCAAGGAGACATTGATAAGTTGTAATTTTGAATGAACACCAAGATTACTTTAGTTGTCAAAAGAAAGTTTGTCTTTGAATTTAAAAAAAAATTGAATTTCTATATTTACAGCGAGATCATAAGATTTTGAAGCGTTTCGACTTTATGCGTAAAGCAGTCTTCAATATTTTCCCTACCTGCATCTTAAAATTCGAATCCAATGCGATAGAAGATGCTGCCGTTGGCACCAATCGATTTTAGCCTCAACGCATTGACGATGAAACAATGAATGATTCGGTTGGTTGGTTGATTTATGACGGCTAATTATCTACTCGAGGGATATAGGCCCAAGGGGGAGTGCTTTCCGCGGGAGTCTTTCTAAGGGATCCTAACCCGTATTTACGGCAAGGTTCGAAGAAAAACACGGAAAACTCCGAACAGTTAGGTCGACGAGCGCGACAGGGGTTCGAACCCAGTACCTCCCGTCTACCAGCTTTGAGACGATGAATTCGGAATAATTCTAGCAAAGTGCTTGGTCAATGGTAAACTTCTAAAAAGTTCCACTCCTATGAAATAACAGAGTTGCCATTAACACCAATCGATTTTTTGTTACGCGTATTGACAGCAACAACATATCTGGAATAGATCCAATAAAGTTCTTCGTTGTCGAAGACTGACATCAACAGTAACGAAATAGCAACCTTTTATGACCCCCACCATTTATGCTAACTTTTCAGCCAACAAATCTCAAAGTCTGTCTAAAGCGTGGATAAACTTAAATTGAAGCCCGCGCACATTTTAATGTCACTTACAATCGATTAAGAGTTAAAAAAGCTTACATTGAAATCAGCACTTGGTTCAACGTTTGCATTTTAACGTTAAGTTTATGACAATTATGAACAACTAGCAAGCTACGCCCACTACGCTGGTCAATTTCTCTTAACGCAACTTTAAACAAACGAAATAATGACTTTAAATTTGACCGTGTGTTTTAAAACCATATGGCTCTTTACTTGGAATTCCAAGTAAAGAGCCATATGGCAGAAAGAAGGACATTAATGTCCTTCTGCATTTCTGAAAACTATACGAACGCCACTGCGTTATTACATTTTTAAAGTGTCAACAAAATTTGAGCTGCTAAGGAGAAACTCTTTTAGTTGATCATTTACAGTAGGATTTGATAAAGAATGACAAAATGATATGCTATATACTATAACCATCCTTGAAAACTTATCTAACTAACAGCGAAGGTTCCGTCAAAATCCATTCCGCAGAAAATTTTTAAAAGGCTAAGCTTTCATAATCGGGTTCATATGATTATAAAACTTCCCTCCATAATTCTATAACTAAGCAAAGTAGAACAATATGCGCGATACTAAAACCATCTCTGCTAAATTATATAACTAACAGTGCAAGTTCCGCCAAAATTCATTCCCCAAGATTAGTAAATATTTCCTTTTTGAATCAGCGAAAAATGTAAGTTATGACTTAATAAAAAGTATTTACGATTCAAAAAATAGTACAGTAAAACTCCAATTATCCGAACTCCGACTATCCGAATCGCTGATTATACGAATCGCTTTCAGAATTTCAGAAAAAAAAATTAAGAAGGAAACGTACTGCGATTCACAAAATAATGATTCGGTCTACGTGCGCTATTGTCCTTCCCTTCGCGAATCTAGTGTAGGCGCAGCGCGAACATTATTGGGATGATGAGTCACCGTCTCATAGTGCAGTTCGATTATTGACTGTCGTCCGCCGCCAGGCGGTCAGACCGGCCCACCTGGTTTCCAATTCTAAATGATGATGAACTTATTGAAAGTGTGAGAGGAGAAAGTGTCGAGGAAGAAGATGACGTTAATGTCGAAGTTGAAGCAGACACGGGACCATCAGCTAGTGAAGCATTTGCGGCCTTGAAACTGCGTTGAAGTGGATGGAGCGTAAGCCTGAGTGTGACCACACCCGACTTCTCACTGTCAAGCGGATGCGCGACTTATCTGCCGGAAAACAGATGAAGACTGTCAAACAGCTTACTTTGACCGATGTTCAGCAAGCAATGACTTTCATTTACATTAGGGTATTTACATGTACATACTGTACTAATGCACAGCACTTGTAAGTACGCTTAACATGTACATGTGTTGCCTTTTCATTTAATTAATTAAAATATATTTTTCTTTCAAAATAGTTTTTTTCTCCCATTTTCAACATACATACAGTAATTAAATAAAATAGGCTCTTTTTTCGGAAAAAATCCAATTATCCGAATTTTTGATTATCCGAATGGGGTCCGGTCCCAATTGATTCGGAAAATTGGAGTTCTACTGTATATTAAAATGTTTTGTATGCTTACGATTAAATAATAATAATAATAATAATAATAATAAAGAGATTCGCGGTGAATAAATAGCGAGTCACAGTGTTTGGCACGGTTTGAAATAAAAATTATTTGCACATTCAGGGTTGAAATAAATGGCGCATTAGCACACATTTTGGCATGATGTTGGTATAACAGAAAAGTACCAAAATGTATCCAAAAATCTTCGTTCCAAATTAGGCCAATTCTCTGTAGACTTTATTATGGAATAGGTCAGCTTAACCCATTTTCGGCCAAAGGTGCGTAAACGCACCATTTCAATAAATATATTTTTATTAACACTGTGACGTATTTTTTTCGCTAATTTTATTTTTCTGCTATTTTTAAGGATTCTGGAGACATCTATAAAATATTAGTAATTCAATTGAAGTAATCACTTTCTGTTGAGAAATTTTCAAAATATGCTGGTTTTTTACTTGAAACGGTTATTGACAAATTCGACTTTTTGAAAATGTATAATTATTCCACTTGAGATTAATCATATGTTTTTATAATGGAGTAAAGTTGCAAGTTCTGTAAATAAAATAAAAATAAAACAAATGCCATAAGAAAACGTAAAATTTTTTATTTAAATTTAATGGTAAATTATTAATAATAAATTAATAATGGTAACGTCAAATTAAATAAAATATTATTTTTCATGCACGAAACTTTTTTGATGTCTTAATGAATGTAATTTAAGCAAATTTCAATGCAAATAATACCAGATTTTATAAAAATTTCTATGCTTGGCCTAAAATGGGTTAAAAAAAATAATAATTGTGTTACATTATAGTGTCTATGGGGTTTACATTATGGTGTCTATGGGGAACAATCATTTTCGTTGGATTTTAATTAAGTTAAAATATTTCAAATATAATGAAATTGATATGCTTCACTGAGGTGGACTAAAATATGCTATTTGTCGAGAATTAAATAAAAATCATGCACTCGTGACATCATAATCTACTTTTATATTTTAACAGAATAAATAATAAGGCTACTATAATTTGTGACTCGTGCTATAGCCAGTATACACGTCAGGACACATTGCCGTTATCACTATATTTTAAAAGTGAAGGTTTCACTATTGTACTCCATTGTGAAATTTTGTAATTTTTGAATTTCAATATTTGAAAAATGGCATAATCATTAGATTTGAAATTTATATCAAGAAAAGTACACCTTTTTTTGCCTTTCTAACGCAGTTTGTCTAACAATTTTCTGACAAATACTTTTTGAGCAATTAATTTTTTCAGTAACTTCAAATGTTTCATTTTCCGAGATTAATCTGTGGCAACGATTAGCTAAAAAGCCAGTCGTCAGCAACGCGTAGATTTTTATTAAAGAGGATAATTATTCCTCAAGGACATGATCTTTATTATCTACTAGCAGCCACTGGCGACCAGTTTGGTCGCCCTTAAATGTATGTTAAGCATTGTAACAAATTATTTTTATTCATAATTTATTTTTTTCCTTAATCCCTCGCATAACTGGAAAAATCTAATAGATAAATCAAGAACTTTTGCGATCGCGGTAGCATTTCGCATATTTTTTGTTGTTATGTATTTCATATTTCTTGACAAAAACCGCTTAACCCACTTAAGAATTTATGCTTCATGTCCGTTTGCTTATCACTTGCAATATGTTCCCTAATGCGGAGATTCTTAAACATATTTGGCGCAAAACAAAAATCGCGCCAGCCTCGGTGCGTCCGTGACAGCTGTTTCAATTTAAAATACATGACGTTCACATTTTTCATTTAAAATAGAAAATAGAAAAATAATAATTATCATAAATCAAAACATTTGATTTCAAATTAAAGTATCGTTTCTAATTTGCACGCGCAAAAAATAAAAGCTGACAATTATTTTCGAAATTTGATCCATTAAATATTATTACATGAGTTCAACTTACGTCAAAAAAGATCCGGAAGTTGAGTTGTATGGAACAGAATTAAGGTAAACTTTGACTGTCTCACTGGTGCGGATTATTTTTTTTACGCCAGGCAGCGATCCAAAAATTCATGGTTTAATATTTTAAACATTCACAACGAATGAATCTTTTTTCTTTGTTTACTTTCGTATATAGAGAATTTTAACTGCGAACCTAATTTAAACTGAAGTTATTGCAGAATGTATACATAATTGAACGTAAGTCATCTCTCAAATATTAATTTATTTTGAACGATCTTTCTAAAAATGTAATTTTTATGCAGTTTTATTTGCAAAAATAATTTTGAATAAAAATGGCCCGCCTGGCATATGAAAAAGTGAAACGGACATCCCGGAACTGTTGATGACAGTCACATGACTTACGGTTTTATTATATAGATTATCTTTCAAGGACATGATTTATTTTTACTGGAACCACGGCAGCAATGACAGTGGTGAATATGATGGTCATCGGTCAAATAGTTAGGGAGAAATAGTATTCCCCTTCTCCCCCAAATATATAAATATATATGTATGGAGTGGATGCAAAGTACTTTACTCGCTCAGCTTAATAAATCAATAATGTTCGTAAAATAAATCAACACCAGCAACAACATCAACAAGAACTGTTTTCTTTCCCTTCGCAAAACCATAAATAGACAAACATTTTTTCATCAACAGACAAAATTTTGCGAAAGCTGTATATTTTCGGAGAGGGTCTTAGCCCTATGAACCCCCTCCCGCAATATCTCTTGGGGCACGGTATTGCAAACTAATTCCAAACGCAATGAATTAATGTTTTTTTTTCTTTAAGAGAGTAAATGAGATATAACATTTTTGTAACTAATCGGAATGATTTCTTAAAAAAATAAAAATAAATAAATATATACTTTATACGGAACATTTGCATAGAAAGGAAAGAAGATCATGGAAAAGGTATAGGAGATTTTGGAAAGGAAATAAAAAAATATAAAGAAAAATTACAGACAGATAAAAGCAATTAAAAATATGTCCTATGGGCTGATTTTATTGATGCATCAGCAAGTTTAAAATACATCTTTTTAAAAATATTATTCTTAATCTTTTTGGCAAATAAAATCTTACAATAAGGCAACTTATGTAAGTTTTATTTACTGTTATTATTTTGTTAGAGGACTTTCAACCCTCCGGAATGGATAAAAAGAATACCAAACGTGTTTCTTGAACTAAACCGTGGGGGTTCCGCGGCATTCTGATCACTTGACCGGCACATATGATATACTGCACTTCATGAACCATCGTCACGAAAGTGAAATGGAATACCGCTGGCCAAGATCTTACGTGGATTGCAGATTTTTGTTTCTAAAAGATGACTATAATTTAGATCAGTGATACAAAAAAGAGGGGGAAAGATAAAATTATGAATAGAATTACAGTTGTACCGCTCCCCTACACATTTCTAAAGGGGCCTCCAAAACCGAAACTCGAGCATTATTTCTTAAAATGTGTACAAATTGAGGTTACGAAATGTTACGAGGGCCCCCAACTGGAATCATTGCCGTAGGTCCTCACGTATTGTTAGTTGGGCTGTACAGAACAACATTGCTGTCCAAAAATTAAGGGCAGTGACCGGGCGCTTTCGCTTTTACACGGTTTGTCGAATATCTGTACTGAAATTCTTGAAGAATTGTCCTTGCTCTTCGAGAATATAAAGTAGATGTTTGATTTCAAGAATAGCATAAGCAGTATACTGAAATTAAAACGTTAATATATTGAATATTTGATGAGATATGGGCATTTGTTGTGAAATGTTTTTTAACGGCGTATATGCGAACCATATGAAATGTGTTTTTTTTTCATGATTTGGTAGTCAATTCTATAGAACAACTCGTATAGAAAGACCAGTCAAATATCTTGAAAACTCAGAAAGATATCAGCATCACAGTGAGTTTAATTGACAAATTGGGGGTATCTCATATCGTCCAATTGGATTCCTCTCCCCATTTTGTCAGTTATTTTAAAATTTAACAAATATTTTGTGTATTACTTTTTTCGTATAAATTGTATACATCATATACAGGTCTGCACAAAAGAATTGGAGTACACTTCCATTTACTGACGGAAATTGTTGAAGGGGAATTTTCATGCGTTTCCTAACTGAACGATATTTAATATACAATGTAGCATATGTACAAATCTATAGATCCTATACAGGGCTGCATTAAAAATTTCGAATATTTTCCCGAATCTAGATGGTAATTGCTGAAATTGGATTTTGAAATCTGTTATTCGTTTTCCAAATTGTTTATTTAGACATAAAATAGGAAAACGTAGAAATGACCTCTGTGACTGTGGCAAGAAAGGAGATGTTTTTCATTTCATTTTTGGTAAATGCTCTTTAATGCCAGAACACTTCACTTTTGACAGAGATCAATCTGTAAGGTGGAACTTAAAAAATGTCATCTTAAATCCTCAAAATTTTGCTCGTCTGACTTTAAACTATAATAAGTTGAATGATTTATATTCTTTTATTAGATATAAGTTTTAATTGAGTCATGGTGTAACTACTGTTTATGAACTATAAGTTAGTTGTGAATTGGGACGTTGCCATTTCCAACCTTTGCACGTTAATCATTATCGAGTTCATAGATTTAGTTTTATTTTGTTAAGGCTTTACTAAAGCGGTGTTCAAGTATGACTTTCATGTTTATCTTTATATCAATGTTCTTTCAGCTGGTTTTCTCCTTCAACAAGTTGCAGTGATGTTGCAGTATAAATCATTACATGTAGTATCCTTCATCATTTACACATGTTAATGCGACTAAGACTATGCGTTTAAGACTATGGACATGACGGACTTCACTCATTTACTTCAGCCATTTGATAGAATGAGCTTTTGTAATGCGTTGGACTGCTCTCTTTTATGCACCTGCCCTTCAATTTTCCAAGACTAATTAGTTGTCATAGCTTTTCAGTGGTACTTGTTTTAAATCCTTGCAAGTTGCAGTGATAATGTTTCTACTTAGTTAAAGTTGTGCGACTACTCTTTAGTTAGAGTATTGCTTTACTGAGTTGGCTCTTCTTTAGCTGTCACTGTTGCAGTCGGTTTGCTGGTATATTCTGGAACGTTAACTTTGAATGATTCTTTTAATGCTTTTATTCCTGTTTCATACTTTTCAGTGTGATTTTAATGCTGGAATTAATTCCTGCAATTGACTTTTGTGGCATATATGGACTTTACTTGTTAAATAACATTGACATTCAATTCTGGCTGCTACTTTAACTGCAGTTATGGACTATTGCTATCTTGTAAGCTGTGGTGCTTTCATTGGATCTCGGTCAGTGAATGGCTGATGAGTGATTTTTAAAGAGACCTCATTTGATAGCTTGGTTTCTGCGGAGGTGAACTAAACTATATCAAACTGGATGTTGTAAATTCTGCTTATTTACATTGGCTTTTGCATTTTCAGTTGTGTATGTATATGGGTAGCAAGTTATCTGCTCACATCTCATGTTTCATTTGTAATATACTGTAACTCTCCGTGGTGAGATGCTCTGTAATTTTATTGTTTTTTTTTTCTTTTTCGTTTTGCTGTAAATTTTGTGATTTCAGTAGCTATATAATTGGTAATTGTATTTTAGAGTAATTGCATTGTATGGAAGGCTATGTATTTGTTTTTGGTTTATTTTAGCTTTAGAATTAGGTTTAGTGAGACAATTGTAACAAATCTATTTTTAGAGTCTCTTATAATTCTTAGTTTGTAAATTAGCTTTAGTAGTATTCTGTTTTCGGTTCGCTTAGTTTATTTTATTTATTTATTTTATTTTTTTTTTTTTTAGTTCCCTGCGTGAAGCAGCGTTTTCTCACTAAGTTGGTGGGGTGTTGCTGTTTTGTTTTGATTTTATTCCAGCAACCCTTGTTTCGGGTTCGTCTTTGAGCTGTGATATTGCTGGGTGGTGAAGGGGATTCTACCGCCGGAGGTTTTACGCCGCAAACCCTCACAGGTTGGTGCTCCGGCTGGGTGATCTTGTTTATTTAGACATCATCTTTCGCCTTATTAATCGGTGAAGTTTTGTTACAATATTATTAAATGTGTTGAAAGTGTTTCACAATCTATGTTTAATGCATGATTTTTCGTTCCTTTTTTTTTTTTCGCTCTGATAGAGCAGTTTGTTTGTGTTGATAAATAAACTAAAAATAACACATATTCTTTTATAATGTTTTTTCATCATCTTAATTTTAGTTTGCTGCAGAAATTTTCAGTGTTCCATGAGGTACAAAGGGTTAAGAAACATTGATATAAACTATAATTACATTCTTCTTTGTACTATATGGATAAAACCCATTTAAGGTTCATTGTAAGATAGAAATTTAATGAACTGATAGCAATTATCAGCAAGTATCGCAAATAAATATTATTCATTAATTATCTTTGAAACATCTAAAAGTGGATCACTTAAAATCACTTTTGGGCTTTTCCTAAATTCGATGTAGATAAGATGCAAATAATTGATCATCTACATCAACAAAAAAAATCAAGTCATAAAGTACTCCATGTTTGAACTTACGACTGAAATTTATATACATCCAAGGAAAAGAAAACTGAAACAGCGATAGTAAAAATAACCTTCTTAACTGCAATGGTAAACAAGAACAAAAAATCACGCGTCCAGCATAGATTATGAAACACTTTCCAACACATTCAGACTACTGTAACCAAAACAACTTTACAGTTTATTAAGGTGAAAGATGATGTCTAAATAAATAATTTAGAAAGAGTGTAAAGCATTTGAAAACCCATTAATTCATGTAATTCACTAGTCTGAAAAATATCTGAATTTTTTTGTACAGATCTGTTTATGATCTATAGATTTGAATGCATACTTATACTATGTTAAAAAATAGTTCAGTTAAACGCATAACACAATTGGTAATCGTAATCGGTAATTTTAATGCGTTAAAATTTCATGTTCAATATGTCCACCTTTGAATAGCCATACTCAACCTTTTTTTCTCGCGGGCCGCAAACATATGTTTTCGACGTTAAGCGGGCCGCAGCACACTTTGTATAATAATGTAAAAAAAAGTGTAATTAAAATAATAAGATAACAAAAAGCAGTATAACAAATCAAAATAAAAAGTTAATATAATTAGTGGTATTGAACGTTTTTCATGGAAGGAATGTTACCGAAAAATACTTCGGTGTAGATTTCTATTGAAAATTATATAGAAATATGCTGCAAAGATTGTTGTTTAGAAATAGCAATATAAAACTTTTTCTGCCATTTTTTTTCACGACAACCCAAATAAGCATTATTAGCGATATGATAAGAATAAAACATAATAATATAGCAATGCAGCATCATCAAATTCTAAAGAGAAAAAAAAAAAAACAAGAGATTTTCTTTAATAAATCAATTATTTTTCAATGCAAAAACTTTTTTTAAATTTTGTAATGAAGAAATATATAGTGCAAATTTAATTAATTTGGAATAATGTTTCATTAGTATACACCACTATAGTACGAATAAAACTACATGAAAAAAAGAAAAATAATTTGTGACTAAGGAATTGACAATTAAGATGCTTTAACATGATTTTAAATTATTCATTACAAATAACTGGCGGATTTTGTCTTCCCATGAAAATATATAAAGGA
The DNA here is from genome assembly GCA_963931845.1 of Maratus michaelseni. Lineage (NCBI taxonomy): Eukaryota > Metazoa > Arthropoda > Arachnida > Araneae > Salticidae > Maratus > Maratus michaelseni. The sequence goes on from OZ007596.1 coordinate 100,756,904, forward strand.
ACAGGGAAGGTGTTAAAAACTTTTAAAGAACATCTTAATTAATTTTATAATTAGGGATTAATGATTATGTGTCTCGGGCCGCCTATAAAAGGTCGCCGGGCCGCAGGTTGAGTATGGCTGGTCTATACGGTAGTCAAATTCGCCCCAAACTCAGTTCGGCTAATGTAGCGGGAAGAGGAGGAACATAAACGTAGTCTTTTATAACCCCCCCCCCCCCCCATAAAAACATATAAGCGATTGTTGTCTCGTAACAGCAGTTTTTCCTTCTCGCCCACTCTCCCATCCGGAAATTCGATTAAAAACGCCGACTTTGACAGCCTTTTCTGCAAATTTTTTTGCATTTATCGAAAAAGAAAAAAACTGTTCGATTACTGTTTTAGTTTCTGAATACTAACACCTGGAAATTTTATGCGTTTTCGAACAAAATAAAATATTTGAGAACCGTCTTAAGGTAACGATGCACTGCAAACTTCTTCGGATTCGAACAAAGATTCGAACCCATCACATTTTGACTTGTAGCCAGAGACTTAACTTCTTGACCTCAGAGCCTGTTTACCGGAAAGCACGTGCTTCCCCCCAAAATACAAAGGGCCCCCAAATTTACTTTTCAAAATAAAAATTTTCAATCAGGGTAAAAAATGCATTAAAAAAAAAATTATATATATTTTTTTTTTTACGAAATTTTGATCTAAATTATGCAGCTCGCTCTTTCTAAAGTGTTATTTACTCTAAAATTTGATGGTAAATTTTCAAATCGTTGTAGCATACGAAAAACGGATTTAGTAAATAACAAAGCAACTGGTAGAGTAATGGGGTGGTCCCCCTGAGTAACGTCGAGCTTCCACTACTTGCTTGACAAATCGCAGAAGTCCTCGACATATCTTCCATAAGATGTAATTAGTTGGGTTTGAAATGTTACTGAGAATTCTCAGTAGTTAAGGTTCTAAGCAACAAAATGGCGGTTTGAGATTTTCTTTACAAATTCTGAAATGGACAGTGGAAAAGCATTCATAATAACGATAACGCTAACAGCTTTTGGGCCAGGCCCATCAGAGAAATCCAAAAGCGGGTTGTCCCGATTGCATGCTTACGTGTGGTATCAAGGATACACTGACACCTGATACCAAATGATATAAAAAGGATGGCGAACTTTTGATGAGGGTCGAATCGAAAATGATTTTCCAGTTAATTGTGCTGGCGTCTCTTGGATGTCTTGCTGTCGCAGGTAAGTGAATTGAAGGCATAATTCGGACCCTGTAGCGTTAATTAAGTTACGTCCAGATTTTAACATTTAAAACAAATGGATAGTTTGTTATCTTTACGCGGTTAATTTTAGCTTTAGCAGATTATTCATTAGTGTCAATATTTTTCTTATTTCCTTTATATTTTTGAAATATGAGGTCACAACGATAAATGGACATTGTTACCGATTCCAAAACTACGTACTTGCGATTTTAGAGATTTAAGCATTATTTTGCGAATATTGTAAGAGAATTTGATTTTAAGTGCTCTTAAATCAACTTAAAAACTAATTAGTTTTTTTTTGCTATTTGTGATACGAACCACATTTTTTTCTAAATTAATGTAAAATGATCGAGATAAAGAATACCTCCCTTGGCGCAAATCTATTATAGAAATTTGACTGGTATCAATCAATTAGTAATAGGGTGTGCTAATTAATGTTATATAGAAAACGCTTTAGGAGTCGCCTACACATTGAAATTGTTAAAAACTTTAAAATTTCAATACTGACACCTAATTTTGACATCTTACTTGGATTCTCCGGTAAATTTTACTTTCGGACACCAAACGGTAAGTCATTCGGTCAAGTAGTTTAGGAATTATTTAGATGTGAAATTTAGAACTCCTAATGTTAATATCAATTTAAATAGTTACAAAACAGATTGCAATGCGGGTAGTTTTTTAAAACATAACTCAATAAAAAGGAAAGTGCCCAGTTAAACTGATGGCATTAATCTCACAGGCTATTCACAATAATTGTATATTATACTCTTACTTCAAAGAATAATGTCCTCGAAAAATAAAGAAATCGACAATAAATTAAGGGGGAGATTATATACAAAATTTGAAGCAAATCGGATAATTCTGCGTGAAAAACAGATTTAAGTAAATTAAGGGGGGGAGCCCACCGTCCCTCTCCCCCTTTATACTTCACCAATGAACCCTCAAAACTAATTAGGGAAGCACCTTATTACAATGAACCTATATACAAAATTTGAAGCAAATCGAATAATTCTGCTTGAAAAACCCATTTATCTAAATTTAGGGGGGGATTAGACCCCCGTTTATACTTAACTAATGAACCCCAAAAACTAATCAGGGAAGCAGATTATCAGAATGAACCTATATACAAAATTTGAAGAAAATCGGATATTTCTATCAAGAGTTATCGCGTTACGTACATACAGCTCTCAGACTTTGAGGGCCTGTGAGCTAAAAACCATTTGGTGGAATGAGTAGTAATTTTAGATTCACATATTTGAAGCTTCTAGAATTAGCTTTCTGTTAACATTTTTATAAGTGACAATACATATTGTTTTCAACTATTAATTAAAAAATATATAAATTATGAAAGTATTTTTTTAAAAATGAAATGTGCCCTATAAAAATTTTAATAAAAATCGATTTCTAGAAGCTTCAAATATGCACACCCAATTATTGCGTTAAGTAGTTTTTGAGTTAGGCTTAAAAAAACTCGCATTGCAATCTCTTTTGCAATGATTAACGCCTCAACAGTTTCATTTTTTTGACACAATAAACTAAAAATAGGGACACAACACCACTTTTTCCAGTCAAAAATATTTTCCTTGTATAATAAAAAAATGTCTGCCTATTAATAAAGTGAAGATTACAGTTACAAATTAGTGGTATCCAAAAGCTTTTAGTAACGAAGTAAGCAAACTCTTCTTGCCCGAGCGGCGTTCGGGCAAAACTGTTAAAGGGGGTATGTTTGGTATTCGAATATAAAATTTTTGGAAGAATTCAAATATGATGTCAAAATCAGGTGTGAGTACTGAAAATTTTAAAGTTTGTTACAGTCCAATATATAAAAATGAAAATTTGCCTGTCTGCACTTCTATGCAAATTCACAGTTTGGAAGCAAGAGTTCTGAAATTTTACGTATAGGTAAAAATACGTAAAAATTACGTATAGGTATTAAAACACGGCCGAGGCAACTAAAGTAATCCGAAATCGAAATATAGTTAATTTTTAATTAATAAAAAACCACTAATCTAACAGCCATTTCCTATAAAATTTAAGTGTTTTTCATTATAACAGTTGCCAACAATTAAAAATATACAATAAAATTCTATCCACAATAATTAAATTTTTATTTAAATTTTTTATTTGCGCCTGAAAAATGAAAATGAAATAAAAAGTTTCAACAGTTGAAAAAAAGATGAATATGACGTCATATTGGTAGTATACGAGGCTAACGAAAAAGACAGGCTACCGCGGTACATTCCATTTATTTTTTTTTACAGACCGCCAGAGTGACGTCATGCTCTTTTCGTACACCTGCATTGGTGGATTCGAGCATCACGTGACTCCCGCAGTCTGTAAAAAAAGATGCGCGTAAAGCACCGCGGTAGCCTTTCTTTTTCGTTAGCCTCGGGTAGTATAACGGAAAATTTCAACCATTTCTCAATAATACAAAGAGTATGAGTATGTGTAAGTACAGAAAGCAGGTTGTACAGCTGTCGCAGATGCACCGGGTATCTTTTTGGCGCCAAAATGGTGATTTTATGCTTGAGTAACCCGGCGACATTGGCGATATATTGCTTTGTATGGCAACCCGTTAGAGCAGTTTGCGTGTGTTTTATATTAAATTAAACATTGTGTATTTTATAATAAATTAAGCATTGTGTATGTTTTACAGTAAATTAATTTGTGTGTCTTTATTAATAAAAATTTGTGTGTGTTTTATAATTAAATAATCTGTTTCATAATAAAATAAAACTAACATGCTGTTAAGCAAGCCAGGCCTAACAGGTACCCGAAAGTGGGGTTTTTCTCGTCAAAATGGCGCAAAACAAAAATCGCGCCAACCCCGGTGCGTCTGCGACAGCTGTTCCTTTTTAAGTAGTATCAGATGCGAGTAAATTGATATAAAAAATTTTTAAACAAACATATATAATTTGTTTAATCTGCTATCTAGCAACCAACACCCGGGAGCGAGATTACAATCCAACAAAACTTGGAGACCTTGGCGAGAGAAAATGTTATCAGCCAAGAGCGCTCAAAATCTTCACCCTTTCCCCTTACTCCAGTAACCCATTTGTACAGTTCCAATTCATCTATTGTTCGTGAAAGAGGGTGGCTGTGGAAAAAGAGACACGATTAACTTTTGGGGAAAAAAAATGTACTGCCACGATTTATCAATAAAGTTCAACTAACAATTTATGATCATTAATGTCTTAGTTAAAATGATATTTATTTTTGTGTTTTATGGAAATCGCCTATATAATCTAAGAGTTAGAGGGCTTGTTTGGTCGTTGTTTTGTAAGTGTATGTCCTATATACACAACCAGGGGTCGGAAAAACTACTTTTTGTTTTAGCGAACTACAACTACAACTACTTTATGAAAAATGTAGTTAACTACAACTAAACTACTTTTTTTAAAAAGTAGCGACTACAAACTACTTTTCAAAAGTAGTCGCTACTTCGCTACTTTTCCCTACTTTAGTTATCATCGCTTTATCTAATTACAGAACGTCTGTCATTAAATAAGCCGAATATTACTGTTCTGTAATAGTGGTAGATAATTTGAATAAAAAAGTCCCCAACTTAGCAAAACTATGATCACCTAAACTCACCCACTTTTCTTCTTTCTGAAACTAAAAGACAAAATTAGTCAAAAATAAAATTGTCAAATTAAAAAACATGTTTATTCATTTTTAATAAAAGTTGACTTTCAAAATTGGAATCCGTTACACAAGATCGATTTGGTCATAATATATTAGATGCAAACGAAAATAATCTTTCAACAGATTCACTTGAAGGAACAGGAGTATTGGTTTTAATGAAGGCCTTTTTGGTACAATTATATGCCACAAATGATTCAGAAGATTTCAATGGCTCAGATCCTCAAATTCCCTTCGCTTATGTAAAACCTGTGGACGTTTGATGTATTAGTATTTATTAAATCTCTCCTCAGGAATTTTACTGTTAAACATTAACTGTTTTTTATGTGTACTGTTCTTAAAGGATGTTTCCTTTATTTTATATATATATATTTAGTTGTCAAAATATTTCTTAAAATATATACTTAATTTATTATTTTATTTGTTAAAATCTTAACAAAATTTAATAATATTTCAACACTTTAAATAAAAATAAGTATATATTTGAGAAATGTTTTGGCAGCTAACAAAAAAGAGACATCCTTTATGAAGTGTACACAGAAAAAAGAAGTTAAAATTATTAATATCCTAAGAAGATATTTTAAAAATACGAATGCATCACACGTCCATAGGTTGAACATTGGTAAGGAGAATTTAAAATCTCACGCCTTAAAACAGCGTGTTTATAAATTCTACTAGGTTGAGCCAGAAGTTAAAGTATGAATACGAGTTTGAGTTAAAAACAAAGTACGAAAACTTACATACGAATGAATACGAATTTATAACAGAACATGAATGAAAAATCGTGCATCCGGCATAGATTATTAAACACTTTCCAACACTAACAGAATATTACTAAAAAAAATTTTTTTTTTCTTACAATGAAATCGATTATAGTTCCTGTAACCGAATTACTTTCTGCATCTCTGTTGTAAATTAATGATAACTGCTACACACTCCTTAATTTGTAGAAAAAATGTTGAACTTCACCTCAGTGATCCTTTTTAACTACCTTATGTTTGAAGTATCATTCATAACATCATTAAAATGCATAGCAAATCATTTTTCACCATACATCATAATATAGTTGAATTCTTATGTGCCTCCCTGTAAACTGTATTACTGCTTCTTATTTCATATTCACGAGAAAATATGATGTAGTCCACATTATTGATGTAAACCAATCTCATTATGCTTAAAATATTCTAAAGCTAATTAAATGAGCCACAAACGATTTTTCCCCATAGACCATAATGTAACAGAATTCTTTTGCATGTCCCTGTAAGCGAGATATAAATGCTACACACTTCATTTTCAATACTGAACATTCTGTGGTAAACTTCAATAACATATAAAATTTTCATGGTAATCCGAGTATATTTACGAGAGTTAGAGCACGGGCAGACAGACAAAGCGAATTTATAGACACTTTTTAATTATGTTGGAAAGTGTTAAAAAGAGGAAATTTGAAAACAAAAATTGTAATAATCTTACAAATTTATGAGAGTGATATAGCACTGTAGCGGTAAAGGTGGTTCTCAAATTCCTTGCTCAACAACGCGAAAATATCTGACTCATTTTTAAAAATAAAGGCATAAAATTGGCAGGCCTGACTATTATGGAAGCGATTTGGAATCGAAGTGAGTTTTCCTTTCTTTATAAATAGATTACTTATGGGGTTATAAGCGATTCGTGGCACGTTTTTTCCCTTTCTCCTGCTGCGGCGTCGGAAATTCAGTTGAAAACTCCGACTTTGACAGTGTTTTCTGAAAAATCTCCTGTCTACCAAAAAATAAAATAAAATAAAATAAATAATAAAGGAAAACGTCTTTCGGTTACAAAGTTTCTTAATAAGAACACCTACATTTTCATGCGTTTCCGAACATAAATGAATTAAAGAATATGTCATAAAGTAGCCAGTTTGGATTTGAGAACAACCTTAAGAGCGGATAGCCCTTGGTAAATTTGAATATACATTATTTTTTTTTAAATAGAGCTAAACAGTCATATTTCTTTACAATTTAAATATAGTTCCTGAAAGCAATTTAAAAACTGAACAAGATCATATAGACTTGCATAAGTTAAATCCTAGCATTTCTTTTCCTTTCTATCTCTCTCTCTCTCTTTTTATGTTTCCTTTTGAAAATCCGAATTTCAACATACAGGGCTTTAGATTCATTCTAGAGACAAAGATAAAGATATTTCATTAAAACACCAAGCTAACCAATATCAAATCAAATATAAAACATTACAAATCAATTATTTTAGCGATAAAAAACCTATGCAGCTGAAGTAAAAATAAATAGTCATAAAAATAAAATTAAGCAATCTTAGGTATTTTTTAAAATAATATATTTTTATTTCTAACCACCTTTGTTTTATCTATTGGAATCTTCAAAAGGAAATAATGCAGTAAATTAATTTGTATGCATACATTGGACAAATATTTCACAACGATCAAAACACGTATTAATAAAATATTTTTTTGCAATAATAAACAATTCTATAAGAATATTTTCTGAACCTGGGATCTTAATTCGAAAATACTCTTTTTAATGATTTGTGAATTATAATGAATAAGGATTTAGATATTCGGTGCGAGATGCGATCCAGTAATTATTTTTTATAAGGAAAATGCTAACTCACCTCCATGTACAACTTCAGGTTGTAAGCAGATGATTTTGATACTGATAACTTCTTATTAATTGGACAAAGTTTACACGTTACAGAATAATTACCACTTTCTTGTTGTTCTATAACTTCAGAATATTCATTATATGCCGACCAGGGCAGATCTATACTATTTTTGTCTGTCATTCGATTACATCAATCTCAAAAGAAGAATCCCCACATTAAAACACAAGATCTAATAATGAGTAAGAAGACAAATGGTTGCCAGCAAGAAAATATTTTTTTTTTTATGAGTGAGTACTTTGCGGTTTTTATCAGCAAATCCAGCAAATAATTCCCGGGCATGATGATGCTTTACGTTTCAGCTGCTAGTTTGTTTGAAGGGCAGAAATCATTCCTTCCTAGTTCACTTTTCTCTAATAATAAAATGATGTACTTGTTCTTTTTCTGTGCTTTTTCGAATACTATATATATATTTAATTAGAGTCTAACGATTTTAAATCGGCAGAAAGCGAACAGAAATTTTGTTCGAAGGGGAATGTTAATATTTTAGAGGATTGATTATTTATTTAATGTTACTAGACAGCAAAGAATACGGAACTTAAAAAAAAGAAGAGTTTTAAATTTTGTATCGGGAGAGGTGAGGAAGATTTTAGGGGAAGGGGGATAATTTATATTACTGATTATTTATCGTCACAACAGAGCACTATTTGCGGCAGAAGATTTATTTTTTATATATAAAAATAAAAATAACTTAAAGATCTTAGATTTATTTATATGCTGGGGGGGGAAGGGGAGTAAATTATGGAACGTTAGTGGACAATTTATATGATTACTTATATATTATTATTAGGTAGAAACGAAAACGGCCATTTTTTTTTTAAAGTAAAGAGTTTTAAATATTTGAAACTGTATGCTGGTGGAGGTGCAAACAGAGCAGCGTAAATTTTGGAGGACAAGGAAATAAATTTTATTTATTGTAATAAATTTATTTATTGTAGAGCAATAAATGGAGTGAAAGATTTTATTTTTGTATAAAAATAAAGATTTAAAAATACTTTAAACTCCTTTGTATGCTACTAAGGGAAAGCGTGAATTTGACAGGTTAGGGATAATTTAGATGTTTAGATGAATCCGTTCTTTTTCTCTTTCTTTCTTTCTTTTATATATATATATTTTACATTTCTTTGCTTGATAGGGGTGGAAGGCAAAAGGAAAAAGAAATTGGAGTCAGAAAAAGACGTAACATAGCCAGACGACTATATTTTGATAAAAACAATCGTAGTCGTATAAAAATACATTATATTGAAAAGATTTCTATGGATTTAAATGACAATACACTAAATTTCTGACACCCAAACTGTGAAAATGACAGTTAATTTGTGACCGTGCCCGTCGTCTATGGAAAAATCTAGGACACTGCAACTGAGATTTGTCGCTGACATTCACAAATTGCTGCAGAGAACATATTTCGCACAAAATAAATGAATTGTTCTCAAGTGATCTCAAGATTGGCAATTTTTTTCTCCCTCCTAAAGTAGCGTGGATGCTCGCTACAAACTACGGATATTTTGTATCGCGCTACTCGCTACACTACAATTTTTTTAATGTAGCGCGCTACACTACAAACTACTAAAAAAAGTAGCGGCTACTGTAGTTTCGCTACTTCCGAGCCCTGTACACAACTTTATATGTCTTATATTACAGTTTACTATAGTTACTATTACTTATAATTACTATTCCCGTTTAAAAATATGGGATGATGATTATCTAGTAAAATGGCATGGTGTGAGGTCTTATGTTTTAATGATTGAATGTCCCTTAATGATTTCTTAAAAAATTCCAAAAAAATGTTTGCGAATTTCGTTTGAAAAAAAAAAAATTCGTTTACTAAAAAAAAAAAAAAAAAAAAAAAAAAATCAAAAAAAAAAAAAAAAAAAATCACAATATTTATGTTAACAATGGCGGGTTTTCAAAGATATTTAAAAAAAGAAATAATAAGAATTCAGAACAATTCAGAAGAGCATCCAAAAGTAATATTAAACATTTTTTCTAAATGTTATTATTCTTAATGCCATTTATCATCTAGGCACTACGATGCACATGACAACAATATTTAGATTATTGTTGAATGTTTCATTAGTTCAAATTTTTTATTCATAGTTAAAAGACAATTTCCCTAGTTTTCTTTTAATTGATAGTTTGTACGTGAAGCGAATTTAAAAAGAGTATATATGTGATCGACAATTGTGACCATTTCACATGAAGATTTCATTTTAAATAAACTGAGTTCTGTTTTTAAAAAAAGTAAATTTATAAAACAAATATTTCAAAAAACATAATCACACCAGTGCTTCAATAACATTTTCTTTAAATGTTAAACGTGCTATCATGAAAGAATGAATGGCTTTAAAATGTAGTGATATTAAATATCTTCATCACAGAAAAAAGAAAGGGTTTTTTAATTTTCTTCTATCTTTTCAAAAAAATAGTACTGGATTCATGAAAAAAAAACAAACAAAAAAAAAAAAAAAACGACTTCCAGTTTTCGGAGGATTTATACATTTTAGAATGTCTTGAAAACGATTTGACTGCTTTTAGAAACTGTCTGTCTGTGAGCCAGTCTCCCAATGTGTCTCTATGGGACAAGGATTTTGTGGACACTCCATCTCAAAACTAATGCACGGAATTTTATAAAACTTTAGATTCATACATAAATTGCTGCTGAGTAGTTTTTGGTGTAAATCGCCCAACAGGTGGTGGTGCTATGCTGCATTTTACAAGATTTAAACGATTTTAGCGATAATCATATCTCAAGAACTAATGCACGGAATTTCATCAAACTTCATATTCTGTTAGACCTAGAGATAAGTTGGAGCTAATTAGGTTTTCATGTAAATCATATAACAAGTGGCGCTGCTAAGCTGCATTTTTCACGATTTTAGCGACAATTATATCTCAAAAACTAATTCACGGAATTTATTCAAACTTCATATTCTGTGACACTTTCACATAAATAGATATTTATTAAGCTTGGGTATATACTGCCCAACAGGTGTCGCTTTTATGCCCTTAGCGTTAAGAATTTTAATTGCAGACATCTGAGAGAGTGGGTGCCGAAATTCAATGATTTGTTTGAAAAATGCTATGCTTATATCTCTTTTTCACATGCACACAATTCAAATAACTTATACTATTAAAATCCTCGTGATGGGAATAGATTGTCATTTCATTTTGGAACTGTGATGGACTTATATCAAGGTCTAACAGAATATGAAGTTTGATGAAATTCCGGGTACTAGTTCTTGAGATATGACTGTCGCTAAAATCATGTAAATCCTGAAAAATGCAGCATAGCAGCGCCATCTGTTGGGCAATTTACGCCAAGACCTAGTTAGTAGCGAATTTTGAAGTATTATAACATGTATGAGATAGAAGAAAGTTTCGGGATTGGCACATCCGACCGTCCAAATTACAAATATCCTTTATAAAGTTATGTTAAAAAAACCTTACACCTTTATCCTCGTGGATCCAAGAATTATGTTTTATTGTTACAAAAGTTATATTGTCTGTATTCTAGCAGATTGCCTCAAATATTTATTTTAATTTATAAGTCATTATTAGCGTATAACATATTAATCCTTATTGTTTAAATTAATTTATTATAAAATTTATTTACTGACAGAAAGCACTCATTCATGAGATATAAGTAAAATCATTCTGGACATAAATAAAAACTTGCTAATCTACAAGGGTTAGCAAACTGAAATATGAATATAATCACATAAAATACTGAATTTGTCTATGTACTTTAATTTAGACCAAATTTTCCTTTATAATAAACTTTTAACAAAAAAATGTTATGCATACAAAAATTATCTAGCTATTCTTATACAGATTCAAAATTATATTTTTCTACCTGTTCAGTTGTAAATCTGATACATTTTTTATTATAGATAGTCGTTAGCTATTGATTATATTTTTGTGAAGCCAGAGGGGTGCCCCCTCCCCCTCTGACCCTCATGAATCTGAATACAAATAAAAATATGTTAATCTACAAGGGTTAGCAATCTGAAATATGAATATAATCACACAAAATACTGAATTTGGCTATGTCCTTTAATTTAGATCGAACTTTTCTTTGTAATAAACCTTTAACAAAAAATGTTATACATACAAAAATTATCCATGTGTTCTTATACAAAGTCAAAATGATCTTTTTTTACCTGTTTAGTTATAAATCTGATACATTTATTATTATAGTTGGTCGTTAGCTGTTGATTATATTTATGTGAAGCCAGGGGAGTGCCCTTCTCTGACCTTACATACAAAATTTATAAGCTTTATGTAAGCAATTTTTACAGCACAATTAATAAATTTGCACTTTAATATTAAGTACTAAGTTTATGAGGCTCACAATATCTTTTCGGAGGCAATTTGACTTTTAACTTCTAACTAATGAGCCTTTTTACTGATTGGCTATTTTTTAGTATCTGCTAAACCACCAAAACCCATTTTAGAACAACTTTATAAAATACAGGGTTTAGATTTTGGTTTGAGAATTTTTGCGATTTTAGAAAATTGAAGAAACAAAATAGATGTAGACAAAACAAAATAATAACATATTTCAGGATAACAAAAATTATAACTTGTGTAGTAAAAACCAATGACAATGCGTAAGAACACAAATTTAAATGTGATAAGATTTGAGAAACCTGTATAAATGAAATAATTTACATAAATAAAATAAGAATTATAAATTATCTTTAAAAAATGGTAAAATTTATCACGTGTTTTAGGACAAGCAGAGTCTTATTTTATTTTTTAAATATCACAAATGTTTTTTATTTCCAAAGCATTTCACTATAAATAACACAGTACCGTGTCACAAAGTACAAAACTACAATACGTTTCTCCTTCTCCGTTTCTCCCTAAGAATTTGTTTCTCCCCACCAACGAAAGCGCCAAGAGCAGCAAACGCAAACCCGCCAAACTCTTCCCAAGTTTTGTTGGATTGTAATGTAGCCACCCGGGATTATTTGTAGATCGCCATTATTAAATTTAAGAGATTAAAAACCTTTTGCATATTTGGAAACTTTTTAGTTGTGTCCATCCCAAAACTTTCTTCTATATCATACATGTGAATCCTGCACCTCAAAATCCTTGTGTCATACACTAATCTACAATTTTAAATCTGCGTTTTTAAAATTTTGCACAGGTTTACGTAGGTCGCGCTTCATCTCGCCGTGTAAAGATGATCCAGTCCCTGTGACGTGATAAAGTAATGAAGCGGCCGTGTATTACGTAGGTCGCGGTTGATATGACGTCATTAGAGAATTAAAAATAAAATTAATATGACGTCATATTGGAAGTTTAACGGACTTTTTCAAATGTTTGACAATTATACAAAGAGAGTATCAATATGAGTAATACAGAGAAAGCAAGTAGATATGACGTTAGCAGGTGAATATAATGACATATGAGTTTGAGGAACGTATTGAATTATGATAAAAACCCGATGATGGAAATATTGGCATATTTTAACATTTTGAAGTTCTCTATACAACATGTTTAATTTTGAAATTGTATTTTCTGAACAAACATTCTTAAAATCCCGCACAACAACGCCGGGAACTTCAGCTAGTTTTAATATATAGTCAACGCTTGAAGCATAATTTCAGTATAGTATTAATTAGTATGCGTTAATACTGATTGTTTGGTACGAATCACATTGTCATACAAATATTTTTGCTCCGACTGTACAAGGAATTTTGTATATTAAAACATTATTTTTCGTAGTACATTAAAATGTAAAGATAATATTTGAATTGCGTTTAAATCATCTTCAAAACTAATGAAATTATTTTTATTTTTACAGTCTCATATTTAACTCAACTTGATTCATGTATGTAAAGATGATACTTTGTAATCGATTTTTTATTAATTCCTGATAGGCTAGAATTATAGAAATTACGTACAAGCTGTGTTTTCGATGATAATACAACAACTTAATATTTTTATAACTTAATTATAAATCAATAAATTAATTTTAAGGCATTTTCCCGTTAGCCGGGTGCAGGTGATAAATCTCCAAAAATATTATATTCGCTTACAACTGTATATGTGTTACAACAACAATGGAGTGAACTATTCGCCAAACAACGCTAGTTGAAATAGGCCAACTGGGATGTAAAACTGCAACAATCAAATATTTTAAACACTTAAAAGTAGGAAAAAAAATAAAATAAAGAATGTAATAATTTTCTTTTAAAATTAAGCTTTTATGAATTAACCAGTGGACCCGTGCGAGAATTTCGTACTGCAGTCTGATACTTTTAGCAATATCTAATATTTTTTAGATGCAGGTTTAAACTTCCAAAGATAAATTAAGGACTAAAAATATTTGCAAACAACATTAGTTAAGACAGAATATCATCTCATTTATTCCATCAAAGTTACAGTAAAAACTATTCGAAGATAGCAAAAGGCACGCACGAGAAAAAAAAATAACTATCGTATTCTAACTGCATTAGAAGATGACGTCATCCGCTTAGGGAAAAACATGGGACAAAAAACATTGAATACATATAAAATACAATTTAATATAATATAACAAAGCGTACCTTTTAGGCTATACGTAAAATACCACTGCTTCGATCGATGATGGTGTCTTTTTCTTCTAAATATTTCCATTTAAATTTTGCTTTTTAATCATAAGTATAAAATAAAACCGTGCGAAAGCAGCCCACTTTATCTTTTTTGTACTATTTATTTATTTTTAAAGTCATTGCTGAGAACGATATAATGTTGTATTTTATTTCTGTAGCAACACTGATTTGAGAAAAACCTTTCATTCCTCTGATAAAAACAATGGTGATTTTGTTAGTATATCGTATCGTAATTGTAATCGTAGCATTACATCTTCAATTTTATTGGATTATACTTTTGTGTAAGCTTTCTCGCACGTCCGGGAACACGACTGGCAGAATCCCAGGCGAATTTATAAATATAAGTGATGTTCAATTTTCAGTTCAGTTACTATGTTTTTGTCATTGTGTAATGTTCTTTTGTAACTCAATATATATATTCGATCCAAGGCCTCGCCTGTTTATTTGCTTTGTTATTTCATCAGCAGAGCGTGGTTTAAATCGCAGACAGAGTGACGCTAGTCCCTTTTCATATTTATTGCTGTGGTTTTGAGAGAGAAAATTTATTTTTTTTTGTTTCTGTTTTTATTTTCCCAGCGATGGAAAGTGAAAAAGAATTATACGGAGTTGCTCTTTTTGACGGGGACGGTAGAAATTTTTCTGTTTGGAAAAGGCGTGTTAAAGCCATATTTGCGGCGAAAGATTTGGATAAGTTTTTAGACAATGAAGCGACAACTGAAACTGCCGAAGTTGTAAAATCGAAAAAGGCTTATGCTTTATTATTATCGCTTTAAAGCGATGGGGTTCTTGCGTCATTGCAAGAAGAAAATACTGCGCACAAGATATGGAATAAATTAGAACGAACATATGATACCAAGCGTGCAGTTAAACAAATTTTAATTAGAAAGAGGTTAGCAACTATTAAAAAGGATCGTGTTGTGTCTATGAGAAGTCACATTGATGAAATAAAAAAATTAATTTCGGAACTTAAAATTTCCGGTGCTGAAGTAGTGAAACCGATACTATTGTTTATATTCTAATGTCGTTGCCTCACGAATTTGAAAATGTTAAAACTGCGTTAGAAAATCAACCGAATACTGTTTTGACTCTAGATTTTGTCACACAACGGCTGTTAGATGCTGAAGCACTTCTGCTCGACTCTAAGAAAGAAAAAGTGCAGTCCAAAACTGCTCATGATAATACCGCGTTTGTATCAACTCGCAAAGAATATGTGTGCAAAAACTGTAATTCAAAGGGGCACATAGCTAAATATTGTAGAAAGAAACTTACTTGTTTCAAATGTGGACTTCCTGGCCATTTTAAACGAAACTGTAAAGCTGTTAAAAATTCAAATGAGGAAAAATTTGCTTCTTCAGCAGTATCTTTTGTTGCGGGGAACGTTAAAAAGAATGAATTTATAGTGGATTCTGGAGCGACTTCCCATATGTGCTCTAATGAGAAATATTTCACGTCTTTACAGCCATCTTCAGGAGTTATTAAGTGTGCGTCGAAAACAACGAATCTTGAAATTAAAGGTGTTGGAAATATTATTGGAAAATTATCAAACGGAATAGAAATTACACTAAATAATGTTCTTTACGTACCAGATTTAAGTGGACAGTTGATTTCCGTTAGAAAAATCGAAAACGCAAATTATGCAGTTATTTTCAAGAATGAAAAGGTGTTCATAAAAAAAGGAAGAAATCGTTTTTGTTTTGGGGAACGTGATTCAAATGGACAATATGTTAGTTATTTTGTCCCAAATTATGAAACTGTTCTCACATCAAAAGAAAGTGATTCTGAAATTTGGCATCGCAGAATGGGCCATCCAAGCGCCAAAGTGTTGAAGGAAATGAAACTTCCAATACTCCTTTCTTTTTGTGATTTTTGTGTTCGAGCAAAACAGAGTGCAACACCAATGGGAAGAGGACCTAGAAAAAGAGAAAAAGAGAAAGTACTTCAATGACTGCTATTCATTCTGACATAAGTGGCCTTTATTGTTCCGAAAACTTTTTCTAGTGAATGTTATTTTATGACTATTATAAATGATTTTTCACGATTTACTGAAGTTCGATTATTGAAGCATAAAAGTGAAGCTTCAAAAGAATTGAAAGTTTTTTTAAAAACCAATCCTACAGTGAAGAAAATCAGATGTGATAACGGAAAAGAATATTTAAGCAATGATTTAGTGAATTTCACTCGAGATCTTGGTATAGTGATTGATCCTGCTCCTCCATACACTCCAGCTTTGAATGGAGTTGCTGAAAGATGCAATAGATCGCTCCTGGATATAGGAAGGGCTTTAATTGCTGAATCACATTTACCTAAGACTTTTTGGGGTCAAGCTATTCTTACAGCTTACTTGAAAAATCGAATGCCATGCAGCTCCACTGAGAACTTAACGCTGTATTTCTTAAAATTTGGAGAAGATCCTGATTTGAAGCACATACGTGTTTTTGGATGCAGTGCCTACATGTTAGTTCCTTCCGTACATCGTAAGAAGCTTGATGATAGGTCTAAACATATGATCTTCATAGGTTATTCTTCAATGGGATATCGATTGTTAGATCCTGAGACGAAACGCGTAACTATTTCAAGAAATGTCAAATTTGATGAAGAGAAGAAGCATACCATAAACTCAAAACAACACATAGTGGAAAATTCAGAATTGACTGATTGTGAAATTAACCCAGATTCTCAAGAAAGAACTAGTGAAGAATCAGAGGATTCTGAAGAGAAAGAAGATAAAATGAGAAAATCCGAGAGATCAAGAAAACAACCAATTCGATATCCAGCTCCTGAGGTTTATGAAGCATTACTTTGCCAACAAGAAACTTTATCTTTCGATGAGATCAAATTTCTCCCTGTTGATGAACAACGTTTAGGGAAGGAAGCTATGGATGCAGAGATAGAAAGCATGAAAATCAACGCCGTCTGGGATCTCGAAAAATTACCACCTGACAAACGAGCTATTTCCTCCAAATGGGTGTATACCATCAAAAGAGATGGACGTTATAAGGCTCGCCTTGTATCCCGTAGATTTATGCAAAAAGAAGGACTAGACTATAGTGAAACTTTCGCCCCTGTAATAAGTATGCCAGCTTTACGTTTAGTGCTTTTTGTGATTTTAAATGAAGACTTACATGCATTTGTTTTGGATGTAAAAACAGCTTTCCTGAATGGTAAGTTAAATGAACTTGTTTTTATGGATCAGCCGCAAGGCTATGGTGACGAAAGTGGGTTAAAATGTAAACTCAAACGGAGTTTATATGGCCTGAAACAGGCCCCACGACAATGGTTTGAAAGGTTTCTTGAATTTGTTTCAAAATTTAAATTTAAATCTCTTGATAATGAACCTTGTATTTTTATTCGTTATAGTAATGGTCATAAAATAATTATTGCTCTGTATGTTGATGATATGCTTATAGCAGGTTCAGATTTAAATGAAACTAATGTAGTTATTTCTTTACTCTCTAAAGAGTTTCATATGTCAAAATCAGAATGTGTTTCAGAATTTCTGGGTATTCAAATGAAATTTAAATCTGATAGTTTAATAATGGATCAAGAGTCTTATATAATTAAATTGTTAAGTAAATTTAATATGCTAGAATGTAAACCTAGTGATATTCCTATTTCTCCTAAATCCACTCAATCTGATTTCAAAAATGGAAAACCATTTAATGGTCTATACCGTGAACTTGTAGGTTGTTTATTGTACTTAGCATATATTTCACGACCTGATATTTTATATAGCGTTAATTGTTTGAGTCAAATGCAGGAAAATCCTACTGAAGTTGCATGGATTGCACTAAAGAAAATCTTAAGATATTTGAAAGGAACTTTGTCCTTAAAACCTGTGTATAAAAAGCAAAAATCTGATCCTAAATTATCTATGTATGTTGATTCTGATTGGGGGGCTAATACAAATGATAGAAAATCAGTATCAGGTTACATTTTAATGTTTTTAACATGCCTGTTCTCTGGTGTTGTATAATAAACAAAAATCAGTTGCATTATCGTCAACTGAAGCTGAATTTATTGCTTTAACTAAAAGTTTGCAAGACCTGTTGTGGTTCAAAAATGTTGCTTGTGAAATTGTAAGTATTAAGGATTTAGTTATTTTAAAGGATAATCAGTCTTGCATGAAATGTATCAGTAATGAAAATAGTTATGGTAGAATGAAACATATAGATATAAAACTAAAATTTGTTCGTAATGTTGTAAAAGAAAATAATATCAAAATTGAATATATTCCTACAAATATGCAAATTGCTGATATGTTTACAAAGGCATTGCCTAAAGTTAAATTTTATGAATTGTTGTTTCTTTGCTGTTTGTATAAGTAATGTTTTAACCGTGTCATATTTTTAAAGTTTGTTTATTGTAATTTTTTATTCTGTGTTTTTCTAATGTAATGCTAGATTATGGGCGGGTGTTAGTATATCGTATCGTAATTATAATCGTAGCATTACATCTTAAATTTTATTGGATTATACTTTTGTGTAAGCTCCGGGAACATGACTGGCAGAATCCCAGACGAATTTATAAATATAAGTCATGTTCAATTTTCAATTCAGTTACTATGTTTTTGTCATTGTGTAATGTTCTTTTGTAACTCAATATATATATTCGATCCAAGGCCTCGACTGTTTATTTGCTTTGTTATTTCATCAGATTTAATTTTTAATTAAATGCAATTTTTAATCAAAAAACATTATTTAACTAAATGTAAGTGTACTATGTCAGAAGCCGGTTCAAAAACCTTTCGAACGATACTTCCTTCATTGTTGTGCGGTTTGTAAATGCATAGAAAAAGGGATGTTGACAACAGAAATAATTTATATGATTTTATTTTATTCGCAGGACCAGTCGCTTGGGACGATTCAAAATGTTCGCAGTATTGTTCCGAAGGTAAGTTATGTAAATCGACTTAACGTAATGTAGTAGACAATCTCTAAGATTACTGATATTGCAGCAATGAATTATTCAATTTTAAAATTGTAAAAATAAATTTAATGCTACTTTTCGGTATTGGAAACAGCTAGGAAAAAATCCCCATTTGTTTAACTTTAAATACAAGAAAAGCAGAATGAGAAGGTTTTTTTTTTTTTTCATCATTTTGATTTATTGTATGATAAAGCTGCAGGAACTTTCAAACATTTTCCTGTTGTGTCTCCCCTGCAGCTACACCACGAAATACAAGCATGAAATGTGTTTCATATACTTATTAGCTATTTCACTTTCGGTATATACAGGTGTTCTAAAAAGATTAAAACGCGGTTTAACCCCTTGGGGACGAGCGACACGTATACGTGACGCATACGATGCTCAGAATCATCGATTTTTCCCACCACTTATTTTTTATTGTTAACTTTGCCTCATTAAATCTTAGCATTTCTGCGATTCAATTAGGCAAAAATTTCTGTTTTAAAAAACTGGTGGTAAAAGATTAAAAATTCTGCAAAGGACGCTCGTCGCGAAGGGGTTAATTTTTAACTTGCTGGAGATAAGTAAGCAATGTATGTAAATTTCAAAAGTGTCTAAATTAAGGGAAGAAAATGGTTATGTTAAGGAAATAGCCCTAACAATAATTTTAATAAAGTTACACTTTTTAAATTTTTATCCTTGACAAAATTGGTCAATTAGAAAAACTTTTCTTTTTTCTGCAAAATGCTCATTATAAAAACCTGCTTACTAGTATTTTTGAAATTGAATGAGTTATGCTTAACTGAAAGTTGAGTGTGAATGGGGACCATATATCAAATTAGAAATGTCAATCTTTGCGATACATTAAGAAAGAGGAATCACGGATGATAATAAATATGCAGTTCCATTTAAACAAGGTATAATCGAGAGTTTCAACAATATTAATGGAGAAGAACTTCAAAACATTTACGGAAGCCTTAAAAGTAGAGCCCAGTTATGTATTGAAAAAAGCTATCTGAATTGCTTTGCGGAAATAATTTTTCTAGGATTTAAAATTACATTTATCTTTTTCCAAGTTCTCTGCCTTTGTAATTCTTTATTTATTAATTTGAATCTATATGTATTATTAGTTATGTTTATGATGCAATTTTTTCACACTTGTTAACACATTTTTGAACTAAAGAGCGTTATCATCAATTTGCGAATAGTCGCTATTTTCACTGACGAAATGGCAATTTAAATGGTATAAGTCAGTTTTCCTCTCTTTTATTATAACTCATTCAAATTTTAAGACATTAAAGGTATGCAGTTTTTGGTAATTATTTTGTTGCAGCAAAAGGAAGTTTTTTTTAACCGGACAACATTTTGTAGGATGTCGTATAAGAATTTAAAAAGTGTAACTTTCTGCACATTACGAAAAATATATTCTATATAACGAAGTTTATTCCACTTTTGTACGTGTACAGAATTCAAATTAAGCGAATGCTGTTCGAAGGATATGCAAATTTATTTCAGCGGATTCGATTGTATGAAAATGAACACATTTAAATAATTTCCATTCTGCTTGGTGCTAAATAAAACAATTTTTTTTCACACTAAGAAAAACACTTGTTATCACCATTCTCCCACTCCGAGACTCCAGCGACAGTTGGGGGAAGTCAAAATCCCCTTTTTACCTTCAATGATATAGAAGATGAGGTGTCGGAATGGCGTCAGATACATTGCAACAAAAAATATCTATTACAGTCAGACAGGTCCCATTCTGACCTTCCATTGCTGATAGACAATTGCTTTGTACATCCAAAAGAACGTGCTTCAAAATACAAATCGAAGAACATCAAAGTTATTTTTGTTCCTACCAATACAGCTAAACTTCAATTATTAGTCTAAGGAATAATAAAAAATCTTGAAGTACATTATCGAAAAAGACAGAAAATAGCCGATATAATGAAAACACTAGTTTGAGATTCTGTGTATCAGAGCTGATGAAAGCTTGGGCCAAAGCTTGGGAATGTGACGTGATTTCATCAACCGTACACAACTGTTTTGTAAAAGACGGCTTCATAATTAAAACTGAATCAAATGCTTCTAAATCCAATACCTGTCTGTCATATCTCAAGAAAAAAATTTCATGAATTTAAGTTAATTTCTATTTAACGAATTTTCTTCATAACGAAGTTTTTAAGTGTAACGATGAGACTTCGTTAAATGGAAGTTCCACTGTACTCGCATTTTGCATTGGCTACTCCAACAGGTAAAAACTTAAAGCGGTAAAAACTTTTATAGGAAACCCAGTAAATAAAGTGATTGCATTTGAAAAAACACTTAGTCGAACCTTTAAAGAATACCGTTACATGTAAAATTGGAAACATTAAAATAACAAGAATTAATTTTAATTAATAGTATTTTAAAACTAAAACCTAGATGCTTTATCAAGGCTTAGCTAAATTAAAACAAGCTGAGAAGTTCTTGTGTAGCCCCAGGGAGGCGCAAAGTGCACTTTGAATACTATTACTAAGCTTAAACTATTGAGATTAAAAGAAAAAAAAACATAAAGGGAAATTCGAAAAAGAAAAAAATTAAACATGTTACAATGAATGTTATACATTTATTTTGCGTAAAAAGGGCTTTACAACTATTTTTAGTAGTACGAATTTGCAACGACCAAAATTTCAAATGCCGGCGTTTTTTGAAAATATGCTTCCAATAAATTGCATTTTTCATTAGCAAAATTAAGTTTTTGATAAAAAGAAATATGACAGTTCAATTTCTCATTAAATTACACATAGAAATCATGTGTTATGTTTTATTATCACTATATTGCCAACAAAATTACGCGCAGATGAAGTTACGAAATTCTAAATCGCACCAGTGTGGAGTTCACGGGTGCTGAACCGAAGTATGGAGTCCACGATTTAAAAAAACTGTGATAAAGATATTCACCAAATTTCTAGACATATATTGCGAAAAATGAAGAGTTAGTGATTTGATATTTAAATGAATTATGCCATTTTCTTCTTAGTTAATGATAAAATTTTATTATTGTCTTAATTCGCAATTAACTTATTCGAAGTCATTGAAAAGCCTTACGATCTGAAAGGAAAATAATCGATTAATATCGATGATACTTTTTTGAATCATTCAACCGCATTAAACCAAAAGCGTAATACAGCTAATTTCGTAAAACACTTAAATATGTTTATATGCACAAACTTTCAAAATGATAGAAAACTTTTTACGACAGTTATCGCTATGGACAGAGTGAGACATGAAAATCGGCTCGCGTCTTCACTGGCGGTGCCAGGTTAAACGATTTACGTGGGAGCGGGATGTCCAGATTTTCAGATCTCCTCAGAACTGTCCCGCGGTACCCTAAGCGAGACACTAAAACATCCGTTTTTTAACTATGCTAAAATTCTTTCAAAATTTTACGAGTAAAAAAAAATATGCCAGATTAGTCTAAATTTAAATTTTGTTCCTTACTCTGGGACGAGAAGATTCAGCCACAATTTGGTAATATTCTGTCGTCGCAATGGCCAGATGTTACCAAATACTTTATATTCTGTTTAGACCTCATGTGAGCTTCTGTTCAAAGGTGTCAGAACGGTATGTTGTGAAAAGTAATATTGCTTAAATATCATTTGTGAACATTTATTTTCATAAAAATATTGTTAATTATTTAAAAAACTCTAGCTCAACTCATTTTACACCATCCCTTTGTGGTTAACCTATAATTCGCATTCATGCAATAAGATGAAAGGAAACTGTTTAGAACAATAACCTGTTATAACGAAATCACAAGGGTCTGAAAAATATTTTCGTTTTAGACAGGTTTTAGTTTTAGTAGGTATAGTGTGCCTAATAATTGTATTGTACTGTTTTAGCCGAAATTACAAAATGTTTTTTGTTATTAAAGCACGATTATGTTTTACACAGGTTACGTTTTCACAGGTTTTACTGTAGTACTTAAATGTTCCGATTCTGAAGCTCTTGTACCGCTTTTTTTTTTATCTCCCTGTACCGCATTTGTGATACTTGACCTGGTAATACTATAGTCTTCACAAGTCTTTGTCTTCTTTCTTCCGAAGAGTGCACTTCTTAAGAGCATTTTACCTCCGACATTCACAAACATGCTCACATCGCCGCAAATTTTGAGTACATTTTTGAAGTAGAATACAGAATTTTCTATTTTGAAACGAGATAGTGGAAATTTAAATAGGTATACAGGATTTCCCCCCCTTATCGCTTACCAATAGATAGATAATTTCGAAACAGTTAGTTTTAAAGGTAAATTTCTGATTGCAAAACTAATTTCAAATGTTGCCCTCCATGATATTAAAAGCGATTTACATCACTAACATTATTTTTGTAAATGTTATGAAATTAATTTATTATACGGTCTCTGTCTTATAAGTTTTATTTTGAAAAACATTCTTCATGTGCTCTAACAAGTGAAATACAACAACATAAGCAAAGTTAAATCTATACATTTTACTTCAGGTTCAACAAAGTATCAATTTCCTCCTGGCACTTCGCACTTATTTTCATATGAATCGGAAAATGAGCTGCAAGCAGAAAGAGCATCAGAGTTAATTACCAAGTTGACGGCTACAGTCAAGATTACAACGGTCTCAAAATGTGAAATGGTACTTGAGGTAAGATACAACAAAGTTTCTCCAATAATTAATGAATTGAAAAATTTCGAGAAAATTCGCCAGCGTACGACGCTCTTGGGGGACTGTACAATATAACTAAAAGTATTTTTCTTTCAAGTACGGTTTGTTACAGCTTAAAAAATTGGATTTTGTGATGATGTAATTGGCTAATTATCACACATCATTAATTATCCCTCAATTAAAATTAAAATTTCCCTTTTACAGACATAATTAATTAAAACTTTCTTTACTTTTTAAAATTAAATCATTTTTTTTTATCTCCTTTTGCAATTAATAAATATTATTCTTTTTAAGTTCGCCGGTTCTTTCCAGCCGTTAATAAAAGGCAAACAAAAAAAAAACACTTTTCTATAAACAGTGCAATTGCATACTTTTCTGGCTGTTTATGAATAAGTAAAAATAGTCTTTTATCATTAGCCTTTACTCCCACAGTAATCTAAATGCTTATTATTAATATTCACAATTTTGTAGTCAATACAGGTGATTATTCCGCTTGTAATCATCTACTTTGTTTACGATAAATGGCGTCATGCATTGATAACTGTTTTATTTTTTGCTTTTAAATATAAATTTCTCAGTGCTCAACCTTGGTATCTTAATGCGTACGTTAAAATTTCATTTACGCCAATTAATAAATTGCTTGGCTGGATTGGAATTATAAATTTATATTAAATGAAGTATCTTTTATGGTTAGTATAGGCCAAGGTTCCATTTTTTGGCTTGGTACGATTGAAATCGAATATCCCAACTGTTCATCACTTTTCTTATGATCATTATGTAGATCAGACAATGTTTTTTTTCTGATCCCGGTGTCACCCCTGCGACAATATTGTTTGCCATCTTATCTTTAAATAAAAGCCACATATTGCCTATCGGATAGATTGAAATTTTAATTGAATCTGTCTCAAATCCTCAGTTATTAATAATCTTACGTAATGTACTCGCTTGTCCAGCTAAATTTGCATGACTAAAAACTAATAATTTAATTTAAGTAATCCAGTTTTTAAATTCACTGTCTTTAAAATAATATATTTGCGTCATCGATGTCAAAACAGCCGAATGCTTGTCGTTGTTCACCTAATAACGTTTTTTTTTTTTTTTTTTTTTTTTTTTTTTTTTTTTTTTTTTTTTTTTGACAGCTTTTGAGCGTTGTAAGTGATTCAGATGAATTTACTCGTCTGCTTGAAAGAAATCCTTTGCCATTTGCGTGGAATGATGGAAAAATAGCACATGTTTGTCCGCATCCATTAGATTCAGATGAAGTCCTCAACATCAAGAAAGCCATACTGTCTTCGATTCAAAACACCATGAGAAGTTTTGAAATGAGCACTAACAATGTTGATGTAAGTTTCAGCAAACTTGTTTCATTGTCTCAAATAAAAATTGAAAGTGACCAATGAAAATGAGCAAAATTTTTTATTCCTTAAAATAATGCCAATTACAAATTTATAAATATTGAATTTTACCTCTAAAATTATTGTTTTATTTCTTATGAAAAAATTACAATTCATTAAATTATACATAAATGTACTTATTTATTTTTATTTAGGTTTATTAGGTTTATTAGGTTTATTTTTATTAACTAAAGTAAGGGCTCTGCCCCTTACGCGCTAAGCTCGCCAACCCCGTCCAGACCACAGCCTCTAAAAACACGCTAATTTGCTCTGATTTAAAAAGATTACTCATTTATGCAAAATTGAATTATTATTGTTTTCATATAATATTATCGCGAACAGTGAGTCTCTTCTGTAATCGGATTTCTATGCATTTTTCTTTAACTGGGGTGTTTTTCGGTCCCCATGGCCGTATTTACCGCTGTCACGACAGTTGACGGCTGTTTTTGTGATTGATAAGTAAGATCAATTACACATTTGAAAATCAGATTTTATAAAATGTTTAAGTAAAAAATATCGCTACTTTTATAACGACGCTATGGACAATATTATTCCTTTGGTTAGAGACTATAAAAATTCGTCTGCTTGGGAATAACATTCAGAACCGCGCCATTGAAAAACACTGGATTTAGAAAAAATACGCTTATATTTTATGTTTATATCGAGTTTTAGATATTTTCAGGAATAGATATAGTTTATAGATGAATTCTTGTCTTTATTTAAATCCAACTTCATGCATATTTTTAACGTTACTTATAAAATGAAAATTGTTTATTTTAATTAATAAGTATATATGATTTTTCTAATATGTATTTATCAAATTGTAATTCGTAAAAAAATTAACATAAAGTATTTCACGCATGTATTTACCTGTATTTATGCTGAATCAAATAATGAAATATATAAACAAACGCACTAGCCATTACTTTTACGTCACGCAATCCCCCCTGTGACGTCCCATGAATAATGTCCATAAGAAAATAGTTTTAAATATATCGTTTTAATGTATGAGGTAATTTTCACCACTAAATGCTTTTCTCATATACTAATTTATTTATTTTAAGGTATTCTTTCTTTTTTAATATTCACGCATAAATACCTTTTTCAATTGAAAGTGCTTGAAAATATTATTATTTGGGCTTCTTTTTGATTGGTAACAATAGGTAAAAATTGGAAATTTGAAAATAGAAATTAAATCTCTATTAGGATAATGGAAATTTTAAATAAAAATGAAAAAAAAAATCCTAAAAAAATAGACAAACATAAAAAAATGATTGGACATTTCTCACCGCAACCTAGTCACGAATATGCTTGCAAAAATGGTTAAATTGCTATGTATAGTTTTGATCCTATACAAATATGACATGAAAGATTCATTGTAAACTATACAGAATAATATTAAAAAAATGAGAGCAATGTTAAAATATTGCTAAACATTCGGAGAAGATTCACCATATCAAAGAATTCGGCATAATTACATACATATCGGTTAAATGTTGTACGTAACTGAATTCGAAGAAATTTATTATATCCAGAAAAAACCTCGGAACATCGTTAAATCAGACACAGATGCAAACATTAAATAAAATCGAAAATTAAAGTTCGATATAAATATCGAATGCAAAAATCGTATGCAAAATGTAAAATTTCTCTGCCCAAATCCGCATTCGGAACTCGAATGTACAAAGTAACAGATCAAACATTTTAAAATTCATCACAATTTGATTATAGTATATACATTTTAACCCTTTAGCGGCCTGTGTCCACAAAAAAGGACACCTAATTTTAATTCCAAATCGGACAAACGGCACCAAGAATATTTAATTATTTTTTTCCTTTTATAAAGTACGGGAAAATAAGCAAGTTTTTATTATCTAATGAATTCTTTTTAAAATTCTGGTGTCAGTCAATTATTTCATCCTTTTAAAAACAGACTTACTCCGCGCCGGAAAGGGTTAAACAAGATAAGATAAATCAGAATATTGTGAGAAAGATTGCATCCGGAAATCATAATTTCATTGATGTAATGTGATGATTTCGTTCCTTATATACTTTTAATACGACATTGGAAATATCATTTCTTTTGGAATAGGAAAGATATTACATTAGTCCTGACGGGAGTTAAAATGTATTAGAAAGCGTATTATTGATTCTTTATGGTAATTTCCTTTGACTAAAAACAAATTAACTATTTCATTTTAGGGCACTGAAATTGCAAAGCTGAGCATGAGAAGTATTCTAAAACATTTTATAATGGGACCTATTCTATTATTTCGGGTGTTAAGTCTAATGATAGGTAAAATATCACCAGTTTTTACTATGTTGTAAAATTTAGATATAAAAATTTTCTCAACAAAATTTTAATTAGCAGAATGAATGTATTCACGCTTTCCCGAATATTCTTATAGTTGGAATTATCAATATTAAATAGTATAAAGAAAACACGATCGATCATTAAATCTTACTTGATAAACCATTATAATGATATCTAAAAGTTTAACATTAATGCCTTCTAGACACAAAGAATTGATTAATTCTGTAATCTGATAACTGATTAATAATCTGATAATAGATTTCATTAATGTTGTAATGAAATCTAATGTAGTAACTTTTTTCATACTTAGCAAAATAAATGAACTCAATAACAAAATTCTTTAAAGCTTATGAGTTCAAAAATCATCAATAATTTTCAACCTTCTAGATTTTTCTAAAAAGAAGGCAGCAAATTGGCTAAAAACCATTAGTTGATAATATCTATTACTGTAAGAAAAAAAGAGTATACGAAAAATTTTAAATCGGAGTGAAAAAAATCGAATGATACCTCACTTATATTGGCCCAGTTTTTGCGTAATTAAAGTGGTTTTTACAAAGAATTAATGCAAAACACACGCACCAAAGATACTGTAGTGAATCTCAATATATATTTTTTTCCTATCTGAAATAATTGAACATAATTAAAACACACTTCAAATAATTACCATCCATATAGACCGTAAAATATATAAATTCTTTTGTGTGGCCTTTGAAAAGCACTATGAATGATCATGCCACTTTTTAAATAATGACATGACTTAGTGAATTTCAATAATGTATAGAAATTTCGATATTCTTAAAATTGTAAAATGTCATTAAATTTAAAATGCATCTTTTTTGTTCAAGATTTTTTAGAAATTCTGCTTACCGATTCAGTCTTTGCGAATAAAAACTTGAATGAGATCCTATAAACAGCGAAATTTCGATATGTGCTTAAATTGTAAAATGTTCTTAAAATTTAAAATGCACACTTTTTGTTCAAGATTTTTTAGAAAATCTGCTTACCGATTCAGTCTGTGCGAATAAAAATTTGCATGCGATCCTATAACGAGTGACTTATTTTTAAAACATAAATTTGAACGTACAATTATCTGTTTTATTTTCAGAAGAAAAAAAAAGAAGAGAAAGAAAAATCCCTTTTTTAAAAATACATTAATAATATAAAACTTAAGTACTATTGACCTTTTAATATATATATTTCAATTGTTTTTGCAGATCGACATTTTAGGGACATGTGATACAGCCTATAACACAACCGAGGCAGACTCTGGGAAATATAGAATTGTGAAGACGATAAATATACCATCATGTTTTAACCATCTTCAAGGACAGACGCCTCTGCTAATATCGCCCTATCAATCATCGTCGGTAATTTTTAAAAACATATATTTTTTTAAAGGAAATATTCTATTATGTAATTCAACCCTCCCATCTATAGAACTTTATGATGTTGTATTGAATAAACAGCTCCCAGCGAACTGTACGTAATTTATTTTTTATTCCTGTATCACAAATACATATCTTATGAAGTTCATAATGCTTGTCAAATACAACAATAGGTAGCAGAGCCATTTTCTTTTCGAATATTCAGTTAGAAATTTTCAAGGACATACGTCTCTGCTAATTATCCCTCTATAAATCACCGTCGGTAATAATAAAAAAAATCTATTATGTAATTTAACCTTCCCATCTATAGAACCTCATGATGTTGTATTGAATAAACAGTGCCCAGCGAACTGTGCGTACTTTATTTTTTATTCCTGTATCACATCTCTTATGAAGTTCAACAATGCTTGTCGAATGCAGCAATAAGTAGCAGAGCCATTTCCTTTTCGAATATTCAGTTAGAAATTCTCAAGGACATACGCCTCTGCTAATTATCTCTCTATCAATCACCGTCGGTAATTAAATTTTAATATTTTAATGCCTGAGGAAGACCACTCGGCTGAGGGCGAACCCAGCCGTTGAGCGTTTAATGTCTTCCCCGGCTAGCTCCCCGGCACCCATGGATTAAACGTGGCAGTACAGACTTCGCCATGGCGGGTCCTTTTTTTTTTATAAAGAAAATATTCTATTATGTAATTTAACCTTCCCATCTATAGAACCTCATGATGTTGTATTGAATAAACAGCGCCCAAAAAACTGTGCGTACTTTATTTTTTATTTCTGTGTCACATCTCTTATGAAGTTCAACAATGCTTGTCAAATACAGCCTATAGGTAGCAGAGGCATTTCCTTTTCGAATATTCAGTTAGAAATTCTCAAGGACATACGTCTCTGCTAATTATCTATCTATCAATCATCATCGGTAATTCCTTAAAGATTATTTTTTTAAAGAAAATATCTTATTATGTAATTTAACCATCCCATCTATAGAAACCCCATGAGCTTGTATTTAAAAAATAAATAAAACTCCCAGCGAGCTGTGCGCAATTTATTTTTACCACATATGTAGTTGAATAATGCTTGTGAAATCAGCTTGAATACAGAAATGCTTGTGATATCAAAGCCATTTGCTTTTCAAATATTCAGTATCATACTTCATTTTTTGTTTTTTTTCTGATTTAAAAAAAAGAATCAAAATTACCTATTCTTAATAAAAACAAAACAACAACAAAAAAACTTCTTAGTAACACCATAAAAATGAGAAGTACGCTAGACTCATCGGGCTATCATCTATCGGGCGCAAAGAAGATGTGCTATCACTTTGAAAGAGGAGAAAGACCGAAAGGAAATGGAATAGAAAGGGACAAGTTAAAGCAAAAACAACCAGTAGAAAAGCAGAAGGCAGCCAACCCCATTGAGAGCACTATCCAATCCGAAGAAGACAAAACAGCAGGAGAAATATGAAGCAAATGACAGTGTCAGAAAAGTAAAAAGATATTACAAGAAAGTTAACTTTGCTTTATATTTCTCCTGCTGTTCTGTCTTCCTATGATTGGCTAATGCTCTCTCTGTGATTGGCTGATGCCTTCTGATTTCCTATTGTCTGTTTTGCTTTAAAATCTCCCTTTTATGTTCCAATTTCTGTCAGTCTTGCTCTTGTCTTCAAACTGGTAGCATGTCTTCTTTGCGCCCGATGAAGAAGGAGAGTGTTCTTTCAAAAGGCCTTGTTCATTTCTTAATTTTATAGTATTATTAAGAAGTTTTTTTTTTGTGTATTTATTCTTTTATCACACCCGTATTCCAACATTTTACTGCTCTTAATGATCCATTTAAAATCCCTTTTGATTTCAAAATATATTTTTCATCCATTTAAAAATAATTTGTGCTTGGCAGGATTATAAATCTTTACAAACAGGGGTTGGTTAAGAAACCAATTTTATAAAAAAATTATTTTCCTATTTTATTCGGGAAATAAGATTTGTAATTCTAATGCATTCAGATTTTAATAACAATAATTTTCAAATCTAGCTCGAAAGAAGCATAAATAATTGTATAAAGATGAGACTAATAAAATTTTCAAGTAAATTTAAACTGGATGGAAATTAAACTTTTTGTAGTCTGATCTAACTAACTAAAACTGTAATATTTAATAGAATATTTTAGTGCAAAATTGAAATTTATTTTCTTTTCTCAAGTTTTTCTTTTATGTTTATACTATAATGAAGAACGTTTCTTTTGTTTTCATTTTTCCAGAATGTGTTTAATTTCTTGCAAAGTTTTTTCTAGTAAACTTTCCCATTGTCTAAAATTTTAATAGAATATGCCAAATAAAATTTAGCAAAAACAGAAAAATCAGATTTTTTAATATAATATATATTATAATAGATTGCATGCATAAAATGAAATTACAGGTGACTTTGCTAATGGACAGCTGATGCAATTTAGATCACCTATTAAAGGCCACCTCATCCCTAGTAGTAAAACAACATTGGTTATTTTGGTGTCCAATATTGAACCGATATTACACTAATAAGAAATATTTCTAACAGAAAAACAACATTGGCTTTACAATCAAATGCAACTAAGGGTATGCATTGGAAATACACTGGTTTCCAAAAATTAAGGAAAAATCACTAAAATAGCGATAACTAAAAATTTTACATGTACATTTTAATGAAACTCAGCCACAATATACAACGTATAGTAAGGTATAAAATAACATGAAAAGAAATTACCAGACAATTATGGTGTTTCAAAAAATTGCATAATTATAAAATTGGCAAAATCGATTTGTCAGTTTGGTATAGGAAAAGTACCTTTAAAATGCCGTATGATCACCCCTAGTAGTAATACAGCACATACAGTGATGTGTCATACTGTCAATTATGTGGTCGAAGGAGTTCGCTGAGAAGTGCAAGCCATTGCTCTTGCAAGGCAGTTGTGAGCGTGGCAAGGGTCTGAGGAGGGGGATTGAGAGCAGCAACACGTCTTCCTAAAGCATCCCAAACATGCTTAACGGTATTCAAGTTCGTTGATCGAGTTGGCCATTCCATGCGCTGAATTGTCTGGTGCTAAAAACAATCATCCACGATGCGAGCCTTATGCGGTCTAGCGTTGTCGCCTTGTAACAGGAAATCATTAGCTATTGCACCGACATAAGTATGCATATAAGCATCAAGGATGTCATCTCTATAGACGGAAGCATTCACGGTTCCACATGGAAAGATAGGGAGGTCTGTGCGTCCATCCAAAGAGATACCACCCCAAACGCAGACACTGCCTCCTCCGTATCAATCTCTTTCACGAATGTTTGAGGGATGATAACGTGCTCCCTGTTCTCTCCAAATCAAACAACGCCTACTATCGCTTTGTAGGCTAAACCGGGACTCAACCGTGAAGAGAACATGCCTCCATTGATCAGCCATCCAGTGGACATGTTGACGTGCCCACAACAAACGTTCCCTCCGGTGACGTGAGGTAGTGGCAAACAAATTGCTGCTCGTGTAAAGTCCATCTTCGTGAAGCCTTCTACGCACAGTAGATATTGACACCAACCTTCCAGCGACTGCAGCAAGGGAGGACCTAAGATGAGATGGGTTTGCGGTTCTATTCCTTCGTACACATAACCGCAAATATCGGTCATCGGCGCTTGACGAAACCCTTAGCTGTCCTTGGCTAAACGTTCTTGAGCCCGAACCAGTGGTTTGAAATTGTCGACAAAGCCTATGGACCACAGAAGGACTCACATTTGCGCATCTAGCCATCTCTGTCTGATTTTGTCCTGCCTCCAATCTCCCAATAGCTCGAAATCGCAGTTCTGCGAGCAAATGATACCTCGAGGTCATTGTAATGAATTGGCTATCCCAGATTTATAAGATCACTATCACAGCGACAACTGCAGCCTTACTCTCTAAACGTGCATTTTTATGTTCCTCACATATGACGCAATGCGATTACAGCGCCACTAATTTGCATTTGGTATTTTTATTCATCATCTTTTCTTTAAAAATACATGCAACTTTCATACGGATTGCTTTCTTTTTGAACGAGTTATCGCTATTTTTGTGATTTTTCTTTAATTTTTGGAAACCAGTGTATTTGCAATAAAACGCAATAGTAAAAATTTTGGCAATAAAGTTTTGAAATATTTCTTGCGAAATTGACGTAAACTTGTCAAAATGTAAATGCAATATTTAATCATTTATAATATGTAAATACAGAATGTAAATACAATATTTTATACAAGTATTGGACAATATATAGCCAAAATTGTGTAAAATTTTCATTACACGTTTTAATCAAATATTATTTATCTTTTGCTTTGAAATTATTTTTATGCTAAATAATTTTGCCTGAAAAAAGTATTAAAAGCTCTTTTACCAAACTATTTGTGACTTTTTTTGCCGTAATGTTCCAGTAAAATAGTATAGTGTTTTAATTTTAGAAATTGTTATTTAATTCTGTATAACTTTTTTGAAGCATCGTCAACACTTACCGTTGCTGTCGGATGAAAAAGTTACTTGTGAACAAGTCATAGACGAAGGACTGATCAATGAAGTACAATGTCACGAAGAAGCATACTTTAAACCAGTATTCGACTACGGATATGTAGTCAAAGCAATAGGTCGCAGCACATTAAAGAAAATATCTATGTCTTCGGCAGGAGCTCCATCTTGTAAGCTTTTGTTTTTCTTATATATAAATTTTTCGAGAACGTCTTCGAATTTAAGTTTTATTCATTCGTACATATTTATTTCTGCCTAATGTACATTGGGAATCATACAGGGTGATCTAAAAATTTGCGTACAACACGTAAGTAAATCGAGTACCTCTGACTTATTCTCTTAAATTCTGAAAGTTTAAATTCAATCAAAATGAAATTTAGAATGAGTTGCAAAGTTCGAAACATATGTTTTGTTGACCAGAACATGATAAAATTATATGATAAAAGTTTTACACTATCTGTGATATATTTAAAAGGTTTTTTTTCTGTAAACTAAACACACCCAAGTGAGATTAACTCAAGATTATATATACATATATAATATAAAAAACATTTCAACTGATCGTATATTCATGAACTTTAAAAACATTTATTGTTTTCTTTTATGTTTCACACGTTTTAAATAATTTACATTGCATTTAATCATATATTTTGAATACGTTAGAATACAATTATTTAATAGCATCTCAAAAATATTAGTAACATTTATAAATTCTCCCTAAGTAATTTCAAAATTAGAGTTTCCAAAATCTAAAAAAGTTCCGAAGCGATATACTTTTACAAACATTCAGTGTATATATACACGGTGATTAAAAAAAAAACTATCCCGATATATGAGCCCTTAACTATCATACCGTTCACAGAAACTGAATGAAATTTTGGTTTAAAATATTTTGTGGTATGCGCTTAAGAATCAAATGGAAAACAACAGTTAAATTCTAACAGTTAGAGTTACAGTGACAAAATATCGAAAATTTCAAATGGCAATACCAACTTTTTTTTATTCGAATGTGATCTTCATAGTGAAAAACCATAGAAAGCGTTGGAACGGCACCTGTAGCACGAAAATTGCCGGTTCTAGATAGACTAAGAAGGAAAGTAAAAACAACCAATAAGGACAGAGAAGCAACAGAAAACATTTTATTGTATTTCACGAATTTTCCACTTCACACGCGATGACAATTTGCATGCGGCAGGTGGTGGATAGCACTGAACAATAAAATGTTTTATACTGTCTGTTTCTTCTCTATCCTTTATTGGTTGTTTTCACTTTACTTCTTAGTCTGTCTAGCGCCGGGGATTTTCGTGCTACAGGCATCGTTCGAACGCTTTTTATGTTTTTCACTATGAAGATCACATTCCAATTATAAAAAAGTAGGTGTTGTCATTTGAAATTTTCAAAATTTTGTCACTGTAACTGTAACTCTTAGAGTTTAACTGTTGTTTTTCATATGATTCTGGAGCGCATACCTCAAAATATTTTAAACCAAAATTTCATTCCGTTCCTGTGAGCGGTATGATAGCTAGTGGCTCATATATTGGGATAGTTTTTATTTATAATCACCCTATGTATATATATATATATATATATATATATGTACATGTAACTATTGTAAGATAGCATAAAATTCATCATACACAAATAGGGAAATAAAAATCATAAAATAAAAAAATGAATTCATACCTGTTATGAAAAAAATATATATATACAGAAAAGAATTTAGAAATGCGATTAAAACGAAATAGTGAAATATTTCTGGAACGATTGTAGTATTATAAGGCTTAAATTACCATTTATAATATATATACAGTAATTTGGTATATATATATATATATATATAATTTTGCAAATTTTTTTCAATTGATCCAGTGCATATTTTGAGCCAAAATCATATCATATTGAGATAACCAAATTGCATAAATCATACTCAAACCAAGAGTACTAAATGGAATAAGAAATAAAATAGCATAAAATGAAATGAAACAGGAACGAAAAATCATGCGTTAAGTATAGATTACTAAACACTTTCCAACACATTCAGAGTAGTATAACAAAACTTCACAGTTTACTAAGTAAACAATTGAAAAAACTCATAACACATTTAAAAATCTAATTTCAGCAATCACTACCAATATCCAAACAAAATATCCGTATTATTTTATGCAGTATTGTGTATGATCTATCGATGTGTATGTATATTACACAGTATAGTAAAATTTACTTCAGTTAGGAAATACATACTACAGCAGAAAATTTCACTTCAGCAATTTCCGTCAATAAACGAAAATGCACATGAGATCTTTTGAGCAGCCCTGTACCTGTATATGATCTATGGAATTTACATGCACCAATTAATATGTAAAAAAAAGTTACATTTAAAACCGCGTACTATAACTGAAAGCGAGCTACTAGCAATTATAGTTCATAGATAGTACTGTAGCTAAATCCTATTGAGTGTCCCAGTAAATAGAGGATTCATTCTATGAATACCATATTCTATACCATATTCCTTGTACCGCACATCAGTGATATGTGTAAAATAGTGAAACATCATTGAAATACGCTGCAAACGATTTTCCCCATAGACCGTAATGTAACGGAATTCTTTTAAGTGTACTATAAAAGAACCCATAAGTGCTACACACTTCATTTTTAAATACCAAATATGCCATAGTAAACCCCGATAACAAATATCAATTTCGAGGCAATCCGTGTATATTTACGCGAGTTATAGCACGGACAGACGACAGACAGACAGATACACAAACCAAATTCATAAACACCTTTCAACTTTCTTGGAAAGTGTTAATGAAAAAGATAGTATGTAAAAACAAATAACATTTAAGGGGTCTACAAATGAATTGAAAATTTTGCAAAGTAATATCCTTCGTCAGGGGAATGATCAAGCAAATGGTAAGAGACAAGTAATTTCTGTAACTGTGAAAAATTGCTTTCGCAATAAATATTTTTCACAGGTGTGACTAATTACTTGTCAAAACAAACAGATATAAAACACAAATAGACGAAAAAGAATTTTAATAGACCATTCCATAAATGATAAAAATTGAAAATAATAGTACTTGTTATCTACTAAAAAACTTTCATGCAAAGTAATGAACAAAAATCCATTTGACATAAATTCAAATCACCGTTACAGATAACAATGAAGCAGGTATGTATATGTAAATATAACTGTATATATATATATATATATATATATAAACTTATTGCAAAAATTAACCATTGAAACAGAAATAACTGACCAAATGCAATGAAATTATTATCCCAAATAGCTATGTCAAATTACACATTATAAAACATAGTCCTAACAAATGAAGTATTTATTCAAAAAGTGAAACATAAGTAAAAAAAAAAAAAAACACAAATGCAAGCTTATAATGTAATTTACTTTTTCAAGGGCTGGGAAACCACATTATAAGCAAAGAATGATTGTTTTCTGTAACTGTCACAAGCTTAAAGCCAAAATTTTGTGACAATTCCAAGCCCTAACAATCATTGGAAAGAAATTGGAAAAAAAAAAAAAGGATACCTTTGAAAATAGAACACTACAAATCAAACGGAAGAAAATAAATCCATTTATAAACAAATAAATACAAAGGAAGACAAAGAAAATCTATACATTACAACATAAATTTGTCCAGAATCCGAAGCCAAAAATGTTTTGTGCTAAGCACATGGTAAAGTGAATAAGTGAATTCAAACGTACAAGTTAAAATTACAGTTAATTTTCTAAAAGTAGCAGTTATTAATTTAACCATTGTGATTTTAACTATTTCTAATTTAAAATATAAAAATACAAATAAATAATATAAAAACTATAAATTCATTTACTAAAAATATTTTTTAACTTAAATAATTTTAATATATATATTATATTATTGGAATATTTAAAACTTTCACTAGTATTCCAAGTTTTCAGTTAAAAGAGAAAAAAAAAAATTGTGAAAATTTATATGGTGCTGCCATCTAGTTTTATAATAAACAATAACTAAAAAATAATACTAAAGAATAATAGTAATAGTTTTTTTAAAATCATTATATGGTGCTGCCATCTAGTTAAAGATTAAAACAATATCTAAATAACTATTAATTATTTTGATTAAGTAAATTTTCAGTATAAAATTATTTTATCTATTTATTTTTACATATGTCAACATTTAAATAATTTCAAAATATATATATATATATATATATATATATATATATATATGCAGTAATGCCCACTAAAGTTTCTTGCCACCCTCTTAACTTCGGAACGGCTGCTGATATATTCATAAAAGTGGTGTCTAGGTATAGTAAAGTAGCTATGTGCTACTGAATGAAAACCACCTACGGCGCCACCTGGTGGAACACTACGGAGTTAGCATTCCTATCTCGAAAACGGAAAGAGATAGGAAAAACAAGTTATTTACAAAGTTGTAGAGCATCATCGATTTAGTATAAAAAAATACCTTGTGGACATTAATGCGAAGAATAGAACGGTTAAAACGCATATTTGTTTTTTCGTGATTTCCTACACTGTGATGTGACAAAACGATCTTAGAAAGAAAGAAACAACCAGTTATGAAACAGCAGGTGTATGCTATCCCTTCACAAACATAGCAAGACCTTAAACGACGCATTACGGACGCTTGTGCCAACATGTCACCTTCTATGCTCCAACGTGTGCAACGTGAAATTCAAACAAGGATCCAAATGTGCATTGCAGCTGACGGTGAGAAGGTTGAACAGCTCAAATAAAGGTATATTGTTATAACTAGTTGTTTTTTCTTTCTAAGATCGTTTAGTCACGTCACAGTGTAGGAAATCACGAAAAAACAAATGCGCGTTTTAATCGTTCTATTCATCGCATTAATCTCTACAAGGTGCCTTTTCGTACTAAATCCATGATGCTCTACAACTTTGTAAATCAGTTTTTTCTGTATCTCTTTCCGTTTTCGAGATAAGAATGCTAACTCCGCAGTTTCCCATCAGGTGGCGCAGTAGGCGGTTTCATTGAGTAGTACATGGTTACTTTACTATACCTAGCCATTACTTTTATCAATATAGCAGCAGCCGTTCCGAAGTTAAGAGGGTGGCAAGGGACTTTAGTGGGCATTCTGTATATGTATATATATAATCAAATTTGCCATGTTTGAAGTAGTCTAACATTATTAAATTGGTCTTTAAAGAATTATCCCAGATAGATCACAATGTAATCGATACCTTTTGTATGTCCCTGTAAATAAACGAAAAATATTACACAAACGATTTTGAGTAGGGAATATGCTGTAGTGACTTTCAATAAATATAAATTTATTGGACATTAATAAATTATTTCAAATATGTTTACAAAAGATAGATCGTGGACAGAGATCCTGACAAACAGACAAAAAAAACCCCGAAGTAATAAACATTGTCCCATTATGTTAAGGAGTTTTAAAAATATGCTCTTATAGAATGAAATATTTTGCTATATATATATATATATATTAATTACTACATTGTCTGTAGTTTATTTTAAGCAAACTCTTTGTATAGTTCCAGCTTCTCCTTTAATCTGATAGATGGCAGCACCAGACTTTTTCATCTCAATACTGTTTGTAGATTCAGCTATTCTTTTTTTATTTAATACTAGATGGCAGCACCTAACTATTTCCTCTTTAATTATAAATGTTTACAGTTTGCAGTGAGTCAGCTTTTCAGTTCTACAGTGTCCATGGAAATTTGAAGAGCTCCTGAGTTTATAAGCCTTTTCAATCAAGTTTCATCACAGACATACTTTGTTTTTATAATGAGCTATATCCATTACTCTATTGTATTTTATATATCATTGTTTTATCATGGTTTATTTATTTATCTTTAATTTTTTTTTTTTATACATATCTATTTCATATTGGTTTCTCTATATGTTATAAGGAGCATAATACTGTCATTTTTAAGCTTAATGCCGACAATATTTGAGGAAATAACATATATTTACTATGAATTATTCTTATGATGCTCCTCTGAAGAATCCATAAGATATCCATAGTATTCCATTTTTGATTTTTCTTTTTATTAAGTTTAAGACTTGCAGTATCCTTTTCATTGCTTTTTATAATATATCTTTCTTTGTTTTTCACACATATGATTTCATTATATATATATACAAAACTAAAATTATTATATTTTCTGGAAACTGTCAGTGGAGAAAAAAGCGCAAGTAAAATATTCTTTTGACGAAATAGGGTAAATCATGCAACGCTTAATCTAGTTTCTGTTTTATAATTACAGAACCTTAAACTTGATTAAAAGTGATGAAAATCTTTAAAAATACCTTACAAACTGATTTATTTTCTCACCGTGTTCTTTAAGTAGATAATCTTCCTGATTTGCGATAAATATAGATCATCAATCAATGCAATACACTTACCTCAGTTCTCTTTTTCAGATTGAAATCTTCAGCTGAAAGTAGATCAGATATCGAGATTGATAACTGAAAAATTAAGTATTTGAATGGTTCATAATGCATTTTACAACGATTTTATCTGCTTTATAAATTTCGGATACGTTGGCGTGATACATATAGATTCTCAAATATCCAACAATAAAGCGAGTTTGTTGCTTAAAACTTTCATATTTAAAAAAAAAATAATTTAACATTATTTTTCGAAACTGTCAGTATTATCCATATTCATAAGTATTTTTCATGATCATCCATAAGTAGTCCATGTTCATATCGACATCTAATAGCACAGATGTCCTTTTTTTTTTTTTGGAAAATTTTGAGATTTTGTGAAAATTGGAATCGTTATTAAAGGTAGAGTCAAGACCACAAGCGTTTTAAGTCCAGTTTGTAATAAGAAAATGTAAAAATAAGGAAAACGTAAAAGGCTATGTCCCTGCAAATCTATTTTCGTTAGTTCACACTTGTGCTGTTTTCAAGAATATCCATTAAACATGTAAGAGAATGTTTATAGTTTGAAAATAGTGGCATTGAAAATTTTAAAATAGTCGTCTGTGGAAATACTAGCCATGATAAATTTTGGATGTTGTGCTCTAAGAGTGTGGCGAAACCCTCGGGTCCGAGGAGTAGCCATTGAGACAATATTTAAGATAAAACAAACAACTTTATTTACAACCAATACGAAATGAAGTTTTGCAGTGGAGTGCGCAAAGCTTAACTACGATGCTCAAATTTAGATTCAACTAACCCTGAAATACACTAAAGGTAAATTTACCAATTTTAAAATCCAACTTGCGCCAGAAAAATGGCTGCTCAAAATCGTATCGTCAGAAGACTGCTACGGCGAAGATTACTATTCCTGAAAACTATAAAATCAATAGAACTTCAAAATACGTTAAATATTTCTAACTAACTGGAATACCATGGACTCCGAAATTCAGTTTATTCATGCACGTAAATTAACTTCTTACCATAAGGCAAACTTCTCAGATAAGACGAAAGTCAATATCTCGAGCACGTGGCAGCAATGCAATCGTCAAAGCAAGAGGCTCCAGTCCTGTTTTCCTTGAAAGGCAGGACTCAACCCAATCCGTTCGTTCAAACTCTCACTTCCCTATTTATACACGCCAGCTGACCACAATAAGCTAATTAGCATACAACTGCACAAAATTATCTTAAAGACCAGATTCAGGAAGGCACAATCATACTTGTGAAAGTCAGAGAAGCTACAGACATATGAGACTTTTATGCACAAGTTTTAGGTGAGGGACAACACGTCACAGACTAGGCTACCCTCATAAGTGAGTAGCCATAAGCGGATACATCTAGTGGACAAAACCTCAACCAAAATTAACTTTCCGTTTTATTTTATGCAGTTGTACTATTGGTTTGTTGGATGTCACTGACTTGAAATTCCAGGAAAGCAACCATAGCTACTTGAAATTAAATAGCATTCGAGCAATCATTGAAAGAGCCAGAAAATATAAGTATCTCTTTTTGCCTAAATTCTGTAAAAATTAATAAAACATAGGTGATATAGAGTATTTTTAAACAAGATACATAAATCAAGAAAAGAAATGAAAACACAATATTAAGTGAAACAAAGATGAAAAGGCTTGCAATTCATTACAAAATTGCTGTGCTTTGTACAATTTGTACTTAAATTTTCCTTCTGCCTAGATGTCCTGTGTCCAAACTTTTTAATAAAGTGTAAGGTAATTTTTGGTAGTATTTATTTGACTTCATACATAAAGTAAAATTTCTGGTTCTAAACACATTTATTTTAAATCCGAGAAATGCAGGCTGGAAATTACGGTAAGTGACTATGTAGGTTTAAGTTAATCTAAACTCCTGTCTCTGGTTTTTTATAAACACTTATGCAATGATGTGTATAATGAGCCCTAAGAAAGGAATATTGGTTTAGTTTTCAAGTTATGAAAGAGAGAAAACTTCTTTTTTTGATTTTTCACGAACTAGCACAATTGGGCATTGTACATCAGTGCTCATTAAGAGCCTACACTAGTCACGCGAAGACACTGGCAAGCTAATATTAAATCAATAGCAGCATTCTTTTTAAATTTCTCGTTTGCATTTCTATATTTTTAGATGATTTTTACTTGTATGGGATAGCTGAGGTCGATCTCTAACCAGGTATTTTCTTACTCTTTCGATTTTGGTTGCATTTTTTTTTATGAGGATTCTTATATATAAAAAAAACTGCAACCAAAATTGAAAAAATAATAAAACACTTTGTTAGTGATTGACCTCAGCTATCCTATGCAAGAAAAAAAATCATTTAAAAATACTGAAATGCAAACGAGAAATTTGAAAATCCATTGATTTAACACCAGTGTCTTAAGTATCGATATCTCTTTTCTTAGTTTACACTCCTGGGTTGTACCCAAAATAACAAGAAATAATACAAAAAAGCTTATATATACAATACACAACAACTTACAATATATACATTACATACACTTCATACAACAATATCTCTCATTAAACGAAAGAAATATTGACCCCTCTGTGCCTAATGAAGAATCTTCTAATTGAGAAACCTTTTATAATCCCGATTCAACAAAATCTGTACATTTAAAGGATGAATTTCTCATATTCAGAATGTCTTAGTTTTTTTTATATACTTTGGGGGGGGGGAGGGGGCGGCTCTGCCCCTACGAGCTACGTTTGCTAACACCCGTCTATATCCAGTAGGCTCTAAAAATATGCTAAATTTGCTCTGTTCTTAAAAGATTACCCAATTACCGAGGATTGAATGATATTA
This sequence comes from Maratus michaelseni, assembly GCA_963931845.1. NCBI lineage: Eukaryota > Metazoa > Arthropoda > Arachnida > Araneae > Salticidae > Maratus > Maratus michaelseni. The sequence continues at coordinate 100,799,478 of OZ007596.1, forward strand.
TCACGTTCAGTAGTGATCTTCCGTAGTTGGGATGCCCTTTGACTGGGGGAAATTTTTGGTTCCCAAGGCCGCATCCACCGCTTTCGCGAGAGCTGATGGCTGATTTCGTGATTAATTAAGTGAGACCAATTACACAATTGAAAAACAACTTGCATAAAATGGTTAAGTAAAAAATGTCGGTGTCTTCCAGACTTTTTAACGGCTATAAGAAAAGTTCTTTATATGAAAATCGTTTTAAATATGACGCTTGAAATGTATTGCTTTAAATAAGATGTAATTTTCACCATTACATGCCTTTCTCACGTAATAATTTAATTATTTTAAAGTTTTCTTTATATTTAAATATTCCTGTGTAAATACATTTTTCATTTGAAAAATGTTTAGAAATAATATTATTTGGGCTTTTTAAAATCTGGCAACAGTAGGTAAAAACGACTTTTTCAATAAATGAAATAAATCTCTATTCAGATAATGAAATAAAAAAAATAAATAAAAAATAAAAACTCAAAAATTAGACATTAAAAAAATGATTGGGCATTGCACACCACAATCTAGTCAGGTATATATGAAATCAATATATGATTAAATTGCAATGCGTAATCTTGCATCCTGTAAAACTTATGTAGTTGAACTATCTTGACCGATTTCAAGATTAAATAGCGCTTAAAATAATTCTTCCATTTGAAAACTGGAAGAAACTTACTTCAACGGGTTTATCATACATTTCTCGATAAAACTACGATTTTTCATGTGTGTATGTGTAATAGTTTGCTTTATAAGTCGAGAAAGTGAAAATGCCACAACAAATTCAATTACGGCAGCAGCAGCATTAGTTACTTTTTTTTAGAATAGAGAGATGCAGTATAACAACGCTTTCTCAACAATCGAAAATATTAGCTACTTTTTCGATAAAAAAAAAAAAATTTGACGAACTTTCATTTTGTTAATAAACATTTCAACTTTTCAGATAAAGCAACCAAGAAGGAAAGTTTAGTATTCAAGTATATACCACATTCCCAAAAGAGCCCTCACGCAGAAGAGGAAATGCAAAATGTTCTCCGTCACATTTGTGAAAACTCAGTAAAAATTATATCAAAAGAAGTAGCTTCGTATACACATAAGCTTGTATACACCATCCGGCAGATGGATGCTGCATCTATAGAACGTATCTACGACCGATTAAAGAATAACGAACTCTGCAACAGAGGAAAGAAAGCCTTGTAAGTTTAATTTGTATTCTTTCTTACCATTAAATTTACCTGTTTCTTTGATCCTTCACCTTGTAACTTATAACTATAAATTAGTCTGACCTATTTTACAAGCCATTCCAATTTCAAATATACAGTGGTCTCTCGTTAAGGTGTCTCCGCTTAAGACGTGTTTCCGCTTAATAAGGACAATTCCGTTTTCCCCATGAATTTCTATTTGCAATTATTGTTAAGGACATCGCTTAATGTGTACTACTTACTCATCGGATAATGCGGACAAATTTTTCACAACTAACCAGGCAAAATCTAAAGACACTCGTTTTGCAGGTTACTTTTTAAAAAGCAATTTTTATGCCACATCTTGTATTGAGAGATCAAGAAATTGTTAGTGACATTGATGAAGAGAAATAACATTTCACAACCGACAATGTGAGAGGTAAAAAAATGCTCGCTCAGGTTAGTTGGCCGATATTACTAATCAAAATCTGATGTAACAGACTGAATTTTGGATTGTGTAGAAAAATTAGAAAATAGTGCGATATAAGGATCACTTGTTTCACTATCGCAAAGAAAAGGGATTCAATGATTTAAATAATGTAAATTCGGCAACTTATTTGTATATTTCAGTTGTCCTGAGTAATTAGTTTTTTTGTATTTACAATATTGCTATTAATTTACATTTTGTACTAAAAATATAAAATTAAAAGAAAGTTTTTTCTTTTAGCATTATGTTCTAACCTATTTTATTTCTTTAAAACACTGAATTCAGCTTATTCAATGCAAGGGATTATTTTTACAACATTCAAATGTTACATCATTTAATGCGGACTTCGGTTAGTGCTGACAAAAAATGGCCTCCCTTGGAAGTTTGCGCTAATGAGAGTTTCCTGTAGCTTTAAAACAAGCTAAAATAAAGTCATTCGTACTCCTTATCATTGACCAATAGAAACTTCCTAAAACGTTAGTTTTAGAGGTATTCAGCCTTTTCCCACTTTGAAACTTTACAATTTTCCACTTTGAAAAATGTTTAACATTTTGTTCTTCCTCACATGAAAACCCATTTATGTTTAAATAGTTTTTTTTATACGTTTCAAAATTTAAATTTTTATACGGCCCATGGGTTTTATACACTGCAATTTTTTTATTTTATTTTACGGTATAATACTGGCATCCCAGCTGCTAGTATTATGCCGTAAAATTAACAGTAATAAACAGTAAAATAAACAGTAAAATACGCAACCATGCATGCGTGGCAGTGTATTACTGCTTATTTTACTGTTTATTACTGTTAATTTTACGATATAATACTGGCAGCTGGGGTGCCAGTATTATACTGTAAAATCAACAATTTTTTTGCAGTGTATAAGTTACGTTTAGAAAACCTTCTCTGTGCTCCAACAAGCAAAACAGTAAAAATTCTATTCTTCTACGATCAAAACTCACCAAGTTATGATAGTTTTGATTTTTTTTTAATTTTTCCGTTTTTCTTTGGCACTCAAAGTGACATTTTCCCGTCTTTTAGATCCATGAAACGTCGAAAAGTCAATAAAATAGCACACCTCCAAAACTAATGGTTTTGGAATAACTACTGGTCTACGATACGAAGGGACACCTTGTATATGACTTGGTGGAAAATATTAAATGCCTTTACACTAATAAGATCCATTAATTTGTATTGATTATTTTACTAGAACAATTTACGTGGATGCATTAAGACTGGCTTTTTCCGGGGGATCAATAGCTCTTCTTTCGAAACTAGTAACAAGTGGACAGATGTCTGAAATTGACTCGACAATCTGGGTAACTTTGATGCCATTTACATCATATGTAGAGGAAGAATCAATTTCATCACTTATCGTAAGTTATAAAATAATTATGATAAATCTTAAACAATGTTTTAATACTAAATTTGAAAATTTTAATGAAAAAATTAAAAAATATTCTTTTTCCACTGCAGTTTTTTTTTTGCAAATTCGTGGTTTCAGAATGAGATATTTAAATAAAGTATGATTCCAGTGATTCTGGGTGAATCGGTTATTCTTTGGACCTATTCCTGTCCCACTCATAATTCATATTTATATTCATTAAATATCATAAATATAAATATGGGATAAGTTGCGTATTCATAAAGTAATTTTAAATTTTATGGCACAGTAATTTACAAAATAATTGCAATTTTAGTCTTCACAGATGGCGCTGCGCTGCTTCAACCTGTAAAAATGCTTAACTGATTTGCAAAGTTGGATAAGAGTTCATTCACTCTTCGTTACATGTAGTTGCTAAGTCGAAAGATTAAAAAAAAAGTTTGCGTTTTTTTATTTTGAAGACTTTTTTCAGTAATGTAACAGGTAGACACAAAATTTTAGACCACGCATTGGCTAAATTTTACGATCTACCTCATGAACGTGCCACTTTCTTCATCTTTAAATTTATTGCATTTAATAAATAATAATATTTTAAAATTTAGCAGATCTTTTTGGAACAGCCAATATATATAAATCTTTAATTTGTACTCATACTGTTGATTTTGTACCACAATTTCTCTATTATTCACTCGAAATTTGCATATGTTTACTCCCAATAACAGAATATAAAAGCATATTGAATTAATTATAAACTTCAAAATAGTATACTAACTACCCTAGTTGATCGACCAGCCTCATTCTCTTCAGTAAGGTGGAAAAGTTGAATAGCTGCACCCCCATGTTGCACTTTTTGTGAGCTGATTTAAGTGCATGCCAATGAAATATTTTTTCATATGGTGTTGAATTGTATACTCAGAGTGTGAAAAAAGTTTTGGGTGACTTTACTATCAGAGCGAGATCTTGCAGAAAGTGCTCAAGCCTTTTGCACAAAAACACTTTTCTGGGCGAAATTGGGTGTTTCAGCAAGACTCTGCACCAGCCCATCGCGCGAAAGACTGTTGACTTGGCTTAGGGCGGAGAAGATTGACTTCATTTCTTCCGATGAATGGCCTGCTAACTCACCCGCCATCAATCCAATGGATTTTTCCAATTGGAGAATTTTGAAGGCAAAGGTATTGGCTACTTCCTATCAAAGTTTGGATGGTCTGAAAGCAAAATTGATTAAGGAATGGACCAATCTTCCCGATGAGATACTTCGTGCCGCAGTCAATTGTGTCCCAAAACGGCTAAGGGCATGTATCAGAGAAAAAGGAGGATACTTTGAAATATAATTCGCTTTTCCATTTATATGATGTTAAATTTAATGTACATATTTGTTAAGAAATTGTTGACATTTGCAGTTTTCTCGAAAATAATGGATTTTATGCCCATCCAAAACTTTTTCCGCACCCTGTATATATACATATTATATGTGCATATTGTATGTTTATGTACATACTGATATTGGAAGTTATTAAAGTCATGCTGAAAAAATCTCAATCATATTTTAACAATTAATCTATAGATTCCCCACCCCCTTTAAACAAAGTTAACTAATGTGTATTTCTTTTTTATCGTAGCCATTATTAAGAAGAGGTGTTGCTAATACACAAACTCTTCTCGGAACGACGGCGCTGGCGTACAAGTATTGCTCAATAAATCCTGAGTGTGAATCGACTCAAGCTATAAAGGACATTTCTGCCGCACTCAAAGAGTTTTTGGGCGATGAATGTAGCACAAAAAGTCAAGATGAAGAAACACAGGTATAAAAAATAAATATACATGGAAACTTCCGTAGTATTTTATTAAATGCAGATTTGTTTTACATGATTAAAAGAAAATTAAAATTACACTGTAAAAAAAAATTCCGTATACATACGGGTGGTTTTATGCGAAATTTCTGTCTTTTAACAGAAACTTTCTATTTCGAGTGGAAGTCGTAAATTTGCTGGAATAAACGAAAATATTCTCTTTATCCTTAGTTGTTGAATGTTAAATCGGAAATGTTCCTTTTCAATTAAGAGAAAACGGAAAAATTCCATTTAAATTTTCGTAATTGATGTTTTGGTCTATAACCAGTTGATGTGGTGGACAGAGCTCTAATGGCGAGTACCAATATTCGAAGGTGATAAAACACGGGTGTGTATTCAATACAAATATCCGTTCCGTATAAATGTGCCTGAATATATTTAGATTTTTTTTTTTTCCAATTGCTCACATTTATTTCTAAAAACGGGAATTTCTGGTTTTCAAAAACGGAAAATTTTCATCTTGAAAACGGAGGAATACTAAAACGGAAGTTTTAGGGGGAAAGAAACGAAGAATACACGGTAATTTTGCTCCCAGTATATTTTCCACTTTTTTTTGCGATTTTTTTTTTCCTGTGTACTTTTGGCACAAAACATTTTGAACAATAACATCATATACATTTTTGATTGTTTATCTCAAACCAGAAGGAGATGCATTCACCAAGTTTGTGCGATAAAGATAATTAAAAAGTTAACTTAAAGTTATTTTTAGTTTAAATAAACAAGGCGGGTCAAAAGTTGCTTTGAATTTAATAAAAAAATAAAGTAATTGGCATACGAGAGTTTGGTTTGGACGGAAATGCTTCTCATGATCAAAGGTTTTTAAAAAGCAAATTAAAAAATTATTAAAACATTTCCCGTAGACGGCACTGTATTTTAAAATTTGGAAAAAAAAACATAAGGTAAACAGTTACAAACCATTTATTGTACAATATAGATATTTCAATGTGTGGAATGAATTGAGCTAGAAAGAACGCATATTTGAAATATTGTATGGATAATGTACAAAATAAATGGCCTATAATTGCTGGAGTTGGTACATGTTATGGATCTTTAAAGGTATAGTGCCATCTATGAGGTAAAGTTTTACTTAGGCACAATTTCTGATCACGAGAAGTGTTTTTGTCTAAATCGCACTCTCACTAATCACATATTCTATTAAATATACGGTCAAATTGTATGACGTAAATTTGTAAAATTAAGTTTACTAATTGCGCGAAAAATATAATGCTAAAATTAACGTAGAGCTTTATTTAAAATAATTAGTAATTTGCGACTAAATATTTTACTCCCTACTTGAAGAAAATACTGAAATCTCAGAGTAAATTAATCCTAATTCAGTCTTTAGAGAATTTGTAGGAATTAGTCAAAAGGCGCATATCGAACATTCATCAGAAACATTCATCACGTTTCGTCTAAAAGCATTTTGATGATATTTGTTTCTTTTTTACAGTTTCAGGAAAACATCGTAAATGTATTTAATAATATTTCTGAACTGGCTACTGAGCTATTTTGCATCTCGAATTATAGTAGTACATATTTGTCTATAAAGCGTATTTTTAAGGGAGGGGGGGAATTTATTGAACACATAAATTTTAAATGCGTAAAAATGTTTTGTATAAAATACTTTTAAGGATTTTACTTACTAGAAATACCACATATACTCACGTATAAGCCGTCCCCCCAAATTCAAGATAAAAACAGGTTTAATACCAATATTTTACAATAGTTTTCTTCGCCTTAAATAATATAGAATTAAATGAGATTAAATAAGGCGTTAAAAACCATTCTGAATTATTGGTATTAAACCTGTTTTCGTCTCGAATTCACAGGCCATTTTATACGCGAGTATATACGGTAAATTAAATGTTTTAAATAGAATTATCACATGATCATTGGATAAAATGATGGATGCGAGATAACAATAACAACAACAACAAAAATAGTGGTCAACTGAAGTTATTAGTTATAATTCTAAAATAATGTAATAAAGTACTGATTATAATGAATTTGTTATTTTATTTGGTGTCATTATTTATTTATTATTTATTGTTTTTGCTTGTATTATGTAGGTCATAACGACACTAAAAGCTTTTGGAAATCTGGGTTATTTCGGTGAAAGAGCAAATGATCTTTTCAATTGCGCTCTGAATACAACAAATAAAATGGCACTTAGAATAGCTGCTATTGACGCTTTCAGACGATCGCCTTGTAAAGAAGATGTAAGTATTTCTCTATATTAAAAAAAAAAAATTAACCACCACCGCCACCACAGCAGCCGCTGTCAATGCATTTTTTTCGTGCCTTGGTGTATTTCTGGGCTAATATTCAGAAAACTAATACAGATAAAAATATGAAAATTGGTTGTTTTATAGAGAAATGTTCGATAAACACGCTGAAGCAGACAGTGTTTAAATCGAAGAAATAGTCTAAGAGATATTTAATATTAAAGTCGCTTAAAATAGTTCTCTTAAAAAAGTTTTATAGGAACGAAAACTATGCATAGGAATTTAATCATAATTTAAAAGGATATATATTTGACAAGCTTTCGGTGTGCAGAGTGCAATTATTATTATTTTTTATTTGACTAACTTTTTGAGGCTTTATTTCAATTTTTTATTCTGGAGATTTATTTCATATTTCAAAAAGTCCATTATTTGAATTGTTGCCAATTTGTAAAATAGCGCGCATAATAAATAATATTATCTTTCAATTAAAAAAAATGTATTTACACATGACTATTAAAAATAGAAATAAAACTTTAAAATAATAATTAAATGACCGCGTGTTAAAAGTAGTTAATGTAGGAAATTACGTAATAAAATATATTTGCCGGTGAATATTAAAAAGGGAAATAATTAAATTATTACGCGTTCAAAGCATTAAATGGAGAAACTTACGTCTTATTTAAAACACTCAAATAACAATATTTCCAAACAGTTTCAATTAAAACATATATTTACACGAGAGATTAATTTATTTCGACAAAATATTTTACCTTTTATTGAAAATTTTAAAACCGCGTAAATAATATTTCCCTTTAATTAAAAACTGTATTTTTACTTTTAATAATTATGTTTAAACTAACGAAATAACTAATAAATTGTTGTAATATAATTTAAAATACAGATAAACGTTGAATTAAAAATCACTCGATGACATAGCTAACACCTGTAACGCATCTAATGTCAATTAAATGCAACGCCACGGTCATGCATTTTGGGCGTTAAATCTTATATTTTGGCGACAGTTCTTTTCTTTTATAGAAAGTAGTCGACGGGATAATGGAGAAGTACCCAATTTCCTATAGCGTCGTTGTAAAATTCCTCGATTTTTCATTAAAATTGGGAAGAAAAAATATTTTTTATTTGAAAAGATGCTAAAAATAATATTGTATTTAATTTACACATTAAAAAAAAATAAAAACATATTTTCACATATTTAAGCTTTAGGAATCAGTTTTACTTTTAAAGCAAAAAATAGATTTGTTGGCAAATCGATATCAATAAATAATTTCATCGCACCGTAGCTTTTTTGAGTTTTGCATCCAACGAAGGAGGTTAAACAAAAATTAAATTCAGGTCCTTGCAATTAACTAGAGAATTATTGCTTTTTATTAATTAACAGACATGTCAGCTTTCGTTCTTTTTTCCCGAGTGTATTGATGCTTTATTCTGTTGGAACATCCAGTTTATCAGTGCTTTACTTATGACAGGATTTGAACAAAAATAATGATGACTAAGAAATGGTTATTTTTAGGGTTTCGTTCATCTCACGAAACCCTATTACTCCCGCTCCATTGTCTGTTCGTTAGCCATTCTCAAAAACTATATAACTTACAGAGTTGAAACTTTGTGTATATAACTGAATTTCAGCTATGAAGAGCTCAAAACATTAAAATTTGAAAAATTCGTATTATTTTAATAAATAGAGATAAAAAACCAAAATTCTAACAGCCTTTTCCTATTAAATTTAAATATTTTTCTTTATAGAAGATGCCAAAAATTAAAAATCCACGATGAAATTCTTTCTACAATAATTAATTTTCTATCAGACGATTTCCACGTGAAAAATGAAAATGAAATAAAAAGTTTCACCAATTGAAAAAAAGGATAAAGATGAAATAAAATTGATTGACGTCATAGTCGTAATAAAACGGAAAATGTCTAAGATTTCTCAATAATACAAGGAGTATGAAGTGTATGACACAAAGCAGATTAATATCACATCATTAGAGAATTAAAAAGAAAATCTGACGTCCTATTGGAAGTTTAACGAATTTTACAGATGTTTGAGAATAATACAAAGCGAGTATCAATATGAGTAATAGAGAATAGTAAATATATGAGTTTGAGAAACATATTGAATCGTGATAAAAATCCGATTATGGAAATATTCGCATATTTTAAAATTTTAAAGGTGTACAATTTATTTAATTTTGAAATTATTTTTTAAATATCGCATTTAGTCCGCACGACGGATATTATTATGACAGAATATAATAGTGGCTGGTTTAGATATTAGAAAAAACGAAAGAATAGACCGGTAAATTTTTACTTAATAAAAAACATGATTTTTTTTTTGTTACTAAAATAAATTTATTTGAATTTATTAAAGAAAGGATAAAGTGTTTTGAAAGGAATACTAAACGAAACCCTTTGAGCGATCTTCGATCACTCTTACCCACTTGTTTTTTATTAGTACCTTTCCCAACTCATCGTTTGTTATATTTCTTTCTTTCCCCTTTTTTCGGAACTTTGCTTATGATAGAATTTAATTTTAAGAAACAAAGAAATGTCTGTTGATTTTCTGACTATTACTCTCCCCACTCACCTTTGTTATACAGGATTAGTCACAATTATTTCCCTGGTTACAAATGAAAATAACTTCGTGGAAAACTATGATAAGAAGAAGCAATTTGATCACAGCACTGAAGGAAGTTTAAAAATTTATTTGCGTATTTTATAATTGTTTTTCCTGACTCTGCTTTGCCACAAGATATAACAAAAAATAGTCCATTTACAGCAAGACATTGTGAAGAATCCTCCTAATCGCTGATGCTCAACATCTGCGTTTGTGGATAAGCCCATATCTGTAACAAATCAAAATAACTGCTACATGTAACAGCTGCTTCAGAGAAAAAAAAAGAGTCCTTTCAAATTCGTGCAAAAAACATTGATTTAAGGATTTGCATCTTAAATCATGCGCACCTTTAAACATGCTGTAGAAAAAAAATGGATTTTTTCCAGAATTTTGTTTTGTTAAGCAATTATTTTTTATTTGACTTCATTTTTACTTATATTTGACTTATTTGAAATTAAAATAATTAGCGGATTTCAATTACATAAAGTTTATTCTAGCGACTGAAGGAAGAATTGATTGAAAACTGATTTTTTCTAAAATGGCGGTTATCTAAAATCAAAATCAATTTTTACTTAAAAAAAGTCTGTTTCGATGATAAAAAGAAACGGAAAACAGAAACAATCCTTTTTTCAAACACTACATAATTACATAAGAAAAGAGCTGACAAAATTGGAGATGAATCTATTCAGTTGTTTTAGAGTAATTGAGGCCATCGATTTGAAAAAGGCAATTTCGAGAAAAACGATCTTAAAGTTTTGTGTTGCAATTGCAGCACGGTACTTATTATTATTTTTATTTATCTAGAATAATTTATTATAGCACCATAAACTTAGCCCTCTTCTGTTGATAATGCCTCTAAAACATAATTTTTTTTTTTAAATTTATGACTAGTTGTAACCCTTAAAGTTACCTTTCTATGGCAAAAGGAAGTCACATTAGACCAGTTATATAGTATGCAAAAAAAACCGCCATTGCTGTGTTCAAATGGCTTCTTCCTATCGTTGTTTGCATACAACGAAGGTATTGTCATTTGTAATCAGGGCGATAATTTTAACTCACCCTTTATTTCTTCTTTTCTTTGTACATGAATGTACAATTATTTGTTTGCATACCTATCTACCTGTCATTTTAAGAGCATCTGGACTTTGCTTATAGTAGAATTTAAAAAAGGAAAATAATAGGTACCTGTGCACTCCCATTTAGAAATTCTTGGAAAATCATAAATGTTATTCTATTATTAAAAATCGTTGATTTCATGAGTTCCGTTGAATTTTAATTAAACTTTGAATTCTATTTGAATTTTTTCTTTTTTTACTTTTACTTTTACCCAACAGACTACCTCAAAGTTACTTGAAGTTTTCAGTGACAAGAATGAACATGATGAATTAAGAATTGCTGCTCTGATGCCAGTAACAAAATGCGCTTCCAAGGCAATTATGCAAAGGATTTTAGACGTTTACTTTTCAGAAACCAGCAAACAAGGTTAGTTTATGAAACATTTAACAAATGTACAATAAATATACTTTATTATGCACATACTGAATTATATATGGGGTTTTACCGCTTATCGCTGATCTAATTCTTAAGCCATTTGTTTTAGAGGTGTACTTCCAACTTAAATAATGTTTTAAATGTTGTTCTTCATCCTATCAAAAGCCAGTTAAATTAAAATATAGGGTCAATCGGGACTAATATGAGACAAAATTCTAAACTTTTCCAGTTTCTTGTAATCATTGACGCTGCAATTTGCGTTTTTCCTTTCTTTATTTGATTATGAATAAAAATGATTGCTTGTCATAAAACTAAATGTAAAAGGAATTAACACCCCGTCTCGTATTAGCCCGACAGATTAGGGCTAATAGGATACGGCTATGGGGCTAAAGTGAAGCACCGTTATTATTAAGTGGTTGTAAACAGTAAAGAAATGAGAGAATTTTCTCAATGTTTAATTTTCAGCTGCATTATTTAGATTTTTTTATATTTCATTTTGGCTGAATTTTGGAAAATCTTTCACGCATCCAACAAAATATTCATGAAAACGCAATACAATAAACCCATTCCCTAATTTATTAAATGGTAATTTAGGGTAGAAAAAAGTCAAGAAATTATTTTTCTACAACACTTAAATTATACAGGGTGACTATAATTAAAGTTGCAATTTCAAAAGGTTGTAAAAAAAGAACCATTGGTCAGAATGATTAATATTTTATCTGAGTATACGTGAAGCAACGGGAATTTATTTTGCGAAAGAAAAAAAGTTCAGAAGTGGATCGATAGATGGCGCTGTACTCGCCATAAGATGCTAATTAAAAGATGTGACATGTGCACCGACCGCACATTACACTTGTGATCGAAAGGCGGGGAACATGCAGTTCTTGTTATTCTGCGTCTGAGAAGGCAGTCATGACTCTATCATTGAAGGATCGGGTTCTGCTTGTGAAGCTTTTTTACAAGAACAGTGACTGTGTGGCAATTGCATTGAAGAATTTCCGGACATTAAAGGGTTTAAGAAGTCCCGATGACTGTATTCGATCTGAAGAAGATGATCGATCAATTAAAAGAGACGGGTTCATTTGACGTGAAATGTGTCAGAGGGAGAAAATCAATTGCTTCGACGTCAGTGGACGATGTGGCTACAGCATTGCAAGAAGCGTCAAGCAGTGCTTTGGGAACGCGCAGTACACGAGGAATTTCCCGAACTTTAGACATGCCTGTCAGGACATCCTGCGTCAGGACATCTTTACGAAACATCCTGCAATGTTATCCATAGAAAATTACACCTGTTCAGGAGTTGCTTCCTGCTGACCTGCCAAAACGAGAAGCTTTCGCCTTGTAATTTCTTGCTCGAATGGAAGTGGACAATGCATGGCCATGGAACATTTTGTCGACAGAAGAAGCCCATTTTCATCTTTAAGGTTTTCTGTCAATACTCAAAATTGCAGAATATGGGCAAGTGAGAATCCATTACAAATGCAACCATTGCCTCTTCATTCTGAAAAGGTCACTGTGTGGTGCTGGTTTACGGCAGCATTTATCGTTGGCCCTTTCTTTTTCGACAAGATTGGTCCTTACTGTACAGTCAATGGGACACGTTATGAATCTGTTTTGCGGAACCAGCTCATTAATGCATTGCAACAGCGTGGATGTGTGGATAGCACAATTTTTATGCAAGATGGTACTCCTCCGCACATTTCAACATTAATAAAACAGCTGTTGAATCTGAATTTTAGAAATCAGAATTATCAGTCGCCATTTCCCAACAGCCTGGCCGCCACAATCATTTGACCTGAAGCTTTTTCTGAAACATGTTGTGTATGGGGGCAAAATTGCGAACTTAGGTGAATTGAAACCATGCATTATGCAACACATTCACAATATCACCCCTGAAACACTCCGATCTGTTGTGGAACATACTGCTTTGCGCTTTCAGCTCTTAGGAGAAAACGGTGGATAGCATATTGAACATTTCTTAAGCAAGACGTAGCCGACTTCCTTTTCTTAATGGTTTTATCAGTTCTTGCTTTTCCTACGGTTTTTGGCCTAGAAATAATTGAAAACCGCTTTCGTTTCAGCTTTTTCTACGTTTTTTGGACTAGGGACAATTAAAAATCGATTTTTTCCAATCCGCTGTGGCACCATCTTGTCGTAGTAGATGGGCTTTGAACAAAGAGTTTCACACCAGCATGTCACGTCTTTTAATTAACATCTTATGAGGAGTACAGTGTCATCTATCGGTCAACTTTTGAACTTTTACTTCTTTCTCAAAACAAATTCCCATTGCTTCACGTATACTCAGATGAAATATCAGGTAATTCTGTCCAGTGGTTCTTTTTTCATAGCATTTTGAAAGTGCAACCTTAATTATAATCACCCAGTATATTTATGAAGATTCAGTAGTAAATTTACAATGATATAGCACTTTGTTATTGAAAAATATATGATAAAAAATATAGTCCGCGATCTTGGCTGTTAATTATTGTTCATTAATACTTACATACCCAGAAAAAAGCGTAAGTAATTTTCCTGGTTTTGAATGTAGTTTCAGGGAAAGACAGAACTATTTTATATAGCAGTTGAGATAGTCTTATAGATTTTATTAAAGAAATGTTACTAATGCAATTTTATAATTAGTAATATTATATAAAAACAGCAAATAAAACCTTTGTGCAATAATATTAAAAGGAAGAATACCATTGTTATAAATGCACAAATAACACCCAAAAAAGGTTCAAATAACTATTTCGAATCTACAAGCGAGATTCTTCTTCAGTGCGACAAAGAACAAAGCACAGCCTGCTAGAAAAAACAAAGACTGGGCAAAACGACAGCCACCGCCCCTCTGTCGTTTTGCCCAGTCTTGTTTTTCTAGCACGCTGTGCTTTGCTGTTGCACTGAAGAAGAATCTCGTTTGTAGATTCGAAATAGTTATTTGATGCTTTTATGTGTATTATTTGTGCATCTATAACGTTGGTATTCTTTTTTTTAATAGTAATATTATAATTACCATAAAATATAAATGATAAGAATTGAAACAAAATGAATACATTGTTGCTTGGGCAATCTGTTCTCTCACAGCAATTTTCTGTGTAAAACTAAGCGGCTAAATCAACTAAAATCTTGGTAACAAACATAGAAGAATAGTATACCATTACAATTGGAAAAAAGAACATATCTGGCATATTAAAACGAAAAGACAATTACAGATTAACACTTTCTGTTTTCATTTGTGATGGATGCTTCAAGTTAAATTACACAATAGTATTGTCACAGCCCCAAGTACACTCTAAAATCAGCCCCATACACTATCTCATATTAGCCCCATGCACCGTCTCACATTAGCCCCATACACTGTCTCATATTAGACCGATGCACCGTCTCACATTAGCCCCATACACTGTCTCATATTAGCCCCTTGCACCGTCTCATATTATCCCCATAAACCGTCTCATACTAGTTCCATGCACCGTCTCACATTAGCCCCATGCACTGTTTCGCATTAGCCCCTGCGATTGTTGGTTTATAAATCAGACTACGTTATGTAAATTCCAAAGTTTAAAGGCTAAAAGGACTTGCCATTCCTTATTGAATAAATGCCAATTAGAATCATTTACCTAAGAAATTACTTAAGTGTTGTACAACAAAAGTTTTGAAGTCTGACAGAAAAGTTTTTCTCATCTAAAAGGTAAGGTTATATAATGTACATATTTTGGGTAATTTTTCCTGAAATTTTGAGTGTCTTCGTAACGGATACAAATAAAATGATGTATTGCTTACAAAACAATCCCAATCCCAATTTTATTTCTGTAGAATTTTGCACTTTTTTGTGTGTCTCACATTAGCCTCATTTTTTAGGGTGTCTCATATTTGCACCTAGTTATTTTTTTAAAGTTACGAAATTAAAAAAATTATACTGTTTCTGAATTATATAAGTTGCATCCAAAAAAACATTTTCCGTGCTGTAACATGCACAGCAAGAAAATTTCATTTTCGCACGAAAAAAACTTAATATAAAAGAAAATATGCGTTTTTACTGCCCGAAAACGCTGGATATTCATGAGATGTGAAGTATCATATCGCAGTAAGTTCTTGTCGAACAAAAATGGGATTTTATTTGGTTTGTTTTGCTTGTTAGATCATGGAGCATGATTGTATTTAATATAACTCTAGGAACGCATAAAAATTTAGATTTCGTAACTGGTCCAAAAATAATTTTGCCGTCGCTATTTCTATGACGGGAAAAAACATTTGCAACATTTTTGAAATTAGAAGTATACCTCTAAAACACTCTAAATACTTCTGAAACTCATCATGTATACTAAAAATAATACACGACTGTCTATGAAAATGGATGGTAATTGAATATTATATGTGCATATTTTCAGTAAATAGTTTGTCATTTATATAGTGCATATAATCCAGACTCCAAATGATATTTTCCATTTCTAGTGGAGGTATTTACTTGGTCTTTACTGGAAAATATTCGAACAAGCCAGGACCCATCAAAGTCTGCTCTTAGAAAATATCTGGGTGTTATAGATCTGTCAATATATAAAATGAAAAAACCACAGTCAACGGATGCGACGAAGTTTTCGAGAAATTTCGACCTGTCTTTCTTTTCATCCCTATTCAATTTGGGAATAGCAAGAGAAGCTAATCTTATACATTCTGCGGATTCATTCATTCCCAGATCTGGAAATATAGTTCATAAACTAAATGTTTTTGGACATCATGTTGAAACAATGGAGGTAAGATTTTCATAATTAGGTTAAGAAAAAAAATCTCATTGATGTACCATATTTAAGTGTGTATAAGTATAATGCGTATTTAAAAAAAAAAGAAAAAAAACCAAAAAACCAATATATATATATATATATATATATATATATATATATATATATATATATATATAAATATATAAAGGACTAAATGTATGGTGCGCAGCAGCGGTAAGAAAAACTACTTTTATTTTGTGGCAGGCTACAATGTTTGAAATGACAAATGTTTTTTAATCTGCAAAAATACAATATAACCACAGACGAAAATATAGAATAAATAGAATAATACCATTGCGAGAAACATTCTTTATCATTACAAACATCAGAAGTGGTTATTTGTTTTAGATTTAAAGAATCATTTGTAAATATTATGTTTCGTTTGCTGCCACTGATTTTAGAAAACGTTCTCGTGTAGCATTTATAGTCTATTAATCAGTTTTCAAGACGAAAATATAGAATAAATAGAATAATACCATTGCGAGAAACATTCTTTATCACTACAAACATCAGAAGTCGTTATTTTTTTAGATTTAAAGAATCATTTGTAAATATTATGTTTCGTTTGCTGCCACTGATTTTAGAAAACGTTTCCGAGTAGCATTTATAGTGTATTAATTAGTTTTTTCAACTTGGAATATATTAAGATGAAAATATAGAATAAATAGAATAATACCATTGCGAGAAACATTCTTTATCATTACAAACATCAGAAGTGGTTATTTGTTTTAGATTTAAAGAATCATTTGTAAATATTATGTTTCGTTTGCTGCCACTGATTTTAGAAAACGTTTCCGAGTAGCATTTATAGTGTATTAATCAGTTTTCTAAACTTGGAATATATTAAGACGAAAATATAGAATAAATATAATAATACCATTGCGAGAAACTATCATTACAAACATCAGAAGACGTTATTTTTTTTTAAGATTTAAGGAATCATTTGTAAATATAATGTTTCGTTTGCTACCACTGATTTTAGAAAATGTTTTCGAGTAGCATTTGCAGTGTATTAATCAGTTTTTTCAAATTGGAATATATTATTTTAAGATGCGATTTATTCTCAATTAAGCATTTTCAGCTGCGTAATTGAATTTATACGCGAAGAGCAACAAAGTAATAATAATTTTATTATTAATGCTAATGCTGGTAATTTATCATGTTTGTCTGTAAAACTTGTTTATTGTGCATGAGAATGTTTACTTGAGAACTGATATTGGGTCTCCTAAAAACCGATATTTCGGTTTGAGAAAAAAATGATTAATACATTTTAAAAACTACTCGGAAATTCGACTACTCGAAACTACTCGAAAAAACTCGAGAATCAGGGGAAAGAAAAGAAACTCTGTGTTTAAAAATGTTTCTTCAAATCTGGAAAATATATTGGTTTTTGAGGTTTTTAAAGATAAAGAACGCTTTTCACAATCGCTGGTAAATCGGAAGCGGTTATTGTATATTTTCGTTCGAGATTATATTGTATTTTCCTAGATTAAGTAATATTTATCTCTTTATACAGTCCAGAACTACAACTACTTTATTGAAAATGTAATTAACGACAACTACAACTACTCATTTAAAAAAAAGTAGCGTCTATAAACTACTTTTCAAAAGTAGTCATTACTTTGATTATTTAAGATTTTATCAAAGGATTCTATCTACAGTCAAAATTGAGGACACGGATTAATTAATACTGTAGCTTCGTATAGCGTCTGCCGATACACAATCAAATAAATGCGATATAACAGAGGACATTAAAAAATTAAGAAAGATAACATAGAAGAAAATGTTTGCTGTTAATATCCAAAATGTTAGTTTATACATATACTAGCTGATCCGTCCTGCATATTCCGGTCCCATCAAAAAATAGTACGAAACGCAAAAACATTCTAAAAATCGCTGCACGAAACCGTTCCTCTAATAACACTTTCGTCTATCGAAAAGAAAATAGAGAGAAGCGAAAGTAAATTCAGTACGTCCCTCTCAAATACTTGGGTCAGTTGAATCAAAGCGAGTCGATTTTGGGCCAAAAATAAGAAACGTTGCCGTCCAATTTCATAAAATCTGCATTTTTGGAATCAGAAAAATAAACTACGTAATATACTGTGAGTTTCGAATCGATACCTATTATAGTTTTCTTAATATTCGAGGATGAGTGACAATGAGAATATTTCGTTGTCTGGGATTATCAGATCAGTAATTTTCTTTTGCGTTTCGCTAAAAATAGCCATTTTTCATCTTTTAGTTCCATCGCTAGGGTGCGCATTCTGTTCTAAACGAACCTCCGACAAGTGTCCCCGTTGCCTAAGGCACCATATAACAGGGAAAGTCATTTAGTTGCACTTTCCACCGCCAGTGGGCACATTTTGTTCTAAACATACCGCTTTCCGAACGAAACTCCGACACTTGTCCCCGCTGCCTACGGCACCATGTAGCAGGCGTGCTGCGCACCTGCTGCAATATCTTTTAGCTCTAATTTCTACCGCCAGGGGCGCCAAATCTATATCTTAATTAGTTCATGTTAAGTTGATTGAAGCAATTCCTGTTGAAATAGGGTCCACAGAACCCGTGAAAATACCCCCCCCCCCCCCACCCTGGAGATTAATATTCATAAAGGGTGGTAACCAAGGCTGAAAAAATGATACCAAAATTTATTTAGTATCTGCGAGACTTGGGAAGAATCTTAGAAAGATTTTGTTTGAATCGGACAAATAGTAAATGCAAAATCTTTCAGTTTCACTTTCTGACGCTAGGGGGCGCCAAATATATATCTTAATTAGTTATCTATATCTTAATTAGTTCATATTAAGTTGAATGAACCAATTTTCGTTGGAATCGGGATTATAGAACCCAAGAAAATAAATCCCCCCCCCCCCCTCCCCGGAAATTAATTTTCAGAAATAATGGTAACCAAGGGCTGAAAAAAAGGCTACCGAAGTTTATTTATTACCTGGGAAAACTGGGAAGAATGTTAGAAAAGATTTCGTTTGAATCGAACCAATATTTAAAAAGTTCGGATTTGAGGAGGCAGAAGGAAAGGAGGGAGTTTCGATCAGAGCATTATCCCGATATTTAAATTACGACCAGGCTCTCCTTCCCCTCCCCCCCTCAAAAATAAACCAAGGACCTTTAACATAAACAATTATCGTTGGCTTTTGAAACAGAAACAAAATGGCGCTTTTTTTTGCTTTGACATTTAAATACAGTAAGTTATCATTGCCAATTTCTGATATCAAATACATAAATAGCGTCACGTACATGAAAAAACTCTCAAAATTGCATAAAACAAATCCCGAAAATTTTTTAAATCACTGTTCGAATTCGGAATAATTTTTATTGAAAAGAGGACAAAATTTAACATATTGGGCTAAAAGATTGAAATTGGATTCATTTTAATAATGTAAACAATTCGCCGCAAAATGTGAAAAAACGTTAAAAAACTCAAAATTAAAAAAATTAAATTAAAACAATGTAATCAAAAATCCAAATAAGGATAATTAATAACCCGCCCTTCCCTTTTAAAATCATTATTTTTAGGGTCTCGTTCATGTGACGAAACCCTAATCGTCTCACTCCTTTGTTTGTCTGTCCGTCACAAAGTCCATTCTCAGACACTGTATAAGTTAGAGACTTGAAATGTTGTGTATTTACAACTGAATGCCTACTGTTACACGAAAAATCATAAAATTTTGAAAATGTGTTTATTAACGTAAGATATTAATAAAAAACTCTCTCATTAATGGAAATTATTCAACTAAAGCGTAGAATTTAATCAAATAGAAAAAAAAATCATTCTGAAACTTTAGAAGAGAGGGAAGGGTTGACATAGTCACAAACGAACAGTCTGACATCTGTTTCCACAGTCCAAAGAAGGCGGACTAGGCATTTTTCAGGCTCTATAGTTTTTTTTTTATATTGCATGATTTGAAATTAATATATCTATGCGCATTTTTTAACGCTGTATCCAACTATGTAATTTTCGTAAAAATCCTTCGATTACAACAGAATACATTATTTCATTAATTTGATTGCAGAAAAATAATTCCTTTGAACATGTCAATTTAAATGAGAGACACTTGACTGAGGAATATGACAGGGATGGAATTATTTACATCGGGGTTGCTTTAACAGAATATTTGTTGTAACTTTTTATTTTACGAAAAAATGATTTGTTTCTTTTACTTTCGAATTCGAAGGATTAGAAAAAAAGAAAAGCTGATGATAGTTAAATACCTCGCTCACAAATTTTAACGCGTGTTCAATTTTTAAAACTGTATAAGATAAGGATTTGAAAATTGGTATCCTATATAAGCAAAATCATATTCTATTTAAGAAATTCAAAAAATCAGAAAAATCGACCAGTAGTTTTTTATTTTATAAAAAACCTGATTTCTTTTATGGGAAATGAAATATTTATTAATTAAAAGAAAAAGTGTTTTGAAAGGAATATTAAACGAAACCCTTTGTGTGATCTTCGATCACACTTACCCACTTGTTTTTTATCTTTAAACAATTATCAATTCTCTCCAAGCTAAAAGGAGAAAAAAAATAACGATTTTGGACATAACCGAGGCCGAGATGGAGGTAATCAACCAACCAATCTAGCATTCTGGGGAAAAATTTTAGTGTCAAAGGGAAAAAAAAATTCCAAAAATTTGTGCTTTTCAAGTTTATTTTCAAAAATTTGCTAGAATAGTTTGTTTATCGTTGTAGTTTCTTGATAATGGCGCCGTTTGAGAGTGGAAACATAGGTCGATCTTTTAATAAAAGGTTTTTATAAATCTTTTTGTGTTCTGTTTGTATCACTTAAGTATTTTATGTATATTTTAATTAAGCATTTTTTATTCTTATTTAGATTGGTGCTCGTGTGGAAGATTTAGAACATACATTAGAAAAAATATTTGGTCCAGTTTCGAATACCCAGTTTTCAAATATAAACTTTGATGAGCTGTTAAAACAAATAGATTGGATAAAACAAATACTAATAAACTTTAAAAGAAATAAGAGATCTGACGACAGCTATGATGATACAATTAGTTCGTTAAATGAAAAGGTAAGTCATATATTTTATATTCAGTATTTTAGAGTTATTTATAACTAATATAATAGACCGGGAGGCGGCAGCACAGACACTCACCTCATCGAGTTCACGGCTGAAATTCCAGAATTAGTTAAAACTCGATGCGCAAATTAAAACGCAATCGGTCTGCCAAGTCATATCTTGGTGGAAAACACGTGAAAACCCGATTTTATCGGTTGACTCGTAGGTTTACCATTGTGTTTTCCTGCACCCAAAAGTATGAAAACATGGAGAACTGGGTGCAGGAAAACACAATGGTAAACCTACGAGTCAACCATTAAAATCGGGTTTTCACGTGTTTTCCACAGGGCTGGGTTTTTGCCGGCAGAAAGTGGTTTCTGCCGTGCCAGTGGCAGAAAGTGGTTATAACCGGTTTCAACCGGCAGAAACTGGCAACAACTGGCATAAACACATTTCGTGACATAATCTGAGACTTTTTTAGCAGTATTAAATTCCTTAAGTACATTTTATTCAGGATAAATAACAAATAAAATACTCTGGATAGTTTTAATTTAAAATAAATAAATTTGTATTAGAAAAAATGAGTAATGTAACAGATAAAATTTTTGTTATAATATGGTTGTGTAATTTTATATATAAACAATTATTAGAGTATTTAAAATCTCAGTTTAAAATTCAAAATAGAAAGCTATATCCAATACTTATTTTAAATTAAACTCTGATAAGAAAAGAAAAATAATCAATACTTACTCAAAATACTTTTCTGTAATTTAACATAATAATTTAATAAAAATTAAAAAATCTTTCTCATGGAAATGTTATACAGCTCCAAATCAAAAAATTAGAATAATTAATTCCATTTGTATTTGGAATTGCATTTAGCTTTATTTCACAGTATTACAATTAAAAAAGAACAGTGGTGGATGTTTTAATACATTTGCATGTTATTAAAGAAAATTAAAAATGTAAAGTATTAAATTTTGAGTGAATATTTTCATTATTCAAAATATTAGAATACTAAAATAGGTGGTTCAAAAAATTTGAATACTTATGAATTTTCTTATTGGTTCAGAAGGTTACATAAAATAAGCATTTTTAGCACAATAGATATTGTGCCAAAAAACAAAGTTAAGCCTCTTTCCAGCATAGAGTCGGCATGGTCATGTCTGGGCAGAAAACATTGTGAACCACTTGCTTGGCAAAGCGAGTTCGTGCTGTTATAAAATGTAAAGGTGATGCTACAAAATATTAAAGAATAACTATTTTACCTTTTTTTTTAAACACATATTATTTACAATGCATTATTCTAATATTTTGAACCAGGTAAATGGTTATTCTAATATTTTGATTTTTTCCAAGTGTGAATAATTATTTTAATTTTTGTATTATTTCCTTTACTTTTAATGATAAAAAATTCTACAAACTATGTAGATTCTTATAATACTAAGTTTTATCCTACGTATTACTTTTTGTATAAGCTATACATAAAAAACCTTTTTTCACAATTCCTTTTTTTCTATTATTCTAATTTTTTAACTTGGAGCTGTAGTTTATATGTGGATTTTGTAATTCCGTGGATTTAAAAACATTTAATTTAAAATACAGTATTCAAAGGAACAAATCTGATTTCTTTTTTTTAAATTTAGGACTGTTAGTTGAAAATGTGTCAACCATATATATATAACCCTAATTCATTATAGAAGATAATCGTTAAGTTATTGCATTATATTATTTATTTAAAAATTCTCTGAACAGTAATTTGTTAAAATATCGTAGAATTTTTTTGCAAATTTCTTTTTTGTCTCTTTTTTTTACTTTTATAGAGAAATTCAACTGTAAATAATAATATAATATTAATAGTTAAGCTTGTACAGTATCAGATTACCATTATGAAAATTTATGTTTTTCAAGTAAAAGAAAATTAGTATTATATAAACAAAGTATATTTATATGATCATTTTGAAGCTTTTTGCTACTTTGAATAACCTTCATAATCTTTAGTTTTAATTTTTAATTTAATTGTTTACATATCAAATACATGTGTAAATTATGAATCATTACAGTTAACGTTCTTATTATTATTTCTTAGTTTCTGCCAGTTTTTGCCACTTACTGGCAGAAACTAGTTTCTGCCATGCCGGTTTTAACCGGTTATAACCACTGGTTTTAACCACCCCGGCAGAAACTTGCCAGCCCTGGTTTTCCACCAAGATATGACTTGGCAGACCGATTGCGTTTTAATATGCGCATCGAGTTTTAACCAATTCTGGAATTTTAGCCGTGAACTCGATGAGGTGATTGTGTGTGCTGCCGCCTCCCTGTCTATAATAAAGAGAGAAGTGTTGACTGACTGACTGACTCATAAACGCAGAGCTGAAACGACTAAAGTCAGAATCACGAAATTTGGACAGTATAATGCTGTTATGACCTAAGTAAGCAATAAAAAAGGATTTTTGAAAATTCATCGCCTAAGGGGGTTAAATGGGGGGTCGAAACTTTTGCGGCATTTTACCATATCTCATTGGCAGATTTAGGTAAGAGTGTAAAATTCAGCGCAACAAATCTAATAAAAAAATAGTTAAACACGTATTTCAGCAATTTTAGTAATTCAATAACTAAAGGGGGTTAAATGGAGAGTCTAAAGTTTCAGGTTATTTCACCATATCTCAACAGCAGTTTAACGGAGGAGTGTAAAATGCAGTATAACAAATCTACTAAAAAATAGTTAAACACGTATTTCAGCGATTTTAGCAATTTAGTCGCTAATATCGGCTATGAACCCGATCATGAAAGATTAGACGAATAAGACTAATATTGCTGATTTTTGATTAGATATTTTTCGTAAAACATTTTTCCAAGGATTTTTTTTTAAATTTCAGATGCCCATACGAAATAGCGTTTCGCTAAATGCTACGCCATTCGTTTAATTTATGCTTTTCGTAGTGTCAGGGAAATCTTATATTTTTCTGTTACAAACCCTAAAGAAAATGCACATTCTTATTTATAAAGCCGAGGTCTTTTTTCTACTATTTTCTAACCAAAGTAACTTCATTTTTACCTGACTGTCTTTTAACGACTTGTGTGCGATTTATTACGACGATCGCGATTTAACGATTTATTGTGATGGCCATATTATTGTATTTTTATTTATTTTACCTGTAAGTCCTTCATGGTTATCATGGTCAAAGTCAAAGCCAGGTGGTTCTGCTAGTCAATCATAAAGTTCTTTCTTTTCTGATCATAATCGATTTTACATTTAAGGTGGACCGTAACACGAAATCTTACTATTTTTAATTTACAAATATAGTTTACTCATTTTACTCTTGAACCGTATATTTATTTATATATATTCCTTTTTTAACGTAAATTTAAATGAAACAATTTAATTTAAAAAAATTACAATTTTCAAATTTTATTCATATTTGAAATTTGATGTAACTTTTGAAAGAACAGCTCTTTTTGCATACTTTTCTTTTCTTTTTTGAATATAGGAAAAAAAAAATTATTTTGTCTTCGGGATTTAGTAAAGAATTTATTTAAAAATTTTTTAATTTTTTTAGGAGTAGTTTTTAGGGCGATAATCACATTTTCAAAATACAGCTTAAAACTAAAAATCCAGAAATCAATTTTTAAGAATATTTAACTGAAAATCCTTGCACAAAATGTCTTAACTTTATCACTTATGTTATTTTTGATATCGACATCCTTATTTCTATGCACATACAAAATGCGCAACGACGAACGCAGTATCATCATGCCTTTTCATGACAGTTTGCTGTCGGCGGCGTTGGGGCCACTGCCGATACTGGCACTTTGGTTCTTTGCCGGTGGTCTTGAAGAGCGATTTTGTTCCGCCATGTTCATTCAGGTAGGCCTTTAATCGGGGTGCCTTGGAGTAATTTCTTTTGTGACGAGTTTGCACTACACTGGATTTAACAAGGTAATTCTTCTTATAGTCCGGAAAGCAGCGACATTTTTCAGTTAAGACTGTTAGTCAGTCGACAGTCCCCCTCGCTAATTTTATACCTATGCACGTAGAATGCGTTCGTATATTTAAAAATTTTGCCATGACTGTTTTGGTTATCACTGTTTATCCATTTTGGGCACTGTAAAATACCTATTTTCAAAAAAAAATATTTTTTTTTGAAAATAGGTATTTAACAGTGCCCAAAATGGATACACAGTGGTAACCAAAACAGGCATGACCCAATTTAGGCACATACCTAAGAATCATTCCTCCCAAATTGGATTTTATTTTTTTCTGTGTAACAGAATATTTTTGAGTGTCTCTGTAAACGAAATATACATGCTATACATTCTACGCATTTCCTCTTCAATACCGAACATGCCATAGTAAACCTCAGTAACATATAGCAATTGCAGGGCAATATTTACACGAGTTAGAGCACGAAAAGACAGACAGACAGAAGAACCAAATACTTAAACACTTTTCAACTATGTTGGAAAGTGTTAAAAAAAAGGGAATACTTTCTTCAGTACAAAACGAAGCTTCTTACTTTTTGTAATGGAAGCTACCTAAAATAGATAAATGGTATTTCTCGCTTTTTAGGGGTTTCGTTCATCTCACGAAACCCTATTACTCCCGCTCCGTTCTCTCTCTGTCACAGAGCCATTCTCAAAACTATATAACTTACAGAGTTGAAACTTTGCGCATATAGCAGAATATCAGGTATGAAGAGCCTAAAATATTAAAATATTAAAATTTCGTATTATTTTAATAAATATAGATAAAAAACCAAAATTCTAACAGCCTTTTTCTATTAAATTGAAACATTTTTTGTTATAGCAGTTGCCAAAAATTTAAAATCCACGATGAAATTCTTTCCACGATAATTAATTTTCTATCAGACGATTTCCACGTGAAAAATGAAAATGAAATAAAAAGTTTCACCAAATGAAAAAAAGATAAATATGAAATAAAATTGATTGACGTCATAGTGGTAATAAAACGGAAAATGTCTAAGATTTTTCAATAATACAATGAGTATGAAGAAATTGCAAAACGAAATTAATTGTTTGTTCTTCGAATCAGGATCTTTTTCATACTAAAATTTCACTGTCACTTATTTTTTAATAATAAATTCTCGTTGATTTTACACTTCAATAAAAAGTTCAGATAGATAAAACTAACAAATTATTTATTATAACCAAGCAAAAGCCTGGTTCAGAAACTCGGATATACCGCCGAGAACTCGGTTTTAGTTACATCACATCTCAATCAGAATGAAAACTGAAAAACAAAAAAAGCAATGGTTACAATAATTATTATTGGCGACGCCTAATCTCGCGAATCAAAACAACAGAAAGGGGGTTTTTACACACTGCCCCCGGATGAACAATTACTATTGTTCATAATTCAAATTAAATTTCTAAAAAATTTTAAACTACATTGATAAGATAAAAATAGAACATACTTACAATAAGGAGATTACACAAAATCACGGTTTTCAGATGAGTAAATACTGAAACTAAAATATACAAAATAATAGGATTTACAAAATAATAGGATTAGAAAACGTTAATAGTAAGAAAATGAAAATAAAATGTTCATTATAATGTTCATTAAAGTCTTATTAGTCCATAATATCTAGTTCCAGTTCGTAAATCAATTGGACTGGTCTTCTTATCATACCGGAAACAGTCTGAATGTCACAAGATCTAATTTTCGAATCTCTTCCTAAAAACAGTTCTGTAATTCGTCCACATTTCCACATATGCTTTGGAGTTTTATCCTCATTAATTAACACAACATCTCCAACTTCGAATTCAGTTGGAGTTTTGATCGGAACTGTAAAATTAGCAGAACGAAGTTCTAGTAAATATTCCTGCCTCCAACGTTTCCAAAAATGGTTTAAAACTTGATCTCGATATCTCAAAATTTTTGTCAGTGTTATTTTATTCGATTTAGTCTCTGAAACACAATGAAGATCTGGTAGAGAATTTATTCGCTTGCCGATCAAAAAATGAGAAGGTGTAAGTGGAAGCGGTTCACTGTTTTCTTCATAGACATACGTCAATGGGCGACCATTAATCACAGCCTCAATTTCGGTCAAAGTGGTTTGAATTTCTTCAAATGAGAGACAAGATCTACCGAGAACTTTCTTCAACGGAGTTTTTACCGAACGAACCATTCGTTCCCAAAATCCCTTTTTCAAAAAATCAATTTCACGATCAAAGACAGATAATTGAGTTTGTTTTATCCAATAAATTTCTGCTTTTTCAATTTCTGGAGCTGTCAGCTCACCTGAAATTTTAGTTTTACTTTTGTTGATATTATTTAAAAATCTTAAAATCCATGCTGTGATGTTAAGTATTTTTGAAATATTACTAAAATTTTCTAATTTTAACAATGATTATGGAAGTACAACACCTACTGTACAAGATATTTGGTCAGAACTCAACTTCGATGATTTTCTTTCATTCAAAGTGCTTTGATTTAGGAAGTTTACGTTAAATGGTACCTTTTCAGGTTTTGGCCAACTGTCCTTTGGTAATGATAACCATTCTGGACCATAGTACCATAATTTATTTTTACTGAGGTTATGTAAATTCTCGCCTCTAGTAAGAAGATCACTCGGGTTGTCCTTACCCGGGATATATTTCCACAATTTCGGATCAGTCAAAGACTGTATTTCTACAACCCTGTTAGCCACAAAGGGCTTCCAATTATTGGCTGATCCTTTTATCCAGTATAACGTAATAGTGGAATCTGACCAGATATGCATTTCCAAATTTTGTAAAATTAAATACATTTTTTAAATATTTAGACATCCTAGCAGCTATTAATGCCCCCATTAATTCAAGACGAGGGATTGTCAAGCACTTAATCGGGGAAACTCTACATTTTGCCCAAATAAGACTGGTCATAATTTCATTATTACTTGTGATATATCGAAAATAAGCTACAGCCCCATAAGCTTTAGGGCTGGCATCTGAAAAAATATGAATTTCAATTGGGTCCGAAAATTCTAAGCCCTGCGGAAAATATTTGCGGGGAACCTCAAATTTATCTAAATGTTCGATTTATGAACACCAATTTTCCCATTCAATTTTTAAATCATCAGGGAATTTTTCATCCCATTCTAAACCCCTTTTCCATGTTTCCTGTAGCAAACTTTTCATACGAATAGAAAATGGTGCGATGAATCCAATCGGATCAAAGATTTTTAACATGACTTTAAGAACAACGCGTTTCGTTGGATTAAATTTCCAATCATCAGGAAAGGATTGTACGTCAAAACGTAAAATATCCCAATTGGTATCCCATAATAATCCCAAAATCTTTAAAGAATTATTCGAATTTTCTTCTGATTCACATAATTTATTTTCCTCCCATATTTTTCTAAGTTTAAGAGAATTAGTATTGAATTTTCGCAAATTCATACCAGCTTCCCTAAAAATATCCGAAGCGGTTGATGATAGATAAAAAGCGTCTTCATCAGATTTTGACTCCGTTATTAAATCATCTACGTATAAAGATGAATTCAAGATCTTAACAACTTCAGGATGGTCAATATATTTACGAATATGATATCTAATCGTTGCAGCCAAAATAAAGGGACTGCAAGTTAAACGAAAAGCAGCTCTAGTAAATCTCAAAAAAGTTAAGTTATCATTTTCGTCACCAAACCACAAAAATTTTAAATAATCCCGATCCTCTTCTGATATCCCAATTTGCAAAAAGGATTTTTCTAAGTCAGCGCAAAATGCAATATTATATTTTCTAAAATTCATTATAACATCAAGTATGTTAGGATTAAGATTAGGACCTGGGTATAAATAGTCATTTAAAGAATTTAAATGCTTTTCTTTAGAAGAAGCATCGAAAACCATCCTCACTTTGGTAGTTTATTTATCCTCTCTTAAAACTGGTCTATGAGGCATAAAATACCCATTCTCAATTATTCTATCAGGGCAGTCTTCTACAATTCCGGTAGTTTTTTGTTCCAATACAATAGCCTTATATTTTTTACATAAGTCTTTATCCTTTTCGAGTTTACGATTTAATTCGTTAAAACGATTCCTTGCTATTAAAAAATTATTATCTACTCTAGTTTTCTCATCCTTCCACAATAAACCCGTTTCGTACCTATTATTTACAAATTTTAAATTATTCTCAAATTTATTCACAATTTCCTTATCCATATCTGAAATATTTTCATTTGATTGCGTAATACCCAAAGATTCAATTTCCCATAAAAATTTCAAATCCGCTCTCTCTAGATTTACAACGGACATATTTAAAACAGATGCGTATTTCAAATTCCTTTTTTCATCCTCATAGAATCCACATAATGAGTGTCCGAATAAACTTTCACATAAAAATAGAGATTTAGTTATTTTCTGTACCTCTCCCTCGTGACAGATTTGATAAAAATAATCCGCTCCAATTAATATATTTATTTGAGAATCGCATGGCGCAGCAAGATTCGCCAGCTTATAGGGCGCCAATTTGTCTGTTATCTGTTTGTTGAGAAGTGGGGGATGAATCGTTGCATTAGAAATTACATCTGTTACTAAAGCTTCAATAAAAATGAAACGCGATTTGTTTTCAACATGGGATAATTTTAATTGCACAACATCATAAGTTTTTATTTTCGGCTTAGTAGCTGCAAAGGAGAAAATCTGAAGTTTTTCTCTACGAATAATTCGTGGATTTAATTTTGAAACTAATTCTTGTGTCACAAAAGATTTTTGACTACCTAAATCATATAAACATAAGGAAAGTTCAGAATTTATTCCAGATTCCACTTTTACGCAAGCTGTTTGTAAAATAACCTCCTTAAAAGAATTTTCATTTGAATTTACTTTACAATGAGAAATTGAAGTGATTATAGAGTCTGCTGATTTGATTTCTTTCGGGACAGTTTGATTAGAATTCCTATTTAAACAAACGGAAAAATGATGAAAATTGCTATTGCAATATTTACAGTGTTCAGAATTAAATTTACACTTGGCCGACACATGAAATTTTCGAAAACAAACAAAGCAACGTCCGTGGATGCGCAATTTATCACGTTTTTGATGAATAGAACAATCTTTACATGATTTAGAATCGTGATCATTTTCACAAAATATACAAACACTTTTTACATTAGTAGCCAATGCAGAGGCTGAAGGAATGTCGCGTTTATAATTATTCAACTGTTTATAATTGTTATTATACTTTGTATTTTTAGCACTAAAACTATTTTCAAAGTTCTGCAGTGTCATCGTAGCTTCTCGAGATTGCACTTCGTTTTTAATGAAGGAAAGAAGCTCTTCGATCTCCATTTTATCAGTATTGGCTCTCTTACGATTAAAATTTAGTGCTATTTCAGAAGGTATTAATTTCATTAAAATCGGGCAGAGAAGCTGACCATAACTTCCTGATGTAACACCAAGAGAATTTAAATTTCTTAGTTGTATCTCGCATTTATCATACAATTCTCGGAATTCTTTAACATTCGAAGCATTCTTTACCTGTTTTAAACTTAACATTTTGCTCATATGAGCATTGATAACTAGGTCGCTACGACCATAGCGATCTTTTAACAAATCAACAGCAGCTTTGAAATTTTCCTCGGAAAGTGAAAAACCTGCAACAGCATTATACGCACTGCCTCCAAGCAGGGATTTTAAGTATACGAATTTATCAATTGGGGTTAAATTAGAATTCTTCTCAATAGCATTAGAAAATTGCCCCCAAAATTCGAGCCAAGAACTGCTATCACCATAAAATTTGTTTATTGTTAGCTTCGGCAAGTTCATAGATTTCTCTATATTTCCGTTTTGAGAAACGGAATCATTTTTCATGAAATTTTGAAAAGCATTATTTTGGTTTTGGGAGTTGCGTTCATGTAAGAACTTCGTTATTTTGTAACGCGATTCGATAATTTTTTCACTATAGCTTTCTGAGCTTTCGGTTTCTTTTTCGAAATCTGCATCGGCGATTTCGTCTTGTATGTCAGAATTTAATTTTTTTAATGTTTCATATTTTTCATTTAACTGATCTTTACAGATATTTAACATATCGAACTTGTTTTCTAATGACATAGAGTCATCTTCAAGAATTGTACATATTTTAGTACACAGCTTTGTTGTTTGCGTTCGTAAACCAGAACGCTTCTTTTTTAAAGTATCTATAGTAGACATATCACTTTTATTTTACAGTTCAACAAAAATATAAATTAGACTGAGCTTACCTCTAGTCTTCAGAGAACAATTTATCAAAACCAAATCATAAATCCAGTGCAGACATCAGGTCGCGGGACGCCAAAAATGAAGAAATTGCAAAACGAAATTAATTGTTTGTTCTTCGAATCAGGATGTTTTTCATACTAAAATTTCACTGTCACTTATTTTTTAATAATAAATTCTCGTTGATTTTACACTTCAATAAAAAGTTCAGATAGATAAAACTAACAAATTATTTATTATAACCAAGCAAAAGCCTGGTTCAGAAACTCGGATATACCGCCGAAAACTCGGTTTTAGTTACATCACATCTCAATCAGAATTAAAACTGAAAAACAAAAAAAGCAAGGGTTACAATAATTATTATTGGCGACGCCTAATCTCGCCAATCAAAACAACAGAAAGGGTTTTTTTTACAGAGTATGGATATGTGTACGTACGCAATACAGATTAATATCGCGTCATTAGAGAATTAAAAAGAAAATATGACGTCATGTTGGAAGCTTAACGAATTTTTCAGATGTTTGAGAGTAATACAAAGCGGGTATCAATATGAGTAATAGAGAATAGTAAATGTATGAGTTGGAGAAACATATTGGATCGTGATAAAACTCCGATTAGGGAAATATTCGCATATTTTAACTTTTTAAAGGTGTACAATTTGTTTAATTTTGAAATTATTTTTTTAAATATCGCATTTAGTCCGCATGACGGATATTATTATGACAGAATATAATAGAGGGCTTCGCCCGCGGCTAGTTTAGATATTCGAAAAAACGAAAAAATAGACCAGTAAATTTTTACTTTATAAAAACCATGACTTTTTTTTTTGTTGCTAAATGAAATTTATTTGAATTTATTAAAGAAAGGATAAAGTGTTTTGAAAGGAATATTAAACGAAACCCTTTGAGTGATCTTCGATCACACTTACCCAGTTGTTCTATTTTTCTTAGTATTGTAATGAAAAAGTGGCTCATTTTATGAAATCTTGAAATAAAGACATAAAAAAATTATTCTAACTGTTTGAGTTCTTCATTTGAATTTGTTTATAAATTTTAGGGTACTTTTGTATTATAGCGCCCCCCCCCCCCTCAGAGTGAATCAGCAAGAGACCAAGATTTATCGCCAAATTATAAAACATATATGACATTATGATAACTAGGGCATCCAACCCGGGCTTCCCGGGATAGAGAATATATGTGAAAACCATTTTATTTTATTTTTTTTTGTTATTGAATACTCTTATAGATTTTTTTACATTTAATAATTTTTGTTAGATTGCTCGCTAACAACACCAAAGAGCACTTTTATATGAAATATGTCAATTATATATTCAAATAAAATTTTGAAATTTATTAAAAGCGGTACTTTTCTATTGGCCTCCAGCCATAAGTTAATGGCCGAAGAAATCACTAAAAATTTCGTTACCTACAGCAATTTTTTTTTAAATTCTGATAATTTCAAAAGTTTAACGCGCTTATTTCAATTACATATCTGTTAAATCTGTGTTTTATTTATACTATTTTATTTATTTTTTTAATGAAGTTTAAATTTTGTTATTGAATATTAGCTGGAGACAAATGCTGAACTTTTTATACTGTTTAAAGTGCAAACAGATTAATATTTTGTAATCGTTTGCAAGCGATAGAGATAGATTAAAAAAAAAAATCATGCTTGAAATTTAATTTAAATACTCTAATAAATCAGTCAATTAAGATACAATTTTCAAACACATTGCATTTGAAAATAGATTTTTCCCCTATATAACGATGTAAAAATTAAAAATGTGCGATGTTTAGAAATTAAAAAAATTGCAGTAGCAAAAATCGCAAAACCGAAATTTCAACGTCAACTGTTGCCATTCGAAAAATGACGTCAGCGTTACACACGGACACGTTTGTCCTTTATAATATAGAAGATATATGATATACATAACATTTCATAACGCATATTGCCCAGTTATAAGTCATATATGACGCATATATATGAAATGTGTATAAGAAATTTATGATGTATTTAGGGCATATAAGACGCAAATAATATGTATATAATGACGTATATGGCACATTAGAAGGATATATATGTGTATATATGAGGCATATGTAAGCTTTGCTATGATCTTTTAGAAATCGTAACTGCATTCTTGGCATAATTTTGGGGGCCGCTATAACACGAAAGTACCAATTTTCGCGACAAGCTTTTCAGAACGCACGTAACTATGTAGTTTTTAGTAATACAAGAGATTTCAATCTCTAACTCTTCTCCACTTCTCCACTTTTCCACTACAGCAGCCCATAATTACGTTAAACATTTAAAGCTTTCATAGTTCTAATTTGTTTCTGTTGACTCAGACTAGCTACCAAAGGAATAAAGTACCTCATGGGACAGCATTCTTTCGAATAATGGGTCATGAATTAGGATTGTTGCACCTGAACGACGACTCTTTGAAGCGTATCGCTGAAATCACAGCTGGAGACATGTTTAAGAACGTAAGTTTGAACTTATAAATTTTTTTTTCATTCTATATGTTGTATTGTATTGTTTCACTAAAAATGGGCAGTAATTTGTCTTAAAATACTAGGGGGGCTCGGCACCCCTGCTCGCTACGCTCACCAACCCCCCGCGTAATCGCGCCCTAGCCAATCTCGTGCTCTATTTAGTATAGGGGGCAAGTCTCGCGAAAATATTCCCAGTCGTTTACTATATCATTCATAATCGGGAAAATCCCTTGCTCTTTTAATATATATGAATAATCGGGAAAATACCTTGCTCGTTTAATATATATATGAATTTGGCGACAGTAATTTGGTCGACAGGATAACTAACAAGTACCAATTGTATATATAGTGTTACGAATATTGTAAATAGTTAACGATTTTGCTTAAAAATAATGTAAATAGTTCAATTAAGCTCTATTCCTAAGCTAATATTAATTTTTGTTGCATTGCAATATCTCAATTTGATTTTTTGCAAGCGAGTAAACGCTATTGGATTTAAATGGGAGTCTATGGAAATTTGGCGAAATACTTGAAATAGCACCAAGTTGGCGCCAAACTTGGCGACAGGCCCGGGTCCCTTCCCCTTGGTAACTACCCTAAAAATTAGCGCCCATCCTATCTAAATTCTCTACTTTCATGTTAATTCCCCTAAGAAAAGTCCGAAAGCTCTGACCAATCAGATGCGTTTCGCGGTATCTACGCAGATTTTCATTGGTCCATTTCCAAACCATTACTTTTTTTATATATAGAAGGAAAAAAATCCATTTATTTATGGGTGACATACAAATTAAAGATAGCATCACAGCAACAAGAATTAATTTCAAAATCCTGCAAATACCAATTCCACATTTAGTTAACTTTAGCATTCAGACAATATATTTCAGTCATTTTGTTACAATTTGTTAGCTATTTTTTGATTTAAATGCATTCTACATAAATTAATTACTTACCATCCTTAAATTAGAGATTTGGTCAGATATTGTTGGAAGAACTTGTTTGTCGTATTTTGATTTCGAAGGTGTATATATATAGTGAAACTACGTTTGATATATAGGGGAACTTACGTTTGAGGCAAAATCACAGCTCGATATTATTTAAAACACGAAAACCAAATACGATCACACACTTCAACTATCTATGATTAGTTAATTGTAGATAAAAATCATTTTGCGAAATTTCATCACATGGAAACTAATAATAAAATATTTTTTGGAGAGTATTATGAGAAAGTCGGATAATATAGAATAAATGGTTAAAAATGAAGAAAACGGATTTTTGTTTTGTAAAAATACAGATTTAATCTTACCAAGGGAAGATGATTAAAATTTAGTATCTAGGTAGTCAGTTAATATATAGCTTAGTTTCATGCACAAACCACAACATACGGATAGGTCTCTGCGCTAGTACAGTTAATTTTTGTCCAAATTATGGTGATCCACGTTACAAAACTTGGCTGTATTCACCTGGAATAGTTCGCTTACACAAGTGAGACAAGTCTACAAACATTAGTCTGTCGCTAATGGAGGGCTTGCAATTCCAACAAAATGGGAAGATCGTCAAGATTTTATCTAAAATCTTCTAAACTAAACAAATTTAATTGCTCGTATGCCACCAGGGCTACACTAGATACCACGGGTTGGCTCATTCATTATCATGACGTCACAAATGGTGGCTGGCCGCAACCAGCGATTGATAGAAAGCGACGCGCCCATCGTTTTGCGCCAATCGCTGTATGTTTTTAGTTTTGTCGTTTCGCTTTGTACCAATCGCTGGTCACGGCCAGCCACCATGTGTGACGTCATGATAGTGAATGAGCTAGCCCGGTATCTAGTGTAGTCCTGATGCCACCATTCTATTATTTTATAAAGGCACTCTAATCTGGTTAAATAGTTTGGAACTTAAAACATGAGAACAACACATATGTATATAGTGTATATGTATATGTATATATGAAATATGATTCAATAGCGGATGGTTTAATTTTTATGTTAAAATTTACTATTTATGAAAAAATATTTTTTAGCATGCAAATTTGAGGGAAATTGACACATCTAAGAATTTGCTGTTTTTGGACTTTGCGATTCTATCCCCTAGTATCACTGGCAGAGCGTACAAACTGGCGTCAAATCACAGCATTACACTAGGTATGAGTGCACAAGGAAAGATTGATATTAAACCGAATTCTCCTATTCCTGAAGTGGATATAGATGGCAAATTCCAGCCTAGGTAAGTTATATCTTATTACTTTATTTTACTTTACAAATAAATTTGTTTGTAAATTCTGGTGTCATTCAATAATTTCAGCATTTTACGAATAAAAGTACTTTGCCTCGTGAAAGGGTTAAAAGTAGCGTGCAATTTTATACATTATTTGTTACAGTAAAAAATAAATATATGGAAAACATCATGACAAAAGTAACCTACCATGAAATGTCAGTATTATGAATCATAATCTTTTTAAATATAGATTATGCCAAACAAAAATCGAAATAAAAAGCATTTTGTCATAAAATATGACAAAATTTAATAAAGAAAAATGAAGATGGAATATAAAAATCAAAGGATATATAATTGTTTAATCATCAGTTGACAAGAACACTCACGTGTCCCAGAAAGAGCATTATTTCATATAACAGACCATAAAAAAACTAAAAAGGGGTATTACTTGTCAATATAATGCATTGAAAGAATAAATAGGATTAACGAAAAAAAGAATGAATTAGGAAGCCAACAATAATTAGTTAAAATAATTAAGCCAAA
Source organism: Maratus michaelseni (assembly GCA_963931845.1). Classification (NCBI taxonomy): domain Eukaryota; kingdom Metazoa; phylum Arthropoda; class Arachnida; order Araneae; family Salticidae; genus Maratus; species Maratus michaelseni. The sequence continues at coordinate 100,836,026 of OZ007596.1, forward strand.
AATAATTCGTTTTAATTAATTAAAACGAATTGTTTTCACATTCCAAATAACATGTTGAAAGAAGCATCCAACATTCGAATCATGGAACATTCGAGATGCTCGATTACTACAGTTACAGTTAAGATTTAATACATAAAGTTAAGACATTATTTAATGTAAAATATTAAACAATAATTATTACTAATTAAAATTAAATAAAATACAAGAATAAAACTAGATATAATTTTAAGACTTTTAATCTATAGGGAAAAAAGATATAATTCAAAATTTACGCATGGGTAACCTTGGGTAAATATGTGTTAGGTTCTCTCAGAAAGACCCCTATTGAAGGCAACCTCCTCCTTTGCCTATATTTGTGGCTCAGATAATCGGCCGTCATAGATAACACCAACACGCACCATCAAAATTTACTATAAATGAGAATAGTGTTAGTTTAGTGCTGCCCTGTATTAATACTACTAATAACTAGCTTGTAAATAAATATTGTTATGAATTCAATGCTGCCATCTATTATCTATTATCGAACAAATATGTTGTAAATTAAAGTCACATATTAATTTTTACTATCCGTTATCTAACAAATATATTAAAGTTAAATTAATATGTTTCTCGACATTATGAATCAGTTTTAATTCTAATTTTTAAAGACAATTTTATCAACTAATTTATTTTTAATAATTAATCACAGTAAATGCCTTTTGAATATACAAATTATATACAAATAGTAATAAATATCTTTCAGCTTTGACTTATATTCATTTATTCCAAATAGTGTACCAATTTATCTATATTATAATTATAACTAAATTATACAATTTTTAATCAGTATCTAATCATCCTAAATGATTTTAACAGAAAAATAATTGATGTCACTTAAGTTTTTAATATTGATATATAAATCTCATTTTAGTACAAATGATAACTCATAAAAACAATAAATTCAGTAACATTAATATACATATATATTTATGTTGATATTTATAATTAATCATATAGTTAAAGAAATAGCATATCAATGACCGCATTATTTTTTTTGTTTATATATATATATATATATATATATATATCTTTTTTTTAAATTACTAAATTATATATTTATAAAGCCAACATCTATCAAACCCCTCTCAAATGTAACAGATTACTCATGTTAAATGTTATATATAGCTTATGAAAGAATGGCTCTTTTGCACTCTTTTTTTTTTTCACTTTTCATACAGATATAAAGAAATATTCATTTGTCTTCAGGGTTTATAAATCTATTTCTTTTTAAAGAATTTATAATTCTTGCAGTGAAAAAAGTCTGTTAAATCAAAATTTGCAATTTGTTTTTTCAAACTCTTATCTTTTTATTTTACGCGCTAATGCAGTTTTATGCTTTAAATATAAACATTTCTCTTTCAGTATTTTATCTGAAATGTCAACATCTTTCACCATTCATGGGGATTCATATTACGAGCCGGGCGTTCAAGTTGAAACCATTTTGAACGGAGGTTTGGACTATCAAGTGAGGTTAGAATTGAAAGATGGTCGGCTTATGCATCTCAAACTAAGTCGAGAACGGAATCGCAGCAAAATCCTAAATCTAAAGTAAGTACCTAGTATCATTACTTAAATGTGCAGGCTCAGGCGGTTTAACATGATAGTTATCCACCGTTCTTTTCCTTACATGCGTTGACTTTGATAATTGTTTCTCCTTTATACCAATTCTCTGATATAATTATAAATTATAAATTTTATTACTGTGATAAAATTTATAATATTCATAAAATTGATAAATTTTATCAATTTATAATTATAAATTAATAAAATTTATAATTATAAATTTTATTACTGTGTTTTTAAAAGGACTTTAATCGCTCTTCCCCATTTATATCTATCTTTAAATGTGTTTTTCAAAGAATTACGTTAATTTTTGCCTACATTCGAAGTTGCCAAATAATAGTACACTTCTCAAGCTAACAGTTGGCACTGTCTTGTTAAATTTTACAAAAATACATATTATTGTTTATTCCTTTGAATTTTTACTTTATTTTAGCATGTATTATAGTTAAAAAAAATTAACTAATTCACTAGATTTTAAGAAATTAAACATGAATTAACGTGTTAAAATAGTTAATATTAGCTTTAAATGAAAACCAAATGCTATTTTATTATGCATAGCTTTTAAAGCAATCGAGGTAAGATTCTTACACCTCGGTTATTGATTCACACGAAATTGTAAAGGTTAATGAAGTAACAAACGTAAAAAAACGCTCTATAAATAATGAATTATACAGTCATGAAAAAAAAAAATAAGTATTCTATACCGATAAAGTTATAAAGCCTTTTAACCCACATCGTTTCAGATTATTAGCAATTCACAAATATGTTTAGGAAAAATTTAGGGGGCTAATTGAGTTACTTGAAAAGAAAAAGTTTTATTTTGTATATCGTGTGGGGTATCATGTGAAGGATCTCGTAATACCAAACTACCAAAAATATATTTGTTTTAATTTTAGGTATTATATTTTCAGAGATATCGTCGAAAATGCACTGCAAAAATATGTCCCCCCCCCCTCCCCTTTATTTCCGAATCTATTGAAACTAAAATTATGAAATAATTAGGGGTAATAGAAATTGATTTAAACCTTGCAGGAAAAATATAATTTTCCTAGGTCACATTGGATTTGAGAACAACGCATTTTTCTGTTACACACAAACTTTACTTTTCGGGCGGTCTTTGGGGGAGTTGACGGGCGATCGAGGTATCTATCGACATAGAATTACCCAAGGATATTAATGATTTTAGAAAAAATTGCCGGTAATTAGCTGAGGTATTAATTAAGTTACTTGAAATAAAAAAAAATATTTTTACATATCGTGTAGGGTATTGTTTGAAGATCTCGAACTCAAAAATACATTTGCTTTAATTTTAGGTATTATATTTTCGCAAATATCGTCGTAAGTACTGCAAAAATATGCACCCCCATCCTATTTCCGAATCTACTGAAACTAAAATTATGAAAAAAATTAGGGGTAGTAGGAGTTTAGTAATTAATAAATATTAATTAATAAATTCAATGTACGGAAGCCTTTGAGCGCGAGGTATACTCGCACTTGACCGATTTACTTTTATGAAATACAGACACACTAATTTTCGAAACTTAAAGGATTCTTATTATGATGTCTTTATTTTCAGGCAAACCTTTTACTACCTGAGTCCGAGAGGAAAATCAGAAATGCAGAAACCGCCGTCACAGAATCTTAATTACTGTACAGAAGTTTTGCAAAAACTTACTGGTGCTCAGATTTGTGCATCTTTAACGTACCCTGAAGCTTCCGTTGAAGGAAAATTTATGATACCTTTTGCAAGGGATTTTGAAGCAAGCATTGTTGTTGAACAAACTGATTCTTCAATGGATGGATATGAACTTATTTTGGAATTACCTGATAGCAACGTAAGTAACAACAAGAACGAAAAGTCAGGTGAACTAAATATATATAATATTTTTAAAATACGCTGTAATCAATGAATAGTTTCTCAGGCTTTGATAGCCTGTGAGCTAAAAAATGTTCTTTTAAACGCAATTTGTTTGAAAACTCTATCATAATTTAGTGATTTTTTTAATTTTTAAAATAACTTTCAAGTATAATTTAAAAAATATATATATATCTCTTTTGCGTGGAGCCAGATTGCGAAAGATTAACCCGTTTGCACTTAAGATGTATAAATAGTTCAGCATTTGTTTTTAGCTAATATTCCATAACTAAATTAATACTTCATAAATAAATAAAATAATATGAATTAAACACAAATAAAACGATATATAATCAAACTACGTGGCTAAACTATTGAAATTATCAGAATCAAATAGGCTGCTGTACGTAGCGAAATCTTTGCCAATTTCTTCTGGCCTAAACTAAAATATCGCTTTTAATAAATTTCAAAACTTTATTCGAATGCATAGTTGATATTTTCTTTATGAAAATGCTATTTTGACTTTTTTAGTGGGGAATCTAAGAAAAAAAGTCCTTCCGGCCTGTACCGGGAGGAAAAGGTAGCTTTCATAGTCCATGTTTTTAAAAATTGAACTTATTTTACTCAAAAGCCCAGAAGCTAAATTGCTTGGATCCTGATTATAGAAGATCCAATCCCGGTTTTCGTTAATACTAAATTCGAATGCGCATTTCAGCATGAGAGCTACAGCATAACGAGAATCAGATTGTTTCAAAATGTCAGCAACCCTAGAATTTCAAACTGCAACATATCTGCTATTTTTTAAGATAAAGCCAAAACAAAAAAATGTTCCGGAATCCTTGAATCACGATCTTACACTTCACGCAAGCAACCTTTTCAATTTATAATTTTTTATATATTTTTTTTAAATTTAACTTGCCGCCATTTTGAAACAAGAATGCGCATGAAGCTGGCTAACGAACTCGGTCGAGACTTTGGTATGTTCTGTACACATGATCAGTTACATTCATATCGATCTAGAAATACGAGAGTTAAGCTGCTATCACACGTACTCTCATATCATAGTCAATATCAGATATTTCCTCTGAAACGCGTTTTTCCCGAGTAAAACTCTCGAAAACGGTCCGTGTGATAGATTGCCTCTCGTAACTTCATCAAGCGCAAACTTATGGCCGTTTGTATCCCCTATGATAGATATCAGCTCGAAATCCACCAATCAGAGTTCTCTAAAAATTCCAAGATGGCTACCGTCAGTAAGTGAACATGTTATGTTTAGCGTGGTCGCAGATATTGAAACCAAAAATACAGAAGAATTAAGAAAAAAGCAATATCTTTGGTAACACAGGGACCAATTATACACGAAAAGAACTTTAAAAATGTGCAGTTATTTTGAAATTAAAGAATTACGTATGCGCCGATTGTCCCTTAGGAGTTCGTTATTTACAACTACCGATAAGAACTTTATTTACTAATTTAAAGTTATTTAGTGCGATTATTTTCTTTAAATTCCTTACATTATTTGCTATATGTTATAATTTCACTGTCATAGTTACTTATTTGCTTCTCAAACTGTACTCGTTTAACTACTTTCTGCAGCTGTATTTGGCGTTATTTTGTACTTGTTGCCAAGTTATGACGCCAAAGATAAAAATGCAAGCAAACATGCACCAAAGTATTTTATTGCAATACAAATTATTCTAGCCTCCTTTTAGCATACAGCGTTCAGAGTCTAAATTTTGTAGTGGAGGGGCGGGGCAAAAATTTTTCTTATACTTTTAGAAAAATGAAATTTAATAAATGAAAATTTAATCTAGCATTATTTATAGTTAATTATATTTTCCCTTTTAATAATTTTCTTTTAAAACAATCTTGATAATCCGTTATAAATTTTAGAAATATTCTTAATATGCATAAACTTTTTGTAATTGTAAGCTTTTGTAGAAAAAAATAATATCCGGTATATTGCGGCCCATGCTTAGGATATTAAAGAAAAAAAAAGATTTTTTGTTTTAGGCAGTGTTTCTCAAACTTTTTTAACTCACAGGCCAATTAAAGCGATAATTAAACCTGTGCGCCACAGTTAAATCTAGAATTAAACTTCCTAAGCATATTTAAATTAAGATGATGGAAAACCGAATGAAAGAAATACACATCTAATAGATATCATCATACAAAAATTTCTTGAGAAACATTTTTACATTAGTTCAAATATTTCTATTTAGTTTTTTATTAAGTACTGCACAAGAAACTGTTGCATAACTACTGTGAGCGGTCTCCGAAAAAGCTTAATTGAAACATGAATAAAAAGCAAAATTAACTCAGAAGATACTATTTTTGTACTAAACATTATGTACAAGATATTTATAATCAAAATTCCCCTGTTCAGAAGTTTCTTGCGATAGTGCATAGGTTGCAAATGAAACAAAAATTCACTAGTGTCTGTAATTAAACTTAAAATTATGTTAAACTGCGAAAATTGAAAATAGCAGTGGCCTGGGAGATCGTTAACAGCAGTTAAAAGTTGAACATAATTTGTTAACCTTTCAAAAAAACGACTATTCACTAAAAATTTCCAGTTTAACTATAGATACTAGTGACACTTTGTTTCGTTTGGAGCTTTCGAACTACCGCTAGAATCAGTTGAATAGTAAATTTTAATTATAATAGGCCTGTATAAAAACTTTAGTACATTAATAGTATCCTACAAGGTAATCGAGACTTTCATTCATATTTCAATAAAGCGATCGCATAGACCACTCACAGTAGTTAAGCGACAATTTTTGTCACAGCAGTTGAGGGTTAAGGGCCCTCAGATTCAGGGGTGGGAATGTCCTTTTCAGTCTATTTTTCCTTTTCAATTATTGAATTTCAACCACACTAAAATTTTGTCTTCCCCCTCCTAGCGGTGTATAAATTTTAAACCTTTATATGGTTTTTCAATTTGTTAAGCAAATTGTGCTCCTTTTTTACTTTGTATTAATAATAAATAACACATATCTGTAACGCCGGAAGCCGTGTTTGAATTCCCTAGTGTAAATAATGAGATAATGTTTTAAATTGATAGTATTGAGCATGAATGTAATTTAAATATCAAAAGTATTTATAAATTTCGACCACTTTTGCGAGTAAATAAAATTTGAGAATAAAGCAATTTTTTCTTGTATTTTTATTCCTTCAAGAATTATCTATACTGATACGGGTAGTACATTCTTATAAAATTGATTTAATCAGTTCTAATTGATACTTTTGTTCTTTTCTTTTCAAATTCTTAGAACACAAAAGAAAGAAGATTCAAATTTCTTGCTGATACACCAAACTCAGTCCAAGATCGAAAGTTATCTTTAGATTTTCAGGGTGAGATGCCAGATGCGAATTCTCATTCTTGGACAGTTAATCTTCACACACCGTTTTATACACTTGATGCCACTGGTGAGAAAGTTTTGTTGTTGAACATATTCTTATATAGAGACTTCATTAGAAGTTATTTTTTTCAAAACATTTAATTAATTTTAATGTAACGCCATTTTTTCACGCCATTTTAAAATGGAAACTATTTTTAATATTTTATCTCGCATATGCACGGCTGTTCAAAAATTAAGGACAGTGACCGGACGATTTCGCTTTTTACACGGTTGTCGAATATCTATTAAAATTCTTGAAAAATTGTCCTTGAAATTCGAGGATGTAAAGCACATGTTTGACTTCAAGAACAGTAGAAACAGTATACTACATATAAAAGATTAATATATTGAATATTTGATGAGATACGGACATTTGTATGAAATAATTTTTAATTGCGCATGCACGAACTATACAAAAGATTTTTTTTATTATTATTTGATAGCCAATTCTATACAGCAACTTATATAAAAAGACCAATGAAAACTCATCGTAAAAACTCAGAAATATATCGGCAATAGAGTGATCTAATTAACAAATTGGGGGGAAATCCCTTATCATCCAGTTGGATTCCCCCCCCCCACACAGTTTGTCAATTAGTTCACCACTGTATTGCCGACATCTTTTTGAGTTTTCACATTATTTGAGTGGTTTTTTTATATGAGTTGCTCTGTAAAATTGGCTACCAAATCATGAAAAAAAAATCTTTGGTATAGTTCGCTCATGCGCAATTAAAAATTACTACACACAAATGCCCAAATCTCATCAAATATTCAATATGTTAATCTTTTATATGCAGTATATTGTTTCTAATATTCTTGAAGTCAAATATGTACTTTACATCCTCGAATGTTCAAGGACAATTTTTGAAGAGTTTCTGTAGATATTCGACAAGCGTGTAAAAAGCGAAATCGCCCGGTCATTTTTGGACAGCAGTGTATATTTTAAATCGTATATAATTCGTAAATACAGTTTATGAGCCTCCTGATAAACTTGTCGCTTATTACATCTGCTCATTTACTGGTAAATCTGCAGATAAAGGGCCTTAGCGTCAGCTCTACAAGTCATTGTTTATTAATCTCCCTTTACATAATATTTAATATCCTACAATCTGCAATTTAAATGTAAGTTATGTATATTTATAAGCTTATAAGATTTTTTGAATCTTTCACAAATTTTGTAGTTGTCATACTCTATTAAAAGTCTATAGCGTACTGCCCAGCCGTTGAACCGTTTTTGTAAATAACGGATACTTGACAACATTATGAAGTGTTCCCATTGCTCAGGATCGATTAAATTTACGATTACGTAAACGTTATCTATAAATACGTTCAAATGATTGGACAGTTTACTTCCAATTTTCAACAGTGCATTAAACCTTTTTGATGCAATAATATTCTATCGATCTGCTTATTCTTGTAATTTTTTCCGAATGAAAATCATATTTCTTCAGGGGGCGCTCTGACCCATTCAACACTCCACCCCCCTCGTTACATATTCTCAATTTCCAGTAATTGTGTTATTTAAGGATCCAAATACACATATCCGTGCGTTACTACTATAATTTCATTAGTATGAGCATTTCCTTGTACCAGAGATTTTACACTTATCTTTAAAAGAATACTTATATTTCAACTACGAAACATAAGCATCTGTTTTCGAAAATCGGTTAAAGTCGTGTGTAACAAAGATAGGTAAATTTATCTTACGAGAGATATATCTAATTTAAACATCCAACTTTTTTATAATTTTCGTTTGGAGAAAACCAGTTTGGTGATCATTTAATACTAAAAAGAGTGCTCTTATCCAAATGAAAAATCACCTACTTCAATAGAAACAAGAAAGAAAAATCATGCACAAAGCATAGATTATGAAACACTTTCCAACACTAACAGAATTCTTTAACAAACCATCGCTGTTTAATAAGGTAAATAAGGTATCTAAGTAAACATTTCAGAAAAACACAAAACACATTTCAAAACCAGATTTTAGCAATTAACGTCCACAGCCGGAAAAGTACTCCAATTCTTTTCTGCAGCCCTGTATATAATTTATATATTTGTATATACTCATATACTCTATAGTATTCTACAATTTAGTTCAGTAATAAAACACATAACACAGTTTGAAATTAATCTTTAGCAGTTTCACACAATAGACGGAAACATACTTGAATAATTTTGAAGAGCCCTGTATATTACATTAAGCTTTTTAAACGCGCCACATATTAAGCTATAGTTCGACTTATACATAATTTAATTCGCGTATAGTATCGATAATAACGAAATATTCCGTTTAATTTCGGCAAATAAACGCTGAAATCACACTTTCAGGTATTATCACACATAGGCAGCGATGTATTCAGTTCTTTGCGTGGCCCTGTACATGATTTTATTTATATTCTAGAAACATTTCTTGGTATACTAAATATATTTTACGTTCAAAATACATAACTTGATTAAAAACTCATTTTAATCAATTTACGCTGATGTACCGTAATGCTTACGAATTTTTTTCTGTAGCCCTGTATATGATCTGTAGTATTTATACGTACCTCATAGCATTCAAAAATTTAGTTAAACGCACACCTTACTAATATCCCACTTCCAATTATGGCTTATAAGCAATACTTCGGACACAGTGCTGTACCCGAAATATTTTGTGTGTCCCTGTGATTGAATGATAAATGCTATGCACACAACAAGTATCTTGTAGTAAATCTCAATAATGTATATCAATTTCAGTATATTTGAAATGGCGTAACATAATTAAAATATGCTGCAAACAATTTTTCCCGCGTAGACCATTATGTCAAAGAATACTTTTGTGTGGCACTGTAAATGAAAGAAAAAAGCTTTACACTACATATTCTACAGAAAGCATGTCTTAGTGCATCTCAGAAATTGATATCAATTTCACTATGTTTGTAATAGTGTAACATGATTAAAATGCGCCGTAAACGATTTTTTACATGAAACCATATTGTAATGGAATTCTTTTCAGTTTCCCTGTAAACTAATTATAAGTGCTAGACGTACGATATGCGATAGTAAACATCTCGTAGCGTATTTAAGTGATATATATCAATTTCAATACATCTGAAATAGTGTCACATCATTAAAATGCACTGCAAAGGATTTTTTCCCGTAGACCATAATGTAACGGCATTCTTTTGAGTTCCCCTGTAAAAAAAGTATAAGTGCTACACACCTCAGTTTCAATACCGACATGCTATAGTAAGTCAACATGCTATAGTAAATCTCAATAACATATATCAATTGCATAACTATCCGGATATATTTATGCGAGTTACAGACAGACAGACGGCAGACAGACAGACGGCAGACAGACAGACGGCAGACAGACAGACGACAGACAAACCGAATTCATAAATACTTTCCAACTATGTTGGAAAGTGTTAATAAAAATATATTAAAATCATCCGAAAATAAGCTATTTATTTTGCAAATTTATTCACCTATTTGTTATTGTATCAAAAAACGCGATTTTCTAATAATCTTCTTTTTTCGATACTCTTTAAAATACAGTTGCTAGGCAACGATTAAATGAAACAGGAAAAAAACTAAAAAAAAATTCTTGGAAAGTTTGTAAAAAATGAAAAATTAAAATGTGTTACATTTATCGAACTGATGCATGAAATTTCCTATTATTTTACCGATTCATTTCGAAATTCTAATAAAAATATTGGCGATTTTCCCAACTGATTGGATTAATTTATGAACTCTATATCGAGAATTTAGCATCTGTAATTTAACATTCAAATCAAATGTGCCATTTTCCTTTCAGTGAATAATGAAATTTAAAATCGTCTGAATTCTCATAGAAAAGCATTATGACATGATAGGAAATGTTCTGTATTTTTCGAAAATTTCATAAAAAACTACACATTTTAAACGGGTACCTCACCAACATACCTACTTAAGTTCAATCTAATCGGGTATTTTTTGTGGCCGTTATCGCGTAACACAGAGACAGACATACTAAAAACATATATCAAAAGCTTTTCGGGACACAAACAAACACCAAAAACCTCAACTGGCGTTTTGGCAATTACTAAACCGTCAGTGAGGCTCACTATGGAGACACAAAAAGTTTTTTGGTTTTTGTTTCGCTATTAGTCTGTTTGTTCAACGGTAATTGCCGCAAAAAGTATCCGATTAGCTTAATACACTGCTCAAAATAATTAAAGGATATTTGAAGTTTTATATAAAATAAAGATATAAACGAAATTTTTTTTGCCGAAAATAGAAGAAGAGAATCACAAATGCAAATTTTTCTGGTTTTCAAACTGTGGAGTATGCAAATTTTGAGTTCGACGTCAAAAACGTCGCTTCAGCGGCAGCGAATGAAATTTGACTTTCAACTGCATAAAAGAGAATGAAGACAAGGATGATCGGCATTCAGTGATTGCTTTGTTTCGATGAGTACGATGTCTCAGCGAAGTCATTTGACAGATTCAGAAGCTTGGAGAATTGTTGATAGGTTAGAAGGAGGCCAAACTCAAGCCGAAGTAGCGCAAGCCATTGGAGTGTCACAAAGTGTCATTTCCAGGATCTGGAACCGTTTTTTGGAGAGTGGATGTGCAGGCCGAAGACCAGGGCAAGGTCGTAGACGGGCAACAACGCCCAATGAAGATCGGTATTTAGCGTTAACAGCTCGGAGACACCGAAACATGAACGCTACTCTTCTCCAACAACACCTTCGCTCGGCTACAGGCACCACGATTTCAACTCAGACTGTCCGAAACCGGCTCCATGCTGTAGGTCTGTATGCTCGCCGACCGATGGTATGTGTTAGATTAACATCAAGGCATCGTCGCGACCGCAGGGAGTGGGCAACCGAGCATGTCAATTGGAGGAGAAATGAATGGAGCAATATTCTGTTTTCTGACGAGTCCCGTTTTTCTGTGCATCCGGATAATAGGCGTATTTTCATCTGGAGGGACCGTTGCAGTAGGAATAATCCTGCGTTCGTGCACGAAAGTGTCAGATTTGGCGGTGGAGGAGTGTTGGTGTATGGTGGCATCTCCATTGACGGGCGCACTGACCTCTACATCATTCGAGATGGAGCTCTGACTGGTCGCCGATATAGGGATGAGATCCTCAGACCTATTGTAGTCCCTTACGCTGCAGCAATAGGAGATAACTTCATTTTAGTGGACGATAACTGCAGGCCACATCGTGCAAACCTGGTGGAGGATTTCCTTTTCGAGGAAGGAATCGTTCGAATGGAATGGCCAGCGTGTTCTCCAGACATGAATCCAATCGAGCACGTTTGGGACGCTCTAGGAAGACGAGTATCTGGCCGCCAACAACCCCCACAAACTCTCCAAGAACTGGAAAGAGCTCTTCTGGAAGAGTGGGGCAGAATACCCCAACTCGTCATTAATAGCCTCATTGAGTCCATGCCTCAAAGGTGTTCAACGTTGCTGGCCGCCCGTGGAAACCATACCCCCTACTGAAAATGATTTTCTTTGAAGAAAACACCTTTACTTATTCTTTTTTTCTCATATGCACAAATTGTGTTTTTTTCCTTTTGTACACAAATGCGCAATAAAATGCATTTTTTTCTGCCAAACATGTGTAATTTATTCTCATATAACCTACTATGTCTGTCGACCATGCATCAATCAGCTAAAAAGTTTCCCAGATACAAAATCCACCTAAAACTGCAATATCCTTTAATTGTTTTGAGCAGTGTATTTGGTACGTATGTTGGTGAGGGGCCCGGATTTAGCTGTATAGATTTTTGTTAAATTTGGTTGGATCGTTCGGAAAATATGGAAAATTTTTTTAATGTCATAACACATGGGCTGAAAAGTTCCCAGTCTGGCACACAGATGGCGTTGAAATCACCGAACCGATGCTTTTTTAGTAAGTACTAACCTTTAAAAGGTAGCAGAAAAAATATCATGACGATTCCGCCGTGTGGATAAAACGTTAGATTGGTTTTATTTGATCAACTTTGTTGATAAACAAGAATTTCAAGAATTGTTATTTGATGGGAAAGAACACCGTTCAAAGAAAAGCTTGACTTGATAAACATTATCCGGACACTGTACCAGGTAAATCAATCACCATTGACTGGTTTACTGAATTTAAACGTGGTCGTACGGACACCAGTGATGCACCACGCAAAAGAGGTGGTTACTCCGGAAAACATAAAAAAGGTCCAAAAAATCGTTTTGGGGAACCGTAAAGTGAAGTTGCAGGAGATAGCTCAGACTCTGCAGATATCCAAGCAACGTGTAGGTTTTATTTTGAATGAACATTTGTTTATGAAAAAGCTGCTGTCAAAGTGGCTGCCGCGCGTGTTGACTTTTGACCAAAAACAACAACGAGTCGATGATTCTGAGCACTGTTTGGAGCTTTTTCGTTATAAAATTGTTATTTATTATTAAATTATTATTATTATTTATTTATTAAATTATTATTATTATTTATTTATTAAATTATTATTATTAAATTACTATTATTATTATTTATTTATTAAATTATTATTATTAAATTATTATTATTATTTATTTATTAAATTATTATTATTAAATTATTATTATTATTTATTTATTAAATTAATATTATTAAATTATTATTATTATTTATTTATTAAATTATTATTATTAAATTATTATTATTATTATTAAATTATTATTATTTATTATTAAAGTTATGTTACTTATTATAGTTATAAAGTTATAAAGTCATAAAGTTATAAAGTTTTGGTTATTACCCTATATTACCCTATAGGTTTAAAAACTCTCCAGTTATGCCTATTTTTAGGCGATTTTAGTGTTTCTGTTGCTACTGAGTAGATTAGATATGATCTTGCATCTAAATATTATAGTCTGACCACTAAAACTGTTTTATGAAGCAAAAATTGTTAAAATATCAGATTTCTAAATTAAAGGTAAGTATAGCAAATTCAATTTACATTTCCATAAGTACCTTTATTGCATGAGATTTTATTCACTTTGTCCATCATATGCTGATGTTTCTTTGGATGGAAGACAAGTAAGTATTGCTATTTGGATACCATTAAATCTTATTTCAAACTGATGCTTATCCTAATCAATTCACTGTGTAAAATGAATTCCAAGATATACTACAATCATGATGGAGCACAATGAATAGGAAATTGCGGATGTAAAGTTATTAAGACTATGTGGGATTCGGGGGTTTGAGCCCAGAACTATTCTTTCTGAAAAAATTACAAGAATAAGCAGTTCATTAGAATATTTTTGAATAAAACTGTGTTTAAGCTGGCGCTTCTAATTTCCAAAAATTTTTCGGAATCTTATTATTTATTTATTATTTTAAATATAGATATAACATAAAACAAGTTGGAAATTGTACGTCAAACGTGACAAACGAGGTGCGTTCGTACTATAGCTAGTTATATAAATATTCAGATCTTGATGATTTTTAATTCTGTGAAATGAATTATATCGTCTGCAGATTAATTTCTGTCATAAAATAAGTATCTCGATCACTTGACGATTAAACCTCGGAAGCTCCTATAAGAAGAAAGCACCGATTAAAAAAAAAATAATAAAATTTCTTAACAAATATTTTTATTGTATCGTCTAAAGTTTTGATTCGATTTTCATAAAATTTGAAATGTCTCGACAAAACTCTGCAAAGATAATATATCTTAAATTTCAAACCATTGGGTTGGGTAGTTTTTGCGCTGTTATATGCGGACAGACGGACGGACGGACAGACAGACGGACGGTCGGACAGACAGACGGACGGACGGACGGACTAGACGACGACTGTAAGTGCTACGTATTTATATAATTACGAACGCACCTAAAAATGTGAATTGCTGGTTGTAGGATATTAAATATTATGCAAAGTCAGATTAAAGAGCAATGACTTGCATGGCTGACGTCGAGCCCCCAGATCTGCAGATTTACTAGCTATATTTGACGAATTACTGAATTTTAAAAGAAGGGAGTTTCTTATGAAACACCCTCTATAAACCCAATGAAGTTATGTAATGCAAAGTGATTTTCTTTTTTCTTAAGGGAACATGATGAATCGTAATGATTATTTTCGACTTAATACTAATATAACTGCAGAAGGCGAAAGACATTATTCTCTGAAGGTAGATACCCCGAAGGTGGTGAAAAGAGACCGTCAATTAGAATATCAGCCCAAAATCACTGTGTCATCACCATGGTTGAGATCAACAGAATTCAGAGGGAATATAGTGCATTCTAAAGGAAGGAGAGAATATCTATTACTCAATTTGGAATCAAGAAATTTTGCTACACCATTTAACATTGCAGGTATATTATTAAATGTTTATAAAATATATTATTTCTCTTTTATTTAACT
Organism: Maratus michaelseni; assembly: GCA_963931845.1. Taxonomy (NCBI): domain Eukaryota; kingdom Metazoa; phylum Arthropoda; class Arachnida; order Araneae; family Salticidae; genus Maratus; species Maratus michaelseni. The sequence continues at coordinate 100,851,242 of OZ007596.1, forward strand.
TGACTTGCTTCGACTGTGTAAAAAGGGAATTTTGAGATCGATTTTTCACTAATACGTTTGAATTACAAAATTTGTGTGCACAGGTATATTTCAGATGACAATACGACGTTTTAATATTTTTAAAACTTAATTGTAAGTCAATAAATTAATATGACCATTAAATTTTCCAGCAGAGCTCAAATTACGCTGAAGATTACTTATATAACAAAGATATGTTTCAACTCTGCTGGAAAATTTAATGAGCATATATACATTCATCGATGCTGGGTTTAATTTCGTCTCATGCATGCCACTGCAGATGTGTGCTCGTGGTTGACTTTCCATCTTGTGCTGCAAAGTCACAGCCGTGCCAATACATAAGAGTGAGAGAATGCTAGACTGGCTGTAGTCCGGATAGCTCCAAATGGTAGAGCGTTGGTGCGTAATACCAAAAGTTCCGGGTTCGATCCCCGGTCTGGACATTTTTCACTCTGATCGTTGTACTCTGGGTAGTAAGTGATAATTCATATCCTTTGTTATACAATAAATTAATTTTAAGGTTTTTTTTGTTAACCGGGATTCAAGGGGATAATAAACCAAATATTGTTCATGATTACAACTGTATACGAGTTACAGCAGCAATGGAGTTAATGATTCGTTACACCGCGCTCGCTAAACTGAATGAAAAAACACGTACCAAATTGCCGTTAAACTGCAACAATGAAGTACATTTTAACCATTAAAAAGTTGAAAATCAAATACAAATGAAAAAAAAAATAAATAGCATAATGGATGCTTGCTTTAAAAAATGCTTTTATGAATTATTAGTTTAATATTAAACTATTCAACTATTAAATTATGTTTATAAGTTAAGAAACAAAATCTCGAAATGCTGAGTAAAATGTTTAAATAATGTTTTTTTTTCTTTCCTGTTGCCATATAACACTTTTTTATTTACCGTGATTTGGTTTTTGTATGCAAATATGGAATTTTGTAGTCGATTTTTTACTTATTTCCTGTTATTCTAGAATTTTAAAAATTATGTACACAGGTGTGCTTTTGATGGCAGTACAACATTTTAATATTTATGAAAGTTAATAACAATTTAGTAAATTAATTTTAGCATTTTTCTTTAGCCGGCTGCGGGTGATCAATCTCCAAATAATCTTTATCGTTACAACTGCATGCGAGTTAAAAAGAAAATAGAATTATAATTATTCGCCAAACCATCCTCGCCAAACGCCCACTAGCTGTGAAATTGCAAAGACGAAATAGTTTAAACGCTAGAAAATAGAAATTATAAATAAAAAATAAAGTATGTAATAATTAACAAAAATACTGTTTTATCAATTAAGAGTTCAATAATATTTAAATTATGATTATACGGGGAGAAAACAATTTAGTAAACCTAAATAAATAGTTTAAATAATGTTTTTTTTATTTCCTATTGTCATACCTTAAAAAAGAAACAAAGGGAAAATTATAATTGTTTTAATATATTCCCTAGTTCGCGCTTCTATCACGCGTAAATCCGAGCGGTGAATATTCAAAAATCGGTGACAAAATCAAATTAACGTATTGTAACGGATGTTTTTCGAACTACATGAATTGCAGTCATGAAATTAAGTGTGACTTTTAAGATAAACATTGAATGCATATAAAAGAGCATTTTATAAACAATTCTCACTTTTATATGTGCTTGCTTCATTGATATTTTGATTTTTGTATGCAATGCAACTTAGAAAAAATTTTGATCAATATGTTTTGTACATCATACTTGCCAACCTCCCGATGTTTTGAACACCAGTAAAATGTTACAAAAAAATTCGCTTTATTAAATTGAAGAAATTGTATGATTACATAAAACAAATGTTTTTACATAAAAATACTGGTATGAAAAAAATCGGGAGGTTGGCAACTATGGAACATTGAAACAGGGTCATCCGAAAGGGAGGTCGGAGAAAGGAAATTGCGTCTTGCTGGATTAACAAATTTAATTAACTAAAATTAATTTTTCTCTCATAAATTTGAAAAATAAAGTTACTCTTCACAAATGATTTAACACAATAAAAATATAACAGAATAAAAAAACTAATGATTTTTCGTCAGAGGGGGGGGGGGGGGTGTGTGAAGATTTTTTTTTTGTTATTATGATTGTTTTGTTTTTTTTATTTATAATTTGAACTTAAATAAGAGGCTCTGCTGGGCAGTACCTCCCTGACGAAAAAAAAATAAATTGTTTTAATTTTTCATTTTGAAAAAAGTTTGCAAAAGTTTATTTTTGTATATTTAATATGTCATTTGTTACATTTACGTAGTGTTCTTTAGGTTGATATGTTTAAAAATTTTTTGTACGTGGGGTTCTGACGAAAATTTTTTAGTTTAGTTTTATTTTACTTCATTTCATGTTTATATTTTCTCTTAAAAAAGCATAGATCTTCCCAAATCTCCCCCCCTCATACAGGATTTTGTACTGTTATTTTATAAATTTTTAAATATTTTTCTAATTTTTAAAAAAATAGTTTCGACAATAGCTTAATTATAAACTAAGCGTTTGGCAACGAAAAAAAAAACGCAATTTTGAAAACAAAAAATTCTATTATTTTTTTAATTAACGTTACTAAAAATTAACTGATTTTCCAGAAAAATAAAAACAGAAAAAAACTGAAATCGCATTAGTAGTTCCCGAGAAAAAAGTTACATCAAAATCAGCAGTTTTTTACAGGATTTATCACCTCCTTAAGGCTTGTTCACCCTAAAGTTTTGATATTCAATTTTACTTATTTTATCTAAAAAGTGTTTATTAGCATCTAATAATAATCGACAGAAACTGTTTGGATGATTTTGATTATACTTTTTTTTTCTTTCAGGAAAATTAGAAAAAGAAGGAGAATCGATTGATTTAAATTCTAACTGGAAGTTAAAGTATGAATTTCATGTAAAGGCTTTCACACAAATTCACAAATTAAAGGCAGGAGTTGGTTTTGATGTTAATACAGGAATGTTTTTCAATGGAGTGCATCATTATGAGCCTGATGGTCGCAGTTACGAGAGTGTAACCTTCAATGCTAAAGTTAAAAATATAGAGTTACGTGAGCGCACAAGTTTTAGCATTGATACTCAAGTACTTTTTGCTGAATATAAGAACTTAAATACGATGCTAAAATGGGATTTTAGTTTTAAACCATTGCATCATCTAGAAAATAATATCGTTGTACGTTACGGTGAAAATTTTAAAGACGACACGCGTCTAGTGCGATTGACTTTCGAAAGCACCCTACAGGGTGACTTCAATAGTTTCCGAAAATTAAGTGTTGAAAAAAAGGCAGAGATAACTTTTCCCTATCTTAATATCGACAGGTCAGCTTCTATATTGGCAGTATGGGATTTCATAGATGAGCCAAAATTTATTATTAAAGCTGGTATTAAATGTGAGGAAGACATAAATATTAAAGTTGATTTAAATCACAGGCAGCTAGGAAAGAGTCCTTTAAAACTCACAACAAATTTTGCATTAACTTTCAACACTTATAATTTCAAATTCGAAGATCAAGCTGGGGAAATTTCTCCCAAAACATTCAAGTGGAATTCAATTATAGAACCCACTAAAGATAATCAAATAATAACGGAAATCGGTATTGAATATCAGGACAGTGACCAGTATAAGCTTCGAGGAAAAATAGATATCCCTGACTTCAATTCTGGGGGTAAATATAAAAGACGAATAGAATTCGGTGGCAATGTAAAGGGTGGTGATACAAACACCATAGACTTGCTTGCTAAGTGGGGTGGCAAAGAACATGAAAAGGTGATTATACGGGTAACTTCTAGTAATGGAAATGACAAAGGTAAACACATTGTTGGAGGATATGTAAAATATGATGAAATGCCTATGAACATATCTGGCTCAATTAACGCTGACTTAATTAGAGGACCTCATTTCATCAAACTTACATTAAAAGGAGAAAAGAATCGAATTGAAATCACACATGAAATAACAGGTGGTGTGATGAAAACTGCAACCCGTTATTTAGTAAGTAATGAAGACAGTATAAAGCAAGAGATAAAAGGAGAACTGATACATCGAGAGAATAGTTACTTGTATATAGGAGGAAATTATAGTTTAACATCTCGTAAAAAAATGAATTACAATGGAACATCCCTGTCCTTCCGTCTTTTGGCAAGTTCTAATGATGACGATACAACAATTGAGTCACATTACGGTATTAAAATCCCGTCTAGAGAATACAAAGGAAACTTCAACTACGTAAAGAAAGAGGGATGGGCAGGAATCATTAAATCAAATTCCGATGTAAGCGTAGATAAAAATAAGTTGTACGTTGGGAATGTGTATATTGAACCTAGAAAGGGAAAATACTTCTGTAAAGTGAGCTTGACACCAACTCAAGATATTAAATTTAATTTCCTTACCTCATTTCTTCATGCTTCTCGCTTCGCAGTGTTTAATCACTCTTTAGATACAAATTTACCTATATTACAAAGCGTTAACCTCGAGGCAGTAGCGGACTTAAGGAATATGGAAGACGCAAAAATGCATTCTTTCATGGATCTGAATTCTCTTAAACTCTATGATGCAAAAAGTACTTTTAAAATACTAAGTATTACTGATTTCCATATTCAAGCAAGTATGCATAGTAAAATTACTCCTTCCCTGAATATGCTTTCTAAAGCGCAATTATCGGGTCAGGAACGAAAGTTTGGCTGCAATTTGAGCATCGGTTCAAAAGCTGTCATAACTGGTAAAGGGGAATTCAAGATTAAAAAAGAAGGATTAGGATTTTTAATGGACAGCACATTTGAATACAAAGAAGAACAAATTCTTATTCTTAGGATTATACACGATGTTAAAAGTATACACGAAAATCTTTACTTCATAAAATCAAAATTTTCATCTCAAGTGTACGCTTTTTCTATCAAAGTGAATAAAGAGAAGGTAGGTATAATTAACTATGACACGAAATTCTGTCAAAATAAAGACCTCTGTATACGTGTGAATGTTACGCATAAAGAGTATGGCAATACTAAAGAGTGGGATATTGCTTACCAAAGAGGCGATGTTGAATTCAGCGTAGAAAGTATCAGGGAAAGTTCGAACTCTGTTGAACGATATCACACAGTAATTTATAAAGGAGAAAAACGTTTTGGATGTGATGTTAGGTTCGTAGTTGAAGGGCCGGGCAAAAGTATCAGCTTGGGGGTCGTTTTACCGACTAGAGAAATAGTTATAAAGGGGACAAGTGAGTTTTCGCGAGCAAAATCAAGAATAAAAATAGATTTTTCAACTGACGCAAGAAATCATGCGGAAAGAAAACTTTCTATAGAGGCAAAACATGAAAGACATTTGATGTACAGTGTTCCATCAAGGCTTTATTTAACCTTTGCTCATCCCACCTTTGAAAAGGTTCGTATACTTATAATTTATTCAGTATATTTTTCGAATTCATTTTGCAAGTAATTCTGACAGTGCAAGACATTTAAAAAATGAGTGTAAACTTAATATTTGCTAAAACTTATTAAAAATCGTTCGTACCGTAATTTCCGGCGTATAAACCACGGATAAAACAATTCTGTTTCAACCCAGAAATTTTATTCAGTAATTGAAGTTAAATATTTACAGCGATCTATTAAGTTACATTTTATAAAATAAAATTTCTGGGTCGAAAAACGATTTTTTGAGCTGCGGATTATACGCCGGAAATTACAGTATAAATTTATAAATTTTAATTTTGTCAGAATACTGCTCCGTGGAGTAGTGTGCAGTGTATCTGCCAGTAATTAAAAATTTGAATACAATAGTACTTAATATTATTTACTCACAGATAAAACAAGTAGTATAAAAAAAATTTAAGTCAATTCCTAATTTTTAATCATAAATATGTAAAATAAACCCGTGTAGCATTAATGTCCCACGTTATCTTTATTGAACATTATTTTATAATCATCGTTGCGGTATTTTATTTCTGTGGCATCACTAATTTGAGATAAATCTTTCATTTCATTTATGAAAACAATGGGAGAAATTTTTTTTCTCCCATTTAAAACTAAAATTAACTAATTAAATTTAATTAATGAATTAATATTTGAAAAAACTGTATTAACATAAAGTACAAGTTTTAAAAAATTTATTTGAACTTGAGTGGATGAATAGAAAATATTTTATTAACGATTGAAAATTTGAACAAAATATATATAGAGAGAGTTTGAGCTAATAGTAGGAATTTTAAAAATAACTACTTTTAAATTTAATTAAATTCCCTATTATCTTTATTTTCTTATGTATGCAATATGTACTTCAGTAATAAAAAAAAATGGAAATATTCTATGGAATGGATTACCAAAAATTTATGCTGAATATGTAGCTTGAAACTAGTCTTAAACCTTTTTTAGGGCATTCAGTATAACGTGATAAAAAAATTAAAGCCTGTGAGAAACTTTCTAGTTATTAACTCATCTTGGACTTTTATAATGCTTTTGCATCTTCTGTAGGTTTCTAGTTTTGAATTGTTTCTAAAAGCATTCTGTCGTATTTGACTAATGATCTAATTCAGATTGTCTATTAGTACTGGTCTTGGACTACTTTTATATTGTAAAGTTTCGCAGAGCGTAAAACTCAAGCTTTTTATCGATAGGAAAGTTTGCGTCATCAACTAACTGTAAAGGACTGGGGTCGATAGGAATTTAAAAGCGGTCTCTCAGACTTCCAGCAAAATTCCCTACTATCTCACAGATGAATTATTAACTAACATTGCATAATTAAAATTATTTAAGTATTTAATGTATAATCGATATTAAAATAACTTAATATAAATTGATGTTGTAGTACAATAAATCAATTATGAACACTGTAGATATATATAATTTATTTATTGATATTACAAAAATATAATTTTATATAAATATGTTAAACTTTGTGTAATAAATATATAAAAATATAATGTGATAAACTATATTTATAATGTAAACCAGGCATGCCAAATTCGTTTACAGCCGAGAGCCAAATTAAGCATTGTATAGAAAGTCGTGGACCATATTATGAAGAGAAAAAAATGCAAATTTATTTTATTACCATTGCACAGAATGAAATTTGTATACACAAAATACAACCTCGTTAAAAAAAAAAATTAAAAGATACAAACCGGGAAAAAGTACCAAAAAAAAAAAAAAAACACGTACCAAAAAATTTTAAAAGAAATATTTTTAAGTAAAATACATCGATTATATTCTTTCTGAACTTTCATAAAATACGTTCAGATAAAAATAAAAAAATACATATCTGGCATTTCAAAATTTATATTGCAATCAAAATGTTTAAACAATTAAGTGTATACTATGATCTTTGCATTTTTCTTTTAATTTTGTAATTGCTCCTTTTTATAAAATCAATCGCTGCTAGAGCAATATTTGCAATGTATACCTGCATTTCAAACGATAAACTTTATTCTGTCAAAGATTTCATAATTGATTAAAAAATATCAGCTTTGATGATTGTACCGATTATAGAAATGATTTCCAGAAGCTCCTCACTTATTTTTAATCACACATCATGCTTGCTTGCGATTAAAAACTTCCAGCTAAGTGGAACTTCATGAAATTGTATTTTCACGAATTACATTATAATTAGCAACAATTATTGAAATTATAGATTTCCTTTCATTGTGGAAATTTCTGGCTATATTATTAGCAATGGCCCTTAAATATTTTATCTGATATAATTTTCAAAATTTCTTAACTGCTCTCGACATTTCTTCTACATTGTGGCAAATGATTTCGACTTGCGTGCAATTAAATGTTTTCTTTTTAAAGCAGACGCATTAACCTTTAATACTTTCTGATGTAAGAATTCTGAAACTTTCATGGATGCACTTTTTAAAATGAAGTATCAGTTTCAAATATAACATGTTATCTTTCCGAAGTATTTCTAGATATTTGTGAGTACACTCTTTTCAAACTACAATAGAGTTTCTACACATTAAACATAAAATTTCATATTGTACATTTACTTTTGTCAATCCGTGATGTTCATCTTCAATTAATTCTGTTTATTCATGCTTTTAGAGAACTTTATCATAAATTTTGAAAATCCTAAAATGCACGTGAGTCTGTAAAAAATAAATAAAAAGCGGAAAGATAAAGATCACAAAGGACTCATTAACAATGACACGTTTACTGGCATAAATAATAAAAATAATTAATGATCTCAATTCCAAAAACCTCATGCATGACTATATGTATGCCTCAAGTGAAGAACCCGGCTAACGCCCCTCCTCCCCCACGAAAATAAGACAAGTATTCATGTCACTTTCAAACCTTCTTATTAAAAAACTATCTATTTATTTATTTGAAACTTTTAATTATCGTTAATTATCGCCATATTTCAATAGTTTTTCAATATATTTTTAGTGCCTAATAAATACCGCACATTATTGTGTAATGTGGTGTAAATCGAAGAAAGCAGTAAAATAAAGATTAATTTCGACATAAAATATATAACAATTTTAAAACAATACTATAAAATGTTTATAAATATTTAAATCTCATATTCAAGATCTGCTTTTTGTAGCATTCCGATTGGTTATTTTTGCATTCACAATCTCTTGAAGTTGAAATTTTAATGGATTAGATCTGATATACGTATACAATACTCTAACGCCACACCAATGTTGTCAGATTGCAAATTTTTTTTTATTTAAAAAAAATATTTTTTGAATAGGAATTATTTCTTTTATTGATCAAGGAATATCCATCTTAAAAGTAAGGAGAAGATTACTATTCTAAAATAGTAGTAGATATTTTGAATTAAAAAATCTCCAACTTGACAACACTGCAGCCACGGTTAGTGTAAGTGTGTTCGTGCAAAGTGTATTTTCTGCATTAAACATGAATTGAACCAAATATAGGGTGAATGCTAAACGCTCAGCGGGACAAAGATAAGTTGTAGGCGGACCAAATGTGGCCCGCGGGGCACGTGTTTAACATGCCTAATGTAAACCATAAAGTTTTTTTTTAAATTTCAACGACAGGAACTGATTACCACAGGGGCACACGGGGCATGTTCCCCGGTCCCACATTTTCAGGAAGGGGGGGGGGCAAAATGCATTTGGTCTGCTCTCTGAAGATAAAACTTAATGCAAATTCCGATTTATAGTTCGTAGAAAAAAATAATTTTTCTACATTAATGTAAACTAAACTATTTCAATGTTCATAACTAACGACAATGAAATGTAAAGTAAACTTCGAAATTCTGAGAAGAACGGATATTACATCAAATATATTTAATTTTATCCCTTAGGTTTAGAATTTTACTTTACTTACTTTAAATTGCATATAATGCAAAAAAAAAAAAAATACTTTCTCATAATATTTTCATGCATTTTTATGCGTGTCTATAATATATCCCTTTTTCATAAAACCATGGTTTAAATTTAAACTGCACATAAAGCTGTTTGTCATATTTACAATACATTTTTCTTGAGAAAGGGGACCCTTACATGACATGTGTGCCCTGAGTCCCACATAGGATTGATCAGGGCCTGATTAGGTATTAATTTTAATTTTAATATTTTACAAATCCGTATATCTACAATATGAACAACATCTAAATCAATATGGAGTTTTCATTTGCTCTGTGTGAAATAAATAGAGGAAATAAGTTTAACTCCTTTGCGAACAAGCGTCCTTTACAGAATTTTTATTCTTTTATTACCATTTTTTGAAAGCAGAAGTTCTTTGCCTCATCGCACTGATTAAATAAGGCAAAGTTTACAATTAAAAGTAACTGGTGGGAATAACCTGAGCACCTTACCTTATGCGTCATGTATACGTGACGATCGTCGGGAAAGTGTTATTAACTCATGTCCAAAATTAAGGTCATAAACATAAAATCTGTGAAAACTGATAGACTATTCACTGTGTTGCCACAAAGTTTGGCACAGAGGTATATTACAATGGCAAAAATAATATAGCAACATAACAATATGGAATCGACAGATTTGGTGGCAAAAGAATCCTTGTCTGAGGCGGCATAATGTTGAGCAGCCGTACCCCACTGCACGTCTTCGATGCGGGTACTGTCAACGCACATCGCTTTATGGATGAGGTCCTTGAAGCCTATGTGAGGATGTTCTAGGGTGCTGTAGTCCCAGACTTCATTTTTATGGACGATAATGCGATGCCACACAGAGCTCACATTGTTGATGATTTTCTTGAAGAAGAGGGTATTCGCCGTATGAATTGGCCCTCGCGGTCTCTGCACCTCAATCCTATTGAACATGTTTGGGATGGTCTAGGAAGAGCCATTGCACAGCGTAACCGCACTCCCAGGTCCCGCCAGGAGTTAAAAGCCGCGCTTTTGGAAGAATGGCTTTGTTGCCACAAACATTTATTGATACCCTCATAAACAGTATTAGAGCTCGTTGTGAGGCTTGTATAGCAGTGCACGGTGGTCAAACTCCATATTAGACAGACTTTTCCCGAGATCAATGCTTTCTCTCTGATTCAGGATTTAACACTTTTTAATATGCCCTGTATCTTAATTTACAATTGAAATCTTTTCCATATTGTTATATTGCTATATTCTTTCTTCTATTGTAATATACCTCTCTGCCAAATTTCGTGGCAACACAGTGAATAGTTCATCAGTTTTCAAAGATTTTACGTTTATGACCTTAACTTTGGACATGAGTGTATAATAGCAAATAGTAGATTAAAAATAATTGTAAAAATGTAGAAAATAGTCAAATTTGGCCACCCGACCAAGTTCTATTTAACAGTTGCTGTGAAACTAAATATTATATAATATCGAATAAATAAAATAAACAATCTAACAAATTTATAATTAAAACTTTTTAGAAGAAATTTATGCTCATCCTTGAAAGGGACCATTTTTATAATCTCTTTAGTTCAACTTTCATAATCTCATCAACCCTAGTCCACTGTAAGTAGTCCATTGTAATGCTTCAATTAATAAATTTTCATTTCTAACAAGGAAGGTCTCCATAAGTGCATATTCAGAAAAAAATTACAAAATGAGGATATGTCTATAAAAAAAATTCCTGCGGAACCTCGATATAGCGTTCGTAATGAAAAATAATAAAAATTTCAATTACTTGGCGATTTATCGTCGTGGCGATTCATTCGGTTGGCGACACAAATGATTTTTAAAAAGTACTCCTTTATGATAAATACTCTTTGAAGAAAAACTTTTTTTATTCTTTATACTGAACTAGTTTAAGTAAGTCTCGCTTAAATAAATAAGCTATTATAACTGAAGTTGTCTCAGATGCAATTGCATGTATATATCATAAAATTTAACAATCCTATTACACATTTAGAACAAAATTTAAATTGATTAAAATTGTTCCAAACTCAAAACTAAGTTCCGATTCAGAGCACTGTATTGTTGCTATGAAAACAACGACTTATTCAATATTGAGTTGAAATTTATTATGAGAGCTTTCTTAATCAGGCAGTTACTTTTAAAATTAACTTCAGCCAATGAAACCGTATAAAATTAAATAATTGAAGAAACACGCAACTTATATATACTGTATAAGCTTATAGAAATAATAATAAACTAGTTCATAGTTTAAGTTTAAATTCATTAAGTAATGCGTATTTTAAAACACATTTAACAAGGAATTCCCAAATGCATTAAAATCAATTGCACTGGCGGGGGAAAAGGGTTACTCGCCAAATTGCGCCTTTTCTCTCCAAATACCAGAAAGCATTTTATTATTACAGATTTTCTACTGGAATTCCGCAGCTAAATTTAACTGATATTTTATAACGTACACAAGTAGTTTCCCTGGCGTTTTTTCAAAAACTTTTGAGTGTGCGGTTTAAGGAGACCTGTCTTGTAAGATCAAAAGCTTTTTCATAGAATAATTTAATCGTTTCAACGATCGATTATATGTTGCGAGTCACTAATTGTAAACCTCTGTTCCTTAAACTTTTGTCACCCAGAAATAACAATATAATAAATCAATAATAAACTAATAAAAGTTATTTTAATTTATATTATAGTTGTTAATTTTACACCTTTAGCATTTAAAAGTAATATACCCAGAAATAAAATTATTCATTTATTTATTCATCATTTATTTGTCGCAATTGTTCAAAAGGTGATTATTATTTTATTTTTAGCCAATCGAAATCAAGTTGTTTTATAAATTAGAGACATTATCATCGAAATATTTAACAGCTGAGGGATCGCTCGATTACTCTACTGATCCAGAGGATAAAATTATTGCTAAACTGTCAATGGTACATGTTTCTGGAATGACTAATAGGATAATTCTGAATATCTATCACAAAGGTGAGCATAAACTGATTTTGTTAAAGTAATGCGGTGTATGATTCATTACCTACCAGTGATAATTATTTACCTGCCTTCGTCGTCAAATATGCGACGACTATATAAAAAAAATATATTTTTTCCAAATCGGTTTTGCCATTAGCACTGTAAAAAAAAAGAAAAAAAAAAAAAAAAAAAAAAAAGAAATATGTTTATTAATCGACGGAAATATAATATAATCACGTACGACAATGCACAAGAACGTCTCCCAAGTTACCCACGACTCCGAGAAACGTTCTTTATGTTTAAAATTCTTAGAAACCAATATATTTTCGAGATTTAAAGATACATTTATAAAAACAAAGTTCTTTTTCTGCCACTGATTTTCGGAAGTGTTTCCGAGTAGTTTTTGTAATGTGTTAATCAGTTTTCTCAAACCGAAATATTGGTTTTTATAGGAGGCTATAAATTATCAATTAAACATTTTTAGCTGCAACGCTGAATTTACACATGCAATAGTAACAAAATAACATTAGTTTTAAATGTTATTGTTAATGCCGTTAATGTATCCTGTTTGTCTGTAAAACATGTCTTTTGAATATGCAAATGTTTACTTAAGAATTGATAGAATCCGAAAAACCTATATTTTTGGGTTGAGAAAACGGATTAAGGGTGTATTCAAATCCAAACTGTTTATTTTGAGACACATTTTTAAATTCATTTTTGCTCTAAAATGCATCCAATTGGCAGGGTCTATTATTCAGAAACTTTATAATGTCCGTATTGTCTCGATTTTTTGATAAAGGCAGAATATATTTCAAAAAATGCTGTCAAAGTGGACATTTTGAACCGAATTTTCCGAAGTGATAGCGCTGGAAAAAAAATATCGTACTGTGAAAATAATTGTTTGTAAATCAATTTCTAATTAATTGAACGAAAAATAAAAACATGGGTCCTTTATAAATCTCTTCATAAATCACGCCGCGAAGTTTCATGTTTTTACTTTTAAAAATGAGTCTGAAAATGTGTCTCAAAATTTTCAGTTATTGAGCGTGGAAAAATATTTTTTTAATACCGCCTTAATGCACTATAAAAAATATTCGGAAACGTTTCCGAATATTAGTGGCAGCAAAATAAAATCTGTTTCTATAAACGCTTTTTTTAAATCTCGAAAATATATTAGTTTCTGAGGTTTCTAAAGATAAAAAATGCTTTTCGGAATCGTGGCTAACTAGGAAGAGGTATTGCATATTTTCGTTTGTGGTTATATTATTTATACTTTGCGATATTAAGAAACATTTGTCTTTTTTTTAGAGTGTGGGCATGCGACGCTATTGAAAATGTTTATTATTAGCTGGCAATGTCCAGAGTTCGTACGATCCTTGAATTTGAATATCATTATTTCCGGATATATTTGTCTGTTATCTTCTCTCTTATAACAGCCGAAAACTTTAAACTCTTAATATTAAATGAGGCGAAGATTACGGTAATACCGGTAACACAAATTTAAAAACTGTATACTTGACGCGTTCATTGCTTTCCACCATTGAGTTAAAACAAATTATTTCATTACCTAATCTAATTGACATCTAATACAATTATATCTAAAAACATATGTAAAACAATTTTTGATAATTTCTTGCAAATTTAAATGGAATCTATTATGTAAAAGGAGTTTCAAGCTTCACCCGTGATGGCTATGGTTATGCATTTGCAAGTTTTGAGTAAAATAAATCATGGCACCTAAATTATACAAAATGTTGTTAGACAAATTACACTTCCAAGTTTAGAAAGAATCACAGAATTAAAATTACAAAATTCAGTCACTAAACATTTTTAGTCATTAAAACATTAACTTTTTTATTATTCAATGAAATAGTCCTAAAATGAAACTGCTAAGTAGTTATACATTTATTGTATTTAAGTTTAAATTTAAAAATAGATTTAGTGGTCCAAATTTGTTCTTATTTTATTCTGCTTTAGGACTGTGGCATATACACCGAAGAGCCATTACATTAAGACCACCCTCCATCTATAACTATGAGCTCGCCCAGAAACAAAACCACGGCGCGTGCACGGCTGATGTTAGAGTACATAAAGCGTTCATGCATTGTATTTCAAAACCTAGCGTGATTAGCGACATAATAGGAAAAGCAGCATATTTATTAGACTTTCATAAAGGTAAAATCGTTATGGCTCGGTGATTGAGAACGTCGATATCAGAAACGGCGCGTTTTATGGGCTGTTCACGTGCAGTCGGCGTGAGCATGTATCGAAAGGGGTTTATGGATGGTGAAACGACTAGTCGCCGGCCAGCGGTGTGTCGCCCGCGGCTCATTGATTTCAGAGGAGAGCGGAGATGGTTACGCATTATTCTCCGTGACTGAAGATCTACAACAGTGGCGACCCAGACAGTGTTTCTCAACACACAGTGCACATGCACTGCTATGTATGGGCCTACGCAGCCGGCGGCCGAAGCACGGCCCTGTGCTGGCGATACGTCATCGAAAGCAGCGCTTGAAATGGGCTCAGGAACATCGGAATTGGACCATAGAAGAATGGAAGAAAGTTGCATGGTCCGACGAATTCCGTTTTTTAGTCCACCACATCGACGGGCGCATGCGAATAAGCCAATTTCCAACAGAAACCCCGGCTTCCGGATGCATAGTTGCCCGGAGACAAGCCGGTGGCTGTGGTATTATGGTGTGGGTGCTGTTTTCATGGTGCACATTAGGACCCAAAATCCCATAGAACAATGCCTAACGTCTGTGCGCTACCTGAACATCGTTGCAGACTAGGTGCACCCATTACAATGTTTACGGTGGGTGATGTCGTTTACCAATAACATAATGCACCATGTCATACGTATCGAATCGTCAGGGAGTGGTTCGATGAACATTTTAGAGACTGTCAAGTCATGCCTTGGCCTCCAAATTCACCTGACATGCATCCAGTAGAGCATTTGTGGTTCCACCTGGAAAACCGAAATCGTGCTGCGACGCTACCACCTCGCAATGTGTGGGAATTTCTGGACCAGATGGTGAGCGCTTGGTACCACATACCTAACACTACCTATTAGAGGAGACTACCTATTAGCACCTTGTAGAGTCAATGCCACGCCGGGTGTTGGCGGATTTGAAGGCGAAAGATCGTCCTACGTCGTATTAAACAGGTGGTTATAATGTAATGTCTCTTCGGTGCAGTGCAAACTAACTTGTAAAAAAAAACCCCCTAAAGTGGCATTGTAGTATTATGCTTAGTTTTGAAATTTTTAGAGCATTAAATTAGTGTGTGATATGTTCCTTTTCTAAATCTAGAAATATTAAGCAAGTTTAATATGAGAATTTCTTTTTACAGATGTCCGGAATCTAGATCTTGTGGTAAAAGCGAACAGCACTTTTAACTCAAACGAAAATACTGTCATCATAAAATACAAATGGATAGGCAAATATGGTGTCGAATCAGAAAATGACGTGGTTCTAAGTCATCTGAAAACAGAGAATCGAGTGTATTTCGTTGTAAGTCACTGAAATTTTCTCTTCTAAAATCTAATCAAGTCAAATTGTACAAACATAATAATGTAATGCACTTTAGTAGTCTTCTTTTTTCTTTGAATGCGATTGTTGTCTTTGAAAAGTGACAAGAGTTAGATGCACGTGGATCATGACTAGGTAATGGAATATGTGTGTCATGAACCAGCATCTTAACTCTTCATCAGGCGCATCTCTGGGATTTCCGGGTTCGAGCGCAGTGTGTCTGGCAGCAGCCTGTCGTCATTTGCACTTAATTAACTCAATTCTAACGGCCTTAAAGTGATTAAATACTCTTATTGGGACGCATAAAGACAGAAAGAATAATTGAAATCTGAATCGAAAAACATTATTTAGGACTAATCTTAAAGATAATAAAACAATAAATACCGAAATTTAAGACGCAGTACCAAATTGCCTTTAGTTTTCATGAGAGAAAAAAATCAAATGAACATTAAAATTACGAACAACTCAAAATATAGGTACAGTAGAGTCGTCGATGATATTTATATCTGTACACCTAGTTATCAGCAGTGATGTTGCGAAATGATCCAAAAATGGGCTTGGCCACATCAGTTGTTAGTGACTCTGGTTAGCCAAATCGTAGCTTTAATTAGTCATTCCGGCAAAAAATCTGAAACAAACTAGTCGGATGCGCCAATCCCAAAACGTTCTTCTATGTTATACATGTTAATACTCGAAATTAAACTTAGTTGAAATCGAAATTTAAACCTAGATTTCCCAATTGTGATACAGTATGATATTTTTACATCTTCTCTGAATAATCGAATCTTATATCATCTTCTCACGCAACCACGACTACCCGGCATCCCGATCCCACGAGGCCGTCGCGTTCTGAGCAGCAGGTATACAACAGCTCGGTCTATCCTGTCCCGAAAATCGTACAAAATTTGCAATCATAGCGCCACCTTCAGGCCGTTTTTCTCCAAC
Source organism: Maratus michaelseni (assembly GCA_963931845.1). NCBI lineage: Eukaryota > Metazoa > Arthropoda > Arachnida > Araneae > Salticidae > Maratus > Maratus michaelseni. The sequence continues at coordinate 100,868,015 of OZ007596.1, forward strand.
ATTTTATACAAATCTCGGGCTATTACATTACATCTATATATAAAATTTCGCTGAAAAATATTCATAAATCCTTCCCTTAAACTGCAAAAAATCCAAAAAATTTCACAGAAATCGCTATCACAGTACACCCTTCCGGAAGGATCCCCCATTTTCAACGGGACCTGACGTCCATAGTCATACATATGAAGTTCGGCTTAATTCTGCATAACTTTGTACACCTTTTCGATGATACAATAATGAAACTGGCACAAAAATCGCTATCAGAGCGTCCCCTTCCGGCGGAATAGCCTCAATTGAATTGAGACCTGCTGGCCATAGCAAAAAAAATATATGAAATATGATTCAATTCTATGCATAACTTCATGCACTTTTGGATGTTGCAATAGTGAAAAGTTAAAAAAATCGCTGTCACATAGCCCCCCCCCCCCTGCAGAATATTCCCAAACTCAACTCAAACTTACTGGCCATAGTTAAAAACATATTTACGAAATTTAGTTCAATTCTATGTAGAATTGCATGCACTTTTTGATGATATAAAGAGGACATGGACAGACAGACATTTTGTAAAAAACATGTTTTTCGGAATCTCTGACCACTAAAACATGTAAATCCGTCGAAAATCGGAAGTCCAACAAAATTTTGATTACAATACTTTCTTCTATTATAGATGGAAGAAAGTAAAAAGTGAAAACACGAATATGAGTACATATTTGGGAGCAGTGTGCCTTAAAGGACACCTTGGAAAAATCTACATATTTCCGCAAACCTTTGTAATTTTCATTCATAAATGAGCAAAATAAAGAGTTGTGATATTAATATATAAGGATAAACGGAAAATAATAAAGGAAAATACAATAAGAAATAAAAGGAATAATAAATCAGGAGCAAAAAATAAAGGGAAATACGAACCTTCTTAAATGTGGGGCGCGTTCGGGCGCAGTGGGCCTGAGAGGACAGGTCACCGCCCACTGAATACTAGACCTGAGCGCTGACACAAAAATGGCGGAGCTCGTAGTTTTTTTTAAATCTTTGTACGGTCCCCTAATTTTACACCCCAGTATTTTTTTAAAGTTTTCTTTGACTTATTGAAACTTAGAAATTGAAAAAATCCACTGTCTCTACGTTTAAAATATTTTACACTAAAAATCTGACAATTTCAAATAACTTTTAAACTCTCATTAATTGTGACTTTTCTGCAAATTAAGCTCTCACAATAAGGGTGACTATTTTTCAAATGTCCAATACTGTAAGTGTCATCAAATTCAGAACTTTTGAACTTCTGTGAGAAATCAGACTTTGCACTCAAACAGTTCTATATTATTTTACATTAATCCAGCATGCATTAGAATATATAAAAAAGGTTTGGCCTGCACTCAAAGTATTATTATTTTATTTTATTTTATTCTGTTTGTATTTAATAAGTTTATAGCACTATATAATTTGTTAGCATTCAAAAATTATAAATACAGTTAGCACTCAAAGAGAAATTTATACATCTATATTTATTTTAAGCTTGCACTGAAACAGTAATATACTATTTTATTATGTTCATTCTTATTCTCTGCATTCAAATATTATGAATGTGGTCATTTTTCAACCAGTACTCAAAGAGAAATTTATATCATATTCATACTAATTATAGGTCTTAATCAAAGAGTAATATAGGTCTTTATCATATTCTGTTCTGTTAGTATTTAAAACTGTAAAGAGTCATTTATTTAATTAGCACTCAAAGAGAAATTTTTATATCTATGCTTAAATTAATTTTGTTTGCATTTTTGCACTCAACTACATACTATTTCATATCTATACTGCTTGTATCTGAATTTCTAGATGAGGTTTTGACCTATATACAATCAGTTAAATACTAATTTAACATATACTTAAAATGTCAGTATTTTAAGATTTTATAGATAGATAAAGCATATTATTCTTACAGAAAAAAATTAATGGCATTCTATCTGTTGCTTCTGGAAAGAAATGTTTATTCTGTTATAACTCATTTAATCTTTTATTTTTCAAATATTTTCATCCAAAAGTTTAATTGTTATCTCAAATTTCATTGCTTACTTGTACTAAAAAAGTATACTTAATTTGTAATTTCATCAAAGACTAATGAAATGTCAAATCTGGGACTTTTACAAAGCCTAGAGATATAATAATTTCAGCATGCCCGCATGAGGGCTACTTTGTCAAATATGTATATATTTTTTAAAAATAAACTTGCCAAGCAGGGCTTGCAGAGACTAAAGCTACATGGTAGGCCTCCCTGCTTGGTAGAATCTGAATCTGAATCTTTGAATCTTAGAAAGCGTTACCTCTGGGGGGGGGGGGGGGGTACCAATCCAGGTGCAGGTCTCTCATCTGGAATTGGTTCAAAATTAAGAGACCAACTCTTCTGGACGGGGCTTGTGAGTGCTTAAGCCATTTGGTAAGCCTTCCCATCCTGCTGACTCTTGAATCTTTAGAAATTATTAGTATTGAATTTCAAGGAACCATATACATGCTGAAAAAAAATCCACTTACGACTGCTACAATATTTGTGTCAGCACTTAGGCCTAGGGCTCCTATAATATAGGAGAGGTATATAGGAGCCTTACTTAGGCCTAGTATTCAGTGGACGGTGGCCAGGTGGTTCACTACGTCATTTCACGGAGGCGGCGGAAAAACTAACTTGGCACTTCGGTAATTTCGAACAGCACCTAGAGATAGGAGGGTCCTTGTGTCTCTTGTGGTGGACTGGGGGCATAATTTCCCTGTCCACCGCGGATAGACGATTGCGACTATCATGCTTTCTGATTAATTGTTAAAACTGAACGCTTTTTAAGTCATTTCTAGTTGAACTTGGTTTCTTATATAATATCTATTAATTTCTATATAATCTCTATATAATCTAATATTTCTATATAATCTAATAATATATATTAATTTCTTATATCATACCTTCTTATATCTTCATAATCCTCCAAAATACCGGAAATGACTTAAAAAAGCGTTTGATTTTACAAATAATCAGAAAGCCTAAAAATCTCAATCGTCGATCGGCGGTGGAGACAGAAATTATGCGTTTAACATACGTTATTAATATATCAAAAAATAAGCATGTGTAAAATTTCATACTAATACTCTTTCCTTATTTAAAATAAGGAAACTTTACTGGATTCATAATAAATGCTATGTCTGGGACCACACGTCCACCGTTTTACCTGATTCACTTATAGGTTAAAAATTTACAAAAGTTAATTCAGATATTGCCCTTAATTTACACTTAAGTAGTTAGTTTCTGAAACGTAATTGAATTGTTGCAAAAAAGGTTGTAACTTCTATGTTTTAAACGCCAAATGTAATACATTTCGTCGCTATATTGCATTAATTTCCTTTGTTTGGAGATAGAAAAGTTTGTTTTTTCTTTCTAAAACTACCTCGTTGCAGTTTCTTTACTTTGATAAGTTATTATTAATCTTAATGATTCTTTTGTAAAATAATTTGTATGTTAAATAAACACAAATACTAAATATTTTTTCATGATAATTAAATTCATTTGTTAATATTAAAGTCTTTTCGAATACTTATCGCAGCAAATTCTTAAAACGCTATATTGTGTGCAGACAATCCATCGTCTGCATTGCATTTTTTGCATTATTTTGATATAATTTATCATGAAAATAATATTTGAACTTGCATATATTTTGTGTGACATAACAGGTGTAGCAGCATAAATGAAAAAAAAATTAGATAGTTTGAAGCTAAAAAAAACACCTTTTTGAACGGTTTTTACTTTCTTCTATCTATAATAGAAGAAAGTATTGTAATAGAAATTTTTTTCGACTTCCGGTTTTCAACGGATTTACACGTTTTAGGGATCAGAGATTCCGAAAAACATGTTTTTAGAAAATGTCTGTCTGTCCGTCCGTCCGTCTGTCGGTCCGTCTGTCTGTCCGTCTGTCTGTCCGTCCGTCCGTCTGTCTGTCCGTCCGTTCGTCTGTCCGTCTGTCTGTCTTTATTGTATCATCGAAAAGTGTATGAAGTTATGCTTCATATTGAACCAAATTTTTTCCCTATGTTTTTGGCTATCGCCAGCAGGTTTCACTTGAATTTGGAGATATTTCGACGAAAGGGGCGCTGTGATCGCGATTTTTGTTCCATTTTCACTATTGTACCATCGAAAAGTGTATGCAGTTATGCTGAAAATTGAACCAAATTTTTTGTGTAAGTTTTTGACTATAGCCTGCAGATCCCAGGTGAATTTGGGGATATTTCGACGATAGGGGGCGCTGCGATTGCGATTTTTGTTCCATTTTCATTATTGTATGATCAAAAAGTGGATGAAGTTATGCAGATAATTGAACCATTTTTTTGTATATATTTTTGACTAGAGCCTACAGGTCCCAGTTGAATTCGGGGAAATTGCGCCTAGAGGGGGCGCTGTGATAGCCATTTAAATATTTCAATTTCAAAAAGTTGTACAAAAAATTAGAAATCCTAAAATCTTTTTGCGTTAAATGTTCGGCCTTGATCCACGGATTCCAGAGCAATTTTTGTTGTGCCTCTATCTTAAAAAATGGCTGAGATATAGCAGTTTGAAATTATAGGGTGGATGACATTTTGAAACAATAGATCAGGATTTCTCTATAAACGGGTTTAATTTATGAGTTTTAGTGAACATAGTCCAGGGGAAATGTATATGTTACCTTGCAAAAGGTCGGGTAGAATTTTTTCTTTTCCGACTTGTATATAATGAAGCCAGCATGGAAAAACCGAATTATCCAACAAAATTTCCTTCGGGAGAATTTTCTGTGGCCAAAAAACAACAAATTTTGGGGCGTTTTTTTTTTTGTTTTTTAAATATGTCGAGACCCGTTGTCGTAGCGTATTATTTGTTAATTACAATGTTAAAGAAGACAAAATTCTCTAGAACTTTCATATTTACAACTTTTTTTTATACACTCAACAAACACATTATCCCACATCACAATCAATATCACATTAAAAAAAAAGACAATTTTTTCAATTTCCTTAAAAACCGTGAAAAAACGTCGTTTAGTCCCGATGATTCAAATTTTCCCCATGAATGTAATGATGTATGTCAACTTCTACATATTGACAGCAGAAAGTTATTTATTATTCGCACACCCTTTTCTTCATTTTCATGACAACAGACATATTTTATATTCAATAAATCTCTATAATTTAGCAAGTATGGGAGAGTGTGGATGACGAAGACAATTTTCATATTTAGACAATAACTTTAAGTATATACAATATACAATTGTTAATTTTAAAATATTATTTAAAAGAATATTTCAGCATTTAGTAACTTATTGGAACGACAGTTTCAATAAAAAACAATATTGTTTAATTTTAATAATTATTTGTTTAATGCATACATATTGTTCATTTTATTCTATAAACATTATATTCTATAAACATTTTATTCTATAGTACAATGGTATATTTTATTTACCAATTATTGATGACATATGTTTTAATGTTTTACTGTTTTGAGTATATCAAACATTGGATTGTAGTTCCAGATAAAAGGAGGGACTCAAAAAATAAATATATCTTATGTAACAAATACTTTTACCTTATAAAATATCTATAATAAAAATGACGAAATAATCTGTTGTCATTTTTATTGTAAATATTTTAAGATGCGGGACTCTTGTAAAATTTAAAAATTCTATCAATAAAATGTTTGAGATAACTATTTTCATAAAAATATTCAAACTATTAGTTTCAGTAAATATTGCCAATATTTTTCAACTTTTATTATATAAATATAACAAGAGATTATAACATTTTAGCGTGCAAAAATACATAAAATTTTAATATTTTATCTATTAAATGCTTTAAAGCTCAAACAGAAAAATACACTTTGGGGGCATAATCCTATTTCAAGCCACCCTTTGGCGCTTTTTAAAAATGATGCCACATTGGCGATTTCTAAATTGTTTACTTAAATTTATCATATTGTAACCCACAATAAGCAAGTGGTAAATTGTTGCCATTCTTAATTTTTAAATAGTTACATATAGGAAAAGTAATACATTTAGTGATAAAAAGTCACTGAAAAATAGATTGCATTTATACGAGAGTAACAATGTAACGAATGTAAAATTTTATTCGTTCAAAACAATTTGGACAAAATAATGATAATTTAAATACAGAATTATTAAATTAAACCATACACAGTTGATTTTTTTTAGATACTGCATTTATGAGTGAAATAAAATATTTTATTTGACAAATTTAATAAGATAGATATAAAAAAGATAATATGAGCAGTAAAAAATAACGTTTTTATACACATTTTATCGATATTACATAAAAGTTAACGATTAATGTGAAGTTGAAAAAATGAAAATACATGAAATTCGTTAATGCCGCGATCACTGATCGCGTCGCGAACATGAAACCGAAAAAAAAAACATAACTGGATACAGCAACCTCGTCGTATTGGAATACCAAAAAATACTCGAAATTCGTTAATGCCGCGATCACTGTACCGCACGTATGATCGCTTCGTGAACATGAAACCGAAAAAAAAAAACATCACTGGATACTGCAACCTTGTCGTATCGGAATCCCAAAAAATACATGAAATTCGTTAATGCCGCGATCACTGTACCGCACGTATGATCGCTTCGAGAACATGAAACCGAAGAATAGATATCTCTGGATGCAGCAACCTCGTTGTATAGAGATCATAAAAATACACAACTAAAGTAACAAGAGTAACCACTCACATACATAAAAAAAAATCAAGCTTTAAATAAAGAAGCAGATGATGAAATTATTTCAATGCTTTTTTTTTCTTTTAATATCATGACATAACCATTTAATGACATAAGTGTTATCTAACTGTATTAAAAAAAACATGTTTTAAATAACTAATAAATCATTAAATATCATTAAAATACAAATAAACGTCGAATAAAGAATCATTTGATGACATAACAATTACGTCATACGTAACAAACGTGTCATCACAAAAAATATCATTGCTCAGCCTTTCCAACAATACAAGAGCTACATCTGGCTAACTATTGACTATTTGGCACGATTTCGCCAAATGGTGGTCTCAAATAGGAAACAACCCACTTTGGGGAATATTCTAATCTTCTGTAATATGTACTGTTTTGAATCTATATCTGTTATATGATCTCAGTGTAACCATTTATCAAATGAAATACCAAGTTATTTATGATTGTAGACCATATAAACTTTTTGTTGTTACATTCATCCCCTATCTCATTCAAGTCCACTTTCCCTACACAATAAAGTAAGGTATGATATATGGCTGCATAAGCTAAATGAAAAAATGTATTTTAATAATTTCTACGGGATATATAACAATATTTTTGTCTCTTTGATGGGACTGTTGCAGGATTATTACAGATAACATTTATAGCCCATTTTTACGTAGAGAATAAAATTTCCAATATAATAATGAAAGATTTTTGAAATCAATTCTGTAATTTCAGAGTAACCTTGATTTGAAGACGTTTTCAGTTTATTTTATTCTTTTAAATTTCCAATTTTTTAGTACATTTTAGTGAACATTTATGTCTTAAAAGTAATCATGTCAATTTTCAAGTTTATATCCCCAAAATATTCAAATAAATCTTAATTTTAGAGAGTTTTTTTCTTTTGCTTCCTCTGGAAGCAGGGATCCTGAGGTAACATTTAGCCCATATTTACGTAGAGAATAAAATCTCCAATATGATAATGAAAGACATTTTGAAATAAATTATATAATTTTAGAGTAATCTTGATTTAAAGACGTTTTTCGCCCATTTAACCTTTTTAACTTTCCAGTTTTTATTAGTTACTGGTGTTTCAAAATAGGGAGGGTGTCAGTTACTGGGGCTTTTGACCATATTTTTGAAAAAAAATTTTTTTATAATAATATGTACAATTTTTCAAAATTTTGCCAGCAATAATTTTTTTATATATCTCTACTATCCTTTCAAAAACAAAGGTAAGTATTAAATAGATTTAAATTTTTGTAATAGTGATTTGAACAAGAAAGAATCCTTAAAGTGTCAATTACTGGGGGTTTCATCCTATGTCTTAAAAGTAACCATCATGTGAACTTCACATGTTGCTATTCCCAAAAGGTTCAAATAAATCGTAATTTTAGTGAGTTTTTTTTCTCTTGCTTGCTCTGAAAGCAGGGATCCTAAGATAAAATTTAGCCCATATTTACGTAGAGAATAAAATCTCCAATATAATAATGAAAGACATTTTGAAATCAATTCTGTAATTTTAGAGTAACCTTGATTTTAAAATGTTTTCCGTTTATTTTATCCTTTTAAATTTCCAGTTTTTAGTACCATTTTAATGAACATGTATATCTTAAAAGTAACCATTACGAAAACCTTCAAGTTTATATCCCCAAAAGATTCAAATAAATCGTAATTTTAGTGAGTTTTTTTTCTCTTGCTTGCTCTGAAAGCAGGGATCCTGAGATAACATTTAGCCCATATTTACGTAAATAATGAAATCTACAATATATTAAACCTCTGACTGACAAGCTCGTGTTAATACGTTCAATAAGCTCCAGGTTTCAGTGCAATACAAGCAATTTTAAAATTTATATAATTCGACAAATATAATGCAGTTTTAATATATTGAGTTATGATTGATAGATTCAAGGTTTACATTCATATATATAATTCAGTTTTTTATGTAATTTTGGAATAAACACCTTTTTTTTACCATTTAAAATAAAATGCAGAGAAAACAACATTACAATTTAGCCCTTTTGCTGGACTGTCAGAGGGTTAATGAAAGACATTTTGAAATCAATTCTGTAATTTCAGAGTAACATTGATCTTAAAATGTTTTCCGTTTATTTTATCCTTTTAAATTTCCAATTTTTAGTACCATTTTAATGAACATGTATATCTTAAAAGTAGCCATCATGAAAACTTTCAAGTTTATATCCCCAAAAGATTCAAATAAATCGTAATTTTAGTGAGTTTTTTTTCTCTTGCTTGCTCTGAAAGCAGGGATCCTGAGATAACATTTAGCCCATATTTACGTAAATAATAAAATCTCCAATATATTAATGAAAGACATTTTGAAATCAATTCTGTAATTTAAGAGTAACCTTGATTTTAAAATGTTTTCCGTTTATTTTATCCTTTTAAATTTCCAATTTTTAGTACCATTTTAATGAACATGTATATCTTAAAAGTAACCATTACGAAAACTTTCAAGTTTATATCCTCAAAAGATTCAAATAAATCGTAATTTTAGTGAGTTTTTTTTCTCTTGCTTGCTCTGAAAGCAGGGATCCTGAGATAACATTTAGCCCATATTTACGTAGAGAATAAAATCTCCAATATAATAATGAAAGACATTTTGAAATCAATTCTGTAATTTCAGAGTAACCTTGATTTTAAAATGTTCTCCGTTTATTTTATCCTTTTAAATTTCCAATTTTTAGTACCATTTTAATGAACATGTATATCTTAAAAGTAACCATTACGAAAACTTTCAAGTTTATATCCCCAAAAGATTCAAATAAATCATAATTTTAGTGAGTTTTTTTTCTCTTGCTTGCTCTGAAAGCAGGGATCCTGAGATAACATTTAGCCCATATTTACGTAAATAATAAAATCTCCAATATATTAATGAAAGACATTTTGAAATCAATTCTGTAATTTCAGAGTAACCTTGATTTTAAAATGTTTTCCGTTTATTTTATCCTTTTAAATTTCCAATTTTTCGTACAATTTTAATGAACATGTATATCTTAAAAGTAACCATTACGAAAACTTTCAAGTTTATATCCCCAAAAGATTCAAATAAATCGTAATTTTAGTGAGTTTTTTTTCTCTTGCTTGCTCTGAAAGCAGGGATCCTGAGATAACATTTAGCCCATATTTACGTAGAGAATAAAATCTCCAATATATTAATGAAAGACATTTTGAAATCAATTCCGTAATTTCAGAGTAACCTTGATTTTAAGATGTTTTCCGTTTATTTTATCCTTTTAAATTTCCAATTTTTAGTACCATTTTAATGAACATGTATATCTTAAAAGTAGCCATCATAAAAACTTTCAAGTTTATATCCCCAAAAGATTCAAATAAATTGTAATTTTAGAGAGTTTTTTTTCTCTTGCTTGCTCTGGAAGCAGGGATCCTGAGATAACATTTAGCCCATATTTACGTAGAGAATAAAATCTCCAATATAATAATGAAAGACATTTTGAAATCAATTCTGTAATTTCAGAGTAACCTTGATTTTAAAATGTTCTCCGTTTATTTTATCCTTTTAAATTTCCAATTTTTAGTACCATTTTAATGAACATGTATATCTTAAAAGTAACCATTACGAAAACTTTCAAGTTTATATCCCCAAAAGATTCAAATAAATCATAATTTTAGTGAGTTTTTTTTCTCTTGCTTGCTCTGAAAGCAGGGATCCTGAGATAACATTTAGCCCATATTTACGTAAATAATAAAATCTCCAATATATTAATGAAAGACATTTTGAAATCAATTCTGTAATTTCAGAGTAACCTTGATTTTAAAATGTTTTCCGTTTATTTTATCCTTTTAAATTTCCAATTTTTCGTACAATTTTAATGAACATGTATATCTTAAAAGTAACCATTACGAAAACTTTCAAGTTTATATCCCCAAAAGATTCAAATAAATCGTAATTTTAGTGAGTTTTTTTTCTCTTGCTTGCTCTGAAAGCAGGGATCCTGAGATAACATTTAGCCCATATTTACGTAGAGAATAAAATCTCCAATATATTAATGAAAGACATTTTGAAATCAATTCCGTAATTTCAGAGTAACCTTGATTTTAAGATGTTTTCCGTTTATTTTATCCTTTTAAATTTCCAATTTTTAGTACCATTTTAATGAACATGTATATCTTAAAAGTAGCCATCATAAAAACTTTCAAGTTTATATCCCCAAAAGATTCAAATAAATTGTAATTTTAGAGAGTTTTTTTTCTCTTGCTTGCTCTGGAAGCAGGGATCCTGAGATAACATTTAGCCCATATTTACGTAAATAATAAAATCTCCTATATAATACTGAAAGAATATTTGAAATCAATTACATAATTTTAGAGTATCCTTGATTTTAAGACGTTTTCCGCCCATTTCACATTTTTAACTTTCGAGTTTTTAAAAAAAATACTTCTCTTAGGGAGCATTTATGTCTAAAAAGTAACCCCCATGACAACATTCCAATTTTTACCCCAACATTTTCAAAGAAATTGAATTTTAGAAATTTTTCGTTCCTGCAACTCCTTGGAAGTAGTGGTACCGACATAAAAAGTAGTCGTGCTGGAGTAGAGACTGTAAAAATCATTTTGTCAACAATATTTTTGAAATTGGTCCGGTAGTTTCGGAGATTACCACCTATAGAAACTTGTCGTTGGGGGCAACCGTAATACTTACCCATCATGGATATTCATAATATAAAATATCAAAATAAAACATCTGTAAACTATTTATAAAATGCGTTGCAATTCGAATAAAATCGTGGCTTGATGACGTCATAAACGTTAAATTCTCTGTTACTGAATTGCGTAAAAAAAACATCCTTATAACTCCAAAAATGAGAATCCTATTAACTATCGATTTACTGCGTCGGATTAAGCGTCTCAGTTTCAATTAAAATATACGTTTGAATTGAAATTTGAATGAAGTACAGTGTCATAAAAAATCGAAGAGGAATGGGATTACAAATATCTCGGCAACTCATTATCCGATCGAGTTTATGCTTTATGCAAAATTTATGGTTTTATATTCACTCCTTAAAATAAACAATTTCGAAAAAATTTATATACCTTTTATCAGAACGATTATTTCGAGAGTCCGAAAAAAGTAGTTCCTGATAATCGAAGCTACTGGAATTCAATAAGCTTCTTCCTGTTATTACACACTAAGTACATACCAAATTTCAAGTCTCTATCTCAATTTGTTCGGGAGATAGAGCGTTTATAGACACACACACACATACAGACAGATGGCATTTTTTTTTTCTATAAATATGTTTATCGGAATCTCCAGTGTCTGAAACGTGTAAATCCGTCAATTTTTTTTCCATTTTCAAAACGATTACAAGCAGATGTTTCTTCTTTATAATATCAGTACAGATTATTATAATTTCTTCCTTTATGTTCTTTTTTTCAGTTTAAGAGACCAGATTTAAATTACAAATTGGACGGAAAAATATTCCCACCGGAGACTCTTCTGAATAACACTTATGAAGTGGATTTGGTATCCGCGTACGACGGAATGCCTACAAAAGGAAAATTTGTTTTGAATTACGACACAGGTTGCTATACACTTATAGTAACTAACAATAGAGGAGGTAAGATTACCTTGACATCAAGATTTCCAATTTGAATATTTTAAATACACTATCATAGAAACTCGACAGAGTTTCTCGCCAAGCATAAGAAACAGCAATGCATTGAACCGTAAATGAATGGAATTTCCGCCAATGGATGTCAAACGATTTTACAAAAAAATTTTAGCACTCTGTCTAGTTTATATTTTGCGGACGGGACAAAACGGGTTTTTGACACATCTATATCTTGCGTTCTATTTATGATAGAAACAAAATTCTTGATTCTACTGAATGAGGCGTGCCAAGTGACTAAGAAATCAAAAGTAAAGCAAAATCTGACGAATAGGTTTTCAGAAAATGCGATTTTAAAAGTGCTGTTTTTGGCACTTTTTAAATCTTGTTCAGACCAAAAACTGTTGACAGGGCTACAGCAATATGTAATTATCGGATTTTTACGCGGTTTACGCAATTTGAATTGTTATTATAAGTATTTCAAACCTTTGTAAGTTTCATGTAAAAATATTAATTAGTTTTTGATTTATATTAGTTTAAAGTTATTGATTCCTATACTTAACATACTCTCTTAAAACGAAAGAGCCAAAATAACTCAAGTTGAGCCGAAATCCACTCATCTCACGATTTGAAAGTGAGCTTCTCATGAAGAGTTGAAACAACTCGAGTGAACGAGTTGTTTTTAAGCAACTCCTGATTGAGTGATCTCTATTTTACTCTTACTTGAGTGAAATCAAATCAATGAAGGTTAAATCCAGTAGCACTTGAGTGATTTATAACTAACTCATACTTGAGGAGGGAAAGGGGAATTAAAATTCATGGTAAAATGTAATATTTCATTGTAAAATAATAAATTTCATGAACAGGTAGATTATTATTTTAGAGAAAAAAAGTAATTTGCATATTGAATGTATACATATTTATGTTTACATATATGTATATATTCAACAATTAAGTGAAAAGTATCTTTTTTTTTGTTTCTGAGCTGCTTGAAATATATACCCCCCCTCCCGACCCAAAAAGAGAATTTTAAAAGGAATATTTGAAAACAAGAATTTCTGCTGATTTAAATATTTTAATCTTTTTTTTTTTATTTTGTTATAATGATTATGTTTTCTATGCAATATTATTCGATACATTGCATGATATTTTTCAGTTTATACCAATATTATCATTAAATATGTTTTAATCCTAATACTATTTAGGAATATTCACACCGTGAATATCCGTGAATGTAGATATTTACCTTATTTTTAACAACATATGATAAAAAATATGGGATTTATACAGTTTCATAAATCAAGTATATTTTAAAATATTAGAAAAACAGCGTGTATACTAATACAGCTACTTTTCAAAAATTTTTATTTACATGAAATAGATATACTAAAGCCTTTCTTATATGTTTTAGATACATTTCAAATAATCCAACTCACAGCAACATAAAATGACTGAAATTTATGTATGCACTTTCGAAAAGCAAGGCAGGTCAATAAAAACATCCAGGAAAAATTTCTTCAGACTGAGAATAAAATAAGAAATATAATTTGTTTACTTTAAAACAATATTTTTAAAGCCAGACAAGTCAATTTTCAATTTATAGTATTATAAAAGTTAGAGTTATGAAACATCGCACGCACCGCCAAGATATTTTCTTTAAAAGTTTAAATTGCTACTAAATGCTATTTATCTAAATCATATTTATTGAAACAACATTAAAAAAACATAAAGGAGAGGTAAAGATTTATTTCATTATATTTTAGAGTATTTTTTAATATTTATCCTTCCAACTTAAAAGATCTCTATATGTTCGCTCGTATAAATAGCCCTAAATGTTAGGGTTAAGACATATTTAATAAAAATATTGATATAAACTGAAAAATATCACGCCATATATAAAATAACAATTAATATAAAACAGAATCATTATAAAAAGCATAATTAGAGTATTTAAATCAGCAGAAATTCTTACCTTTTCAAGTATTCCTTCTTTAAAATTGTCAACAACGTGCTGTTAGACGCGTTAACTACACACACCACACGCCTGTCGTCTGCTCAGCGGATATGCATTGTAGAGGGGACAGTGGAAGGTCACGTCAGCTGTGTCAGCTTACTGGTATTTCGATTTCCGCTCGCCAATGAGTGCTTTTTTATCGAGTTGAGTTGTTTAGTATTCGCTCTTCTGGAGTGCATTAGAAAAATAAAAATTCAAATCAAGATGAGTGAAACATTTAAAAATCAACTCATTCACGATCCAATAAATTAGAGCTCTTTTCTGAGAAGCAAAATCCACTCTTTCGTTTTAAGAGAGTAGAGCTAAAAAATTATAAATGACCCAACTCTTTTAGGAATGGTCGTATACATATGATATTAAGATATGTTATTACACTCGACAAAAGTAAACTTCCTATTATAAAAAATCGTAGCATTTAAGGTTCGTTTACAGGGTCTCACAAAATATCTTTTGATATAGGGCAAAAGTGTTGTGTAATTATCCGACTTTTTACGCGGTTTGCAGCATTTGAATTTTTTTATGTGTAGTTCAAATGTTTAATATTTCGTGTAAAAATATTAATTAGTTTTTTTATGTATACCACTTTAAAGTGATTTATTCCTATACTTAAGATGAAGCAAAGAAATATTAAATGGTCTAACTCTTTTCAAAAAGAACGTATGCACATGATGTTAAAATATGTTACTACGAAAGACCTAAGTTAGCTTCCTATTGCAAAACACAATTGTAGAATTTACCGTTCGTTTACAAGGCAACTCAAAAGATTTTTTAATAAGACTAAATAGTTGTGTAACTAGCGAAAATTTACGTTGAAGTACTTTATTCCTGTACTTAACACAGAGGAAAAACAATAGTAAATAGCATAACTTTTTCAAAGTGGCTATATACACAAGATATTCAAATATGCTACTACATCCGATTCATTTAAACTCTCTATTGTAAAGCGGCATTGAACCATATACGTTTCGTTTACAGTCTCTCTTAGAAGATCTTGATTACATTACAACCGATGTATATTTACTCAGTGAGATGTATTTTAAAGATTTTATACGGTTTCAATATCTGTAAGGTTTTATTATCTTGCTTTACAATTTAATACGAGTTAATTTTGTCCGCCTGAAAGCTCATTGATCTTAAGCTCTAAATCTATTAAAATATAGTATTTTCATCGATTAAAAAAAACTGTGTTTATCTATAAATATATAATTCTAGCGTATCAGGAATTGATTGAAATAGCAATTACAAAATTCCAACTTTACATTCATGCGCTGAGTAATAGAATGTAAAATGTTGCTACCCCAAGATTAGAAGTTTTGCGTTTAAATATTTGCCGTTCATCGAATCTCTATGACGAACTTAAAATGCTCTAAAAACGGGCCAAGAGCACAATGAAAAGGAAATAACTTCTAAAATTCCCCATACAAATTAAAAATGCTAAATTTCGTATACAATAGGTGATCGGTAACGAAATGTTCGGTTTACGAACAAATCCGTTAACGAACACTTTCGCGTAAGATTTTTATGTTCGGATAACGAACACATGTTTGGTTAACGTACACTTTCGAGAGATTTTTATGTTCGGAGAACAAACACCTCACGAAACAAAGCCATGATGAAGCAATGCCGTGTTTTATATTTGCCGAGCTATACTTATTGCCTCTATTGTTGACTTAGAGAACATTTTAACAATTGCATACATATGTCCTAATTAATTCATGGACTGCCGGAGATTGGGGACCTATATATATTTCGGGTACCCCGAATTGGAATGGACGAACTAGAAACATTAATTTTTGTATTTTGTGTCTTTATGTATTTTGTGCATTTAGTAAATATAGTCCTTTTTGGTTTAATCACGCTCTTTTTTAAAACCTAACTTAAAGCTTTATGAAATATCAGATCAAAAATTTTAATAAAATTTTATATCTTTTTAAACGGTTCATTAAGTAAATACTTTAGTCTTTGCGGTATATTTACAAAATCACACAAAATTTTGGAATACATGTCATCCTACAAACAGTTTCTATTTTAAAATCACTTTAATAGTTTTTATACTTTTGCAAACGTTGCGATTATTATATTTTTCCGATTCTCGAAAAGTTGAGTTAAAAAACTTAACAAATAAAAAAACTTTTAAGATGCTCAGTAATTTTCAAAAATAATATTTAATATATTAGTATAAAAATCCCAGTGAATTACAATGCTTCGTAGAAAAAAAATTGATTATTCTCGGTAAAGTATGCTCCATAAACTTATTATTATAATTGACCGAGAAAAAATACTTCTTATTTTTCTACATTTTTCTAAAACTGCAGTATTTTAATTAGTTTGTAAATTACTGTAAAATTTTCTAATTTTTTGTTTTTTGAATGTATATAAACTAAAGAGTGATATAAACAAAAGAAAAAGGAAAATAAACATGTCATAAGTAATCTGATGAATACAATGTAAGGAAATTAATATAAAAGTTTCCCCGTTGCTATGGTAGCGACATGTACATTGGAATAAGTCACTCAATAAATTGTATAATTCTGTTTATAGCATCACTATTATTATTTTTTCTTTTTTTGTCTTCTTCTTTTATTATCTTTTCTTTTCTGAATAAAAATGGAATCTGTATAATTAATATTAAATACCTTAAAAAAAGGAGTGATATCTCATCAAAAACATCTCGTTGTAAATGATCCCGCCACGCCACAAACCTAAAACGTCAGTCATGAAAAGAAGTGATATCACATAAAAAGAAGCGATATTGAAGTGCATACTCCGAGTCCCGTGTAAAAATCTATCACCACTCATAATGTTTCCAAAGGACTTGGAGTGAGGTACAGTAAGTGAAAACTGCTTGGCGACCTGCAGGATTTTATTATATATGCGGCATATCAATGTTGAAAATCGAAAAAATAAATTTTTAATTTTTGTTATATCACTTTTATAAATATTTTTGTATGCGAAAGAACTGACAGAACGGATTTTTTCCCAGATCTATGCGATTCCGCTTACGCTAGAATTACTGCAATATTTCTCAATTTAGTTAACTTTTATTATAAGGTTCATTGTTATTTATTGCGTTTGATCATTGTATATATATATATATATATATATATATATATATATATATGTGGGAATTATTAGAAGTAACAGCAACAATAATATGAACTCAATGAATTATTACTTTTCACGAGCAGTGATAAAAGCGATCATCACGCAAGACCAAGAAAAGCACGCCAACACGAGGAGTTGTTCCATAGATTTGAGCCATAGCAGTGGAGGGATTTTTTTACGCAATGCTCAGGGAAGCTGGTAAATGTTTATATTAAAATACGGAAGTTGGTACGTTCATAAATATTAATCCTGTTTGATATTTGTATTTGAATCTTCAGTTGTATATGCTGTTATTTTATTAAACCTTTTTGTTTACATTAAGTTCTGAAGAATCTTCTGTTGTATTGAAACTACATATTGGTTATCATAATCCCACAACAATTTTTGGGGGCTCGGCCGGGATATGAACTTAAAGCTGTTTATTTGACATACTATATGGATATAAAGCTGTTTTGTACCGGGATAATATGAAAAAATTGAACTGTTTTTCTGAAGTATTATATGAAGAAAAGTTCCGTAATCAGATCTACGATGCTATAATACTTTGTTCAGTTGAAGTTTAATGAAGTTAAATAATGTCAGCTCTTAATAAAGCCAGAAAAGCAGACTTATTAACGTTATGTGATGAACTAGGTATAGTTGTACCACAGAGTGCAAGAGTTATCGATGTAATAAAGTTGATTGCCGAATCAGAAGATTATGAAGAAAATTTCATTAAAATTAGACTCGAAGTCATTGCCACTGAGAGACAAGAAACAGAAAAAGGACGATTAGAAGCAGAAAAGGAAGAAAGAAAACTAGACGCTGAAAAGGAAGAAAGAAGACTAGAAGCAGAAAAGGAAGAAAGAAGACTAGAAGCAGAAAAGGAAGAAAGAAGACTGGAAAAAGAAGCAGATAGGAAGTTGGAGGAAAAGAAAGTTGAAATGGAATATGAATTAAGAAAAATGGAGCTTCAACGCAACTTGAAAAGTGTGAGCGACGATTCTACAATAGCTGGTTCAGGTAAGCAACCAGATTTGTTTAAATTAATTCCTCACTTTGACAGTAAAAGTGATATTAGTCTCTATTTAAAACTATTTGAAAGACAAATTGCTCGAATGAATATAATAAAAGAAAATTGGGTCACACATTTGTTAAGTTTAATCCCGTTAGAAATCGCCAATATTATAGCTAGAGAGCCTGAAACATTGGCGAGCAATTACGATTACGTAAAAGATTTACTTCTCAAACGCTTCAAAATGACGCCAGAAGAATTTAGGCAGAAATTAATGTCCCATAAAAAGAATGGTGCGATCCAAGGGTTCACCACTGATTGGCGCGTTTTCAAAAAATTGCCAAATTTGTGCGTTTCTGCCTGTTGTCTCCCGGAGTGGCAACCTCCAGAAGACAACAGGCAAAAGCGTGCAAATTGAAATGGCGATAATCAAAATAAAGCAAAAATACATATTTTAAAACATTTAAAAGCAAAATAATGTCAAAATAACGTTTTTAAAAACACAGATTTTTTGTTTAAAAAAAAAAAAAATCCACTTTTTGGAATGGCTAGGTAAGAATTAAACTCACCTGCTTTTGTGCGGAGTGTTCCGAAAACCACGCAAATTGAAATCGCGAGAATCAAAATAAAAGCAAAAATAATTAATCTAAACCTTTAAACAGCAAAATACATTTATGAAAAATAAAAGAGAACCAATGATCTCGACCTAATCCTTACTCAAGCCACCATTTAGCGCTTTTAAAAAATGATGCCACATTGGCGATTTCTAAATTGTTTACTTACATTTATCGTATTGTAACCCACAATAAGCAAGTGGTAAAATGTTGCCATTCTTAATTTTTAAATAGTTACACATAGGAAAAGTAATGGATTTAGCAATAAAAAGGTCCCTGAAAAATAGATTGCATTTATACGAGAGTAAAATTTTATTCGTTCAAAACAATTTGGACAAAAGACATAATTTAAATACAGAATTATTAAATTAAACCCTGCAGAGTTGATTTTTTTAGATACTGCATTTATGAGTGAAATAAACTATTTTATTTGACAAATTTAATAAGATACATATAAAAAAGATAATACGAGCAGTAAAAAACAACGTTTTCATCGATATTACATAAAAGTTAACGATTAATGTGAAGTTGAAAAAACGAAAATACACGAAATTCGTTAATGCCGCGATCACTGTACCGCACGTATGATCGCTTCGCGAACATGAAACCGAAAAAAAACATCACTGGATACAGCAACCTCGTCGTATCGGAATCCCACGAAATACACGAAATTCGTTAATGCGGCGATGACTGTGCCGCACGTATGATCGCTTCGCGAACATGAAACCGAAAAAAAACATCACTGGATACAGCAACCTCGTCGTATCGGAATCCCAAGAAAAACACGAAATTCGTTAATGCCGCGATCACTGTACCGCACGTATGATCGCTTCGCGAACATGAAACCGAAAAAGAACATCCCTGGATACAGCAACCTCGTCGTATCGGAATCCCAAGAAAAACACGAAATTCGTTAATGCCGCGATCACTATGCCGCACGTATGATCGCTTCGCGAACATGAAACCGAAAAAAAACATCACTGGATACAGCAACCTTGTCGTATCGGAATCCCAAGAAAAACACGAAATTCGTTAATGCCGCGATCACTGTACCGCACGTATGATCGCTTCGCGAACATGAAACCGAAAAAAAACATCACTGGATACAGCAACCTCGTCGTATCGGAATCCCACGAAATACACGAAATTCGTTAATGCCGCGATCACTGTACTGCACGTATGTTCACTTCGCGAACACGAAACCGAAAAAAAACATCACTGGATACAGCAACTTCGTCGTATCGGAATCCCAAGAATAACACGAAATTCGTTAATGCCGCGATCACTGTACCGCACGTATGATCGCTTCGCGAACATGAAACCGAAAAAAAATCACTGGATACAGCAACCTCGTCGTATCGGAATCCGAAGAAAAACACGAAATTCGTTAATGCCGCGATCACTGTACCGCACGTATGATCGCTTCGCGAACATGAAACCGAAAAAAAACATCACTGGATACAGCAACCTCGTCGTATCGGAATCCCAAGAAAAACACGAAATTCGTTAATGCCGCGATCACTATGCCGCACGTATGATCGCTTCGCGAACATGAAACCGAAAAAAAACATCACTGGATACAGCAACCTCGTCGTATCGGAATCCCAAGAAAAACACGAAATTCGTTAATGCCGCGATCACTGTACCGCACGTATGATCGCTTCGCGAACATGAAACCGAAAAAAAACATCACTGGATACAGCAACCTCGTCGTATCGGAATCCCACGAAATACACGAAATTCGTTAATGCCGCGATCACTGTACTGCACGTATGTTCACTTCGCGAACACGAAACCGAAAAAAACATCACTGGATACAGCAACCTCGTCGTATCGGAATCCCAAGAATAACACGAAATTCGTTAATGCCGCGATCACTGTACCGCACGTATGATCGCTTCGCGAACATGAAACCGAAAAAAAATCACTGGATACAGCAACCTCGTCGTATCGGAATCCCAAGAAAAACACGAAATTCGTTAACGCCGCGATCACTATACCGCACGTATGATCGCTTCGCGAACATGAAACCGAAAAAAAACATCACTGGATGCAGCAACCTCGTCGTATCGGAATCCCAAAAAATACATGAAATTCGTTAATGTCGCGATCACTGTACCGCACGTATGATCGCTTGCGAACATGAAACCGAAAAAAAAAACATCTCTGGATGCAGCAACCTCGTTGTATAGAGATCACAAAAATACACGAAATTTGTAAATGCGGCGATCACTATACCGCATGTATGATCGCTTCGCGAACATGAGACTTCCATGAAAACTGCAATCAATTAATTCACACTGTTCTAAAGTAACAAGAGTAGCCACTCACATACATAAATTTAAAAAAAAATCAAGATTTAAATAAAGAAGCAGATGATGAATATCATGACATAACCATTTAATGACATAAGTGTTATTTAACTGTATTAAAAAACATGTTTTAAATAACTAATAAATCATTAAATATCATTAAAATACAAATAAAAGTCGAATAATCATTTGATGACGTAACAAATACGTCATACGTAACAAACGCGTCATCACAAAAAATATCATTGCTCAGCCTTTCCAACAATAAAAGAGCTACATCTGGCTAACTATCGACGATTTGGCACGATTGAGAAATGATGAGGGTTGCAAGAGTCAGTCCGCTATCGCGCGCGCGCTAGCACGTCAATACAAACGGACGCCAAGCAGGGGTGAACTCTTGGATTCACCCAAAAGGATCTTCAGCCACTTGGCGCGATTTGGCATTTGAATTAAGAAATTATTTGGAAGAATGGATTAACGGTCTTAAAGTATCCGATTTTGAATCCTTAAAAGAATTAATCGTGGTAGATCACATTAAGCGGAGGTTACCTATAGAAATGAAAGAGCATTTTATTGATGATCTTCCAAAAATTAAAAATATAGACGTATTAGTAAATAAACTAGACGATTATGACGCGGCAAGACGTAATGTTAAAGCCATGAATAGAATTTCACACCACTTTGAAGATAGGAAATTAAAAATGCGGGAAAATAGCAATTTAAAACCATGGTTATCAGCTCAAGGCGATGATAATTTAAAAAAGAAACAATCCTTATATATTATTTCTCCTGTCAACATCCCTTTTACTCAGAAAATATGAAACGCAGAACAACGAATGAGATACCATATGAAAGGTTTTAGAACAGGCTTCTGACATAGCCCACTTAACAATTCGTTAAAACATGTTTTTGATTAAAATTTGCTGAAATTAAAAAATTAAATCGGCATTGTTTTCATGAAAGAAATGAAAGGCTTTCCTGAAATTATTGTTGCCAAAAAAATAAAATACCACATTATATGATGCTCATAGCAATTATTATAAAAAAAACACCGCACGGGTTTATTTTATACTTATGATTAAAAAGCGAAATTGAAATTGAAATGTTTAGATTTATATTTCTAAGTCCCATGGTTTTCCCGAAGCGGATGTCTTCATCCTCTAATGCAGTTAAAATACGATTGTTAATTTTTTTTTCTCGCGCGTGCCTTTAGCAATCTTGGATCAGTTTTTAGTCTAACTTTGATGGAATAAATTAGATGATATTCTGGTTTGACTAACAACTAAATGTTGTTTGCAGATATTTTTATCCTTGCTTTTTCCTTAGAAGTTTAAACCTGCATCTAATAAATATTACATATCGATAAAAAATGATACTTCTCTATTATCCCGTCGACCACTTTTCATAACAAAAAACTATCGCCAAATAAACGGGAGAACGTTGCCATTGGAATATCAAAAAATAAATAAATAAATAAAATATAAGAATTTAAGGACACAATTGTTATTTTAATTAATAAAATAACTACTAAATCAGTAAAACATAATGAAAAATACACGCAAATGTCGAGTTAAAAACCACTCGATGACGTAACAAACACGTATAATGCTTCTGACATCAAGTAAATGGGATTGCATTTTTGGCGTTTAATCTTAGTTTGGCGGTGGTTTTTTTTTTTAAAGAAAAGTGGTCGACGGGATAATAGAGAAGTACCTAAAAAAATTAGATTTCAGTGCGAAATCTTCGCACGGGCCCTCTGGTTTATAGATAATACAGCTAATGCGAATGAATCTACGTATTTAAACAAAAGGAATAGGGCACAAATTAGGTGTTTTAAGTGTAACGGCTTTTGCCACGTAGCTTCGCAATGTTGTAACGGAAATAGCACTCAAATGAATAATTCCAGCCAATCTTATAGGAGCCAAAATTGGCGATCATCAAATCAGAAAGATGTGCATTGCTCAGTAATCAAAAGCAAAAATAGCGCCAAGGCAGATCGAATGATAGATATCGATATTAACGGGGAACAGGCACACGTTCTAATCGACACAGGAAGTGACGTGAGTTTAGTGAGCTATGAATATTATACAAAGATCGGATCGCCAAGATTATTTTCAAATAATATCTTTTTGTCCGGTATAGATGGAGTGGTCTACCCCAAAGGATATTTCTCATATGAATTTAGTATTGATGGTTTTCTGATAACAGCAAATTTATACGTTTTGAAATCTTTTGCATATGATATTTTAATAGGATATGATGTAATTAGCAAATTAAAGTTGGCGATAGACGAGAGAGGAATCAAAATCGTTGGCAAACGTGACGATATTCAAGTAGGTTACATTGAAGTTTTGAAGAATTCTGTTATAAAATTGAATCATGCTGCCAAAAGTAATGATGAAATGAAAGCGTCAGCGATAGATAATTCACGTGATGAAAATATTGTAGTTGAAAACGATAATAGTACAGGAGATAATTTTTTGGTTAATCTAGCGAGTATCATAGATGATGACGAAATTGAATTGAATCACGTGGGAAATTTGAAAATAAGAAAAGAAATAAGAAAATTGGTAAAAGAATACAAATCACATAAGTCAAAAGACATAGGATTACGGATGAACATAATTTTATCTGATGAAATACCTGTCTGTGAACGTCCACGGAGATTTCCTTGGAAAGAACAAGAAGTAATAGAAAATCAAGTTCAACAGTGGTTAAGCGAAGGAATAATAAGACGCAGTTTTTCTGATTACGCTGCACCAGTGGTTTTAGCCAAGAAGAAAGATAACTCATATAGATTATGCATAGACTATCGTAAGTTGAATAGGAAGATAATCAAAGATCGTTTCCCATTA
Source organism: Maratus michaelseni (assembly GCA_963931845.1). Taxonomy (NCBI): domain Eukaryota; kingdom Metazoa; phylum Arthropoda; class Arachnida; order Araneae; family Salticidae; genus Maratus; species Maratus michaelseni. The sequence continues at coordinate 100,892,252 of OZ007596.1, forward strand.
CCCTTAATTGAAGATGTTATAGATAAATTAGAAAAATCAAAAGTGTTCACGACCCTTGATTTAAAGAATGGTTTCTTTCATGTCGAAATTGAGGAGAAAAGTAGGAAATACACCGCATTCGTGACACACGAAGGAGAATACGAGTTCTTGAAATGCCCCTTTGGTTTATGTACATGAGGAAACTGGTTCCAAAGATATATAAACACTGTGTTCAGAGATTTGTTACGTGACGGCACTGTAGTTGTTTATATGGACGACTTTATCATTCCATCGCAGACTGAAGAAGAAGGTTTAGAGAAATTGAAACGAGTGCTTGAAGTTGCGGCAGAATATGGACTAGAGCTTAATTTAAAAAAATGTAAGTTTTTAAAGAAAAGAATAGAGTTCCTCGGTTATGTGATTGAAGATGGGACAATACAGCCATCTGAATTGAAGATATCGGCCGTCCGAAATTTCCCACAACCAAGAACGGTAAAACAAGTGCAATCATATTTAGGATTAACAGGTTATTTTCGTAAATTCATTCCAAACTACGCTGGAATAGCCAAACCATTGAGTGATCTATTACGCAAAAATGTCGCATTTAAGTTTGGTACAGAACAAATACAGGCATTTGAAAAATTAAAAGAAATATTATCGCAAAAACCAATATTGCATTTATTCAAACAAGGATCAGCACTAGAATTACACACTGATGCCAGTAGCCATGGTTTCGGAGCAGTACTTCTACAAAAAGCGGATGATGGGAAATTCCATCCTATACAATATATGAGTAAAAAAACAACTCCACAACAAAAAAAATATTGCAGTTTTGAATTAGAGGTATTAGCAATAATTGAAGCTCTAACGAAATTCAGGAAGTACTTACTAGGTACGAAATTCAAAATAGTAACTGATTGTGAAGCATTTCAAAAAACCCTAAATAAAAGAGAATTGCCTCCAAAAGTCGCAAAATGGGCTTTATTCATTGAAGAATTTGACTATGAAATTACGCATAGAGCAGGAAATAAAATGAAACACGTAGATGCTTTGAGCCGTAATACTGTTTTAGTTATTACAAGATCACAAAGTGAGATGGCAACTAGAATAGCTATAGCGCAGGAGAGAGATGAGCTGTTAAAAGCAATAAAATCTTTAGTCGAGAAGGGTGAGGAAAACGAATATCTTATCAAGAATAATGTATTGTATAAGTTCGAAAATGGAAGAGATTTACTCGTAGTGCCTGAAGAGATGCAAAGAGAGATTATTCGTAAGACACATGATGAAGGGCATTTCGCTGTAGCCAAAACAGAGGAATTGGTAAAAAAAGACTTCTTCGTCCCTAATCTTAGAAAACAAGTCGAAACAGTAGTATTAAATTGTATCGAGTGTATTCTACATAACAAGAAAAGAGGCAAATCCGAAGGTTTCCTAAAACCCATACCTAAGGAGGATATACCATTAAGCACTTATCATATTGATCACATTGGGCCACTGCCATCGACAAATAAGAAATATCAGCATATTTTCACAGTTGTAGATGCCTTTACTAAGTTTACATGGTTCTATCCAGTGAAATTCACTACAGCGCAGGAAGTCATTGAAAAGTTATCCTTACAACAAGCAGTGTTCCGGAATCCCAGCAGAATAATAACAGACCGGGGACCAGCGTTCAAATCAGATGAATTTGCAGAATACTGCAAGGAACAAGGGATACAACACGTCAAAATAACGGCGGGAATGCCCAGGGGGAACGGACAGATCGAAAGAATTCATAGCATCCTGATTCCTGTGCTAGCGAAACTAGCAGGTAATGAAAGCACGAAATGGTATAAGTATGTATCAGATGTGCAGAGAATCATCAATAGTACGGTTACAAGAAGTACAAAATACAGTCCATTTGAACTGATGATTGGTGTAAAAATGAAAAATAAAAATGACATAAGAATTAAAGAAATACTAGAAGAGGAACAGTTAAACCACGTGATGACAGAACGCGAAAACGTAAGAGAAGAAGCGAGAAAAAACATTTTGAAAATACAAGAAGAAAATAGAAAGCAGTTTAACAAGAAGAGGAAGGAACCTAATAAATATAAGTTAAATGATCTCGTGGCAATCCAAAGAATGCAGTATGGCACAAGAATTAAATTAAAGGAAAAATTCCATGGACCGTATAAGATCACTAATGTAAAGCCATGTGACCGTTATGATGTAGAGAAAATTGGGGACCATGATGGTCCCAACAAGACATCAACTGCCGCAGAATATATGAAGCCGTGGAGTAACACGTCTGCATAAAGTGAGATGTTTTAGTTTTATACTTATCTTGCTTGTTTGTTTGAATTTGTGTCTAAATTTTTATGAGAATTATTGAACTGTCGAGGTCGACATAACGTCAGGATGACCGAAAATGTGGGAATTATTAGAAGTAACAGCAACAATAATATGAACTCAATGAATTATTACTATTCACGAGCAGTGATAAAAGCGATCATCACGCAAGACCAAGAAAAGCACGCCAACACGAGGAGTTGTTCCATAGATTTGAGCCATAGCAGTGGAGGGATTTTTTTACGCAATACTCAGGGAAGCTGGTAAATGTTTATATTAAAATACGGAAGTTGGTACGTTCATAAATATTAATCCTGTTTGATATTTGTATTTGAATCTTCAGTTGTATATGCTGTTATTTTATTAAACCTTTTTGTTTATATTAAGTTCTGAAGAATCTTCTGTTGTATTGAAACTACATATTGGTTATCATAATCCCACACACACACATATATATATATATGTATGTATGTATAACAAACTCAAAATATTTACATGTTTACTTAAAAAATCGTCTTCGTAAGAGTGTTGTTTCTAGTTTAAATAATGGTAAATAAAATCAATCAACAAATTGATTTTTCAAGCTCATAAATAAGAAAGGACATGCAAACACAGAAGCTTCAACTTTTTACAATTTTATGGGAGCAAAATAAATAAATAAATAAATAATATAGTCATATGTAATTGCAGGAAACGCAAACATTATAAAAGCCTGCAGGTCGCCAAGCAGTTTTCACATACTGTACCTCACTCCAAGTCCTTTGGAAACATTATGAGTTGTGATAGATTTTTACACGGGACTCGGAGTATGCACTTCTATATCGCTTCTTTTTATGTGATATCACTTCTTTATATGACTGACGTTTTAGGTTTGTGGCTTGGCGGGATCTTTTACAACGAGTTGTTTTTGATGATTCATATTTATTGAGATGATTTTTGATTCAACTTTCTTGGCATCTTTGAAAAATACTAGGAGTATGAGTGATTTATTTTACTTTTAAACAAGTGAAATCTGCTCAAAAGGTGCTTTGGACAGTGGAACTGACAACGTTGTATGCGCTAGTAATACATATAAAAGTAATAAAAAAAAACCCGCTTTTTTATAAGCTTTTAATGTAATCTGCAAAATGACGCCTAATTCTATGACTGTAATTCATGTTTCACCCCCCCCCCCCCAAAAAAAAAGAGTTCCCTTACAATACATTAATTTTGCGTTAGCACCGAACTCGATTATGGAAAATTCCCAGCTCTTATTTTACGCTTAGTGGAAAGCGCAAACTAGTGAGTTTATTGAAAAAAATATAATTTTCGCTCTGTTTCTTTTTTAAGATATGGCAACAGTATAAAAAAAAATAAAACACTATCTTTTTAGGAACTTAAACTATCTTGTTAGGGTTTCTAAATTGATTTCTCAACGTATAACAATAATTTAATTAATATGAAACTTTTGAATTATTAAAGAGTATTATTGAAAAATATATTACAATAATTTTTATTTATATTTTCTGCTTTTTAGGGTTTAATGTATTTTATTTTTGCAGTTTCATAGCCAATCGGCCTATTTTGGCACATAATTAAATCCATTGTCGCTGTAACTCGTATTACAATTACAATTGTAACAATAAAGAATATTTGGCGATTTATCACCTATGGCCGGCTACTGGAAAAATTAATTTATCAATTAATCCTTAAAAGTAATTTATCAATTTATGATTAAGTTCTAAATCTATAAAAATATTATATTGTCATCGGAAATACACCTAAAAACAAAATTTTTTATTATTCTAGCATATGACTTATTTGTTTCATAAATCACTTTTGATTGATTTATGAAATTCTCTGCCGCATTTTCTGTTCAAGATTATACTAAATAAATATATTTATGTCAATATATGAGACCTGAAATTTTTAAAAATATCACTCAAACTAAAATGTAGTTAAAAACAGATTTTAAAATACTGCTTTTTAACACTTTCCAACATAGTTGAAAGTGTTTATGAATTCGGTTTGACTGTCCGTCTTCCCGAGCTTTAGCCATATATTAAATGTCAAATTCACCTTCTTAACTTGAAATAAAACAACATAAATACATTGATATAATTTAATTGTTACTGTAATAAGTGCAAATACACAACCACAGTTTTTAAACATTAAAACTATTTATGATGTTAAAATCAGATGCAAAAATTCCTTAGCGCTTTCGGCTTAACATTAGTCATCATCAGATGATAAAGCGAGTCGAAAGTCACAGTTCTGAAGAAGTACACTGGACACTGGATAGGCCGGTGATATCAAGTAGAGTATACCAAATATGCGGGATCTAATAAGATAATACATCATTACATGCATTATTGTCCCTTTTCAAAATTTCCAGGCACTTTCTGATTATGCAATTGTTATATTGTGTGCAATTACTTTAGCATTATTGAAACATACATCAATGTTCTGAACTTGATTTAACCTGAATAGAACTAGAATGAGATTCATATGCATCACTGAGATGGACTGCAACGTGCTTTCCCAGGAGAAAAGAATCAGTAACGTTTACAGGGACGCATAAAAGAATTGCATTACATTATGATCTATGGGGGAAAATCGTTTACGCTGATTTTTTTGTGCTGCAATCATTCTGTATTACTTCTAACATAATGAAATTAAAAAGGATCACTTAGGTGCACTACAACATATTTTTTTATAGATAAGACGATGTAGAGGAGTGCGTAGGATTTATCGTTCATTTATAGAGACGTACAAAAGAATTTGGTTACAGTACTGACAATGATGGCCAATTACTGGAATTAGGTTTTCCGCTGTGGCGTGCATTTTTAAACTTATCTAGTTTTTAGTGTATGACGTGGTGTGTATAAAATTTATAGTCATATACAGTATTGCGCAAAAGAAATCGCATTACTGGATATGGACATCAATTTCGGAAAATGTATTTTTTACTGAGTGCTGTGTTTTTTAAATTGCTTCGTCAGATATCGCATGTCATTGTATGAAAAAATGAAATTACTGTTACTGTTCGAAAGTGTAATCCATGCATGATTTTTCGTTCTTGTTATTAAAATTATAAACGAGATTTCGCTTTCGTCTCGGAGCGAGACACCCAGCATATTTGTTAGAACAAGTGGTTTACAACACTGGACTACTATACAAAAATTATTCGTTTTGAATTTACGTACATACAATGTACTTTGCTGTGCAGGAATATATTTCTAATGAAAGCTTTACTGTAGCATTAGTTTCGTGTTCTTTTCAACGCTTTCCAACATACACTGGTCTCCAAAAGTTAAGGTACAACATGTTTTTCGAAGCTCACCAGACAAAAATGGCTTCATAGTTTCATATTAAACTTCATAGTTTATATAAATGACAATAATAAGCTTTAAAAAAACGTACGCAAAAATTACAGCTATCACTTTTATTTTATAGAAAAGAATAGGTATTTGTGAATGAGAGAAAAATATGCAATTACGAAGCTTTCGTAATTTCGCGTGTAAGTTTTGTTATATTCGAACTATTGTTGTCAGTTTTGTTCACAACAGCCAGTAGAGTCTAGAAATGTCTAGAAGAAGTCGTTTGCCCGATTCATTAAGGTGGTGGGCGGTAAGATGGATGGAAATGGGGTTGTCACAGGCCGATACTGCTAGACGGCTCAATGCGTCTCGCAGTGTAGTCCAACGACTCTGGGATCAGTATGAATCCGAAGATTCTGTGTCCAGAAGACATGTTCGAGGCCGCCCACGTGTTACAACACCTGCAGAAGACCGGTTTCTAGCTCTTTCGGCCCGAAGGAGAAGACGCACTACTGTGCCGCAACTCATTGCAGACCACTTTGCAGCATCAGGGAGAAGAATCTCCACTACTACGGTGCGAAGACGTCTTCACAATGCAGGTCTCTATGCAAGGCGACCAGTTGTGTGTGTCCCCCTCAACAGACGACAGAGAAGGGCCCGCTTATGTTGGGCAAGAGAACATGTTTCCAGGACCAGACAACAGTGGGCTTCTGTACTCTTCACAGACGAGTCCAGATTCACACTGAAGAGCGATTCAGGAGGTCTTCTGATCTGGAGAGAACAATGCACTCGATACCATCAATCAAACACTGTTGAAACACACAGGTACAGAAACGGTGGAACCATGGTTTGGGCAGGGATCTCACTCGGAGGCCACACTGACCTGCATGTGTTCCATGGAGGAACTGTGACTGGTGCGAGATATCGGTATGAGATCCTTGATTCATATGTGCGCACATATGCCGTTGCTATTGACAATGGTTTCATTCTAATGGATGATAATGGGAGACCACACCGAGCTGTGGTTGTTGAGGATTGTCTTGAGGATCACGGTTTGGAGAGAATGGAATGGCCAGCTCACTCTCCAGACTTGAATCCGATATAACATCTTTGGAACTATCTTGTAAGACAGGTTGCGGCTTTAAGTCCTCCTCCATGGTCATTAAATGAGCTGGAACAAGACTTACTCCAAGTCTGGTCAGCGTTACCTATTTCGGTGTCCGACAATTTAATTGAGATCATGGAAAGTCGATGCCGCCAATGTATTCAAGTCCGGGGTGGACATATTCCGTATTAGAACCAGTTTTTTAATGTTTCTGTCACATTGTACTGCATAATACTGCGATGTACCGATTTCTCCAAGAATGGAATTTTCCACCGTGAGTGCTTTTTTGTTGTAATTTCATTTATACGTTTAACTTAAGTAAATTTCTATGTCGCATTTAATAAATAACAGTTTAGCGCACATTTCCTCCAAATTTGTTGTTTCTATATTCATTCATTTGCAAATTAGACGCAAAAAACCGATTGCACCTTAACTTTTGGAGGCCAGTGTAGTTGAAAACAGTTTATAACTTCGGTTTGTCTGTTCGTTCTCTAACTCGCATAAACGTACTCGGATTGCCTTGAATTTGTTATATATGTTTGAAGTTTACTACGGCATGCTCAGTGAAATGTGTAGCATTTATAGTTCGTTTACAGGGTAACTCAAAAGATTTCTGTTACATTATGGTCAATGGGAAAAAATCGTTTGCAGTGTATTTTAATGATGTTACACTATGTCAAATATAATAAAATTAACATGTATTTCTGAGGTGCAATACAATTGTTTACTGTAGAATATAAAGGGCAAAGTATTTACCATTCATTTATGGGGTCACACAAAAGAATTCGGTTACAGTAGTGTCTAGGAGCGATAATTGATGAAAGTGCCTTTTCAGTTGTGGTATGGAAGTTTTACTAAATTTGTACATGCTTCTTGTGTATAAATTCCATAGATCATATAAAGAGCTTCACAAAATAACTTGACTACATTTCTGTTTATTAACAGAATTTCTGAAGGGGAATTCTCAACTGTTATGCGTTTCCTAATTGAACTAAATTTTAGCATACTGTGTAGTATATGTACACATCTATAGATCATATACAGGGCGGCAGAGAAAAACTGGGATATTTTTCCGCCTAAAGATGGTAATTGCTGAATTTGGGTTTTCAAATGTGCTATGCGTTTTCTAAATATTTAATCAAATCAATTTAATCAAAGCCTTCATTGGATTTAATGGAGGTTGAGGATGAAGTGGACTTCTAATATGCATAAGGAACTTTACACACTACATAAACTCTAATCTTAACAATTTAGTTATTCTTAATGACATCATACAGTGTTATTTAGAATTTTCAGCATAATTTATCATTGTTTACTCTAGTATTATTATTCATTCTTTATTGTTAATTTAGTACTTATTTCTATCCATTATTATTATTTACTTCAGCATCTTGCAGTATTATTACATGGTAGTATTATTGCTCAGTCTCACATAGTAGTATTTAGTACTGCTAAGTCGGATTGGTAAATTGTATTTTCGGAATTTGTATTTTTGAAATCTTGTATTTTCAGAATTTGTATATCAGAATTACATAGTATAATTATTACTCTATATCAGAAAGTATAATTTAGTAATGCTCAATATAATTAGGTAAACAAACCTTCTGGGCGGGGCTAGTTGAGCTTAAGCCGAAAGGTAGGCCACCCTGCCCAGTTTGACCCAGACTTTGTTTACTTAAATATCATCTTTCACCTTATTTCTCCTCGGAAGTTTTGTTACAGTATTCTGAATATGTTAGAAAGTGTTTCATAATCTATTCTTGTCTTATTATTTTTGCTACCAAAATTTACACCACTTTTTTTTTATTTGAAATCCACTTTAAACGTCAGTATAAATAATTTAAAATTACCGCCATAATTTTTGCGAAATGATCATTTAAGGATGTTTTTTAAGTAAATAAAAATATTAGCTATACTCTTACTTTAATAAGGTCATTTATTTATATTTTCAGAATTATCAAGAACAGTGGAACTGTATTTGAACATCTATAGCAGGAAATTACTCTCTCTGATTTCTGAAGGCATAGATGACAAAGGCGAACGAACACTTCAGTATCTGCTCGACATTGTTAAAAAAGACGGCAAATATATAGGAATTAGACAGCAAATTAACCCAGCATTTTATAATTCAACATCGGTAAGTTAACTACTTCGCTATTTACAAAACGAAATATATAATTCAAATATCTGTGGAATAATGAAAAATACTTATTATCTAAAAAATAACATAGAAATAATAAAACTTATAGATTCATGTGGATAAGTATAAATTTCAAATGTTTTTTTTTAGACCGTTGACCAGGCCCTGCCAGGCTTTTGTCCAGCTTAACGGGTTGATACCTAGCAACGGGGCGATGATTCGCCTGCTCTCCGCTTGGCGAAGATGTATTTGATAAATCTATAGACCGACATGGCTTCAGTGCGTCTTGTTGCTTTAATTTCTTTTTCTTAGTTGGTCGTTTGCTAATTGATTTTGGATGAGACGGTTCAGCACTGCGCAGTGTAGCGAAGTCATGCCATCGCTACTTCAGTTGGTCTCGTAATTTAGAACCTTTGTCTGGTGACGAGACCTTCACCTGACTAGGCACCCCCAGAGGTGTAATTCACAGGGAACTTGGAGGACTTTACATCCACCACAGATTTTACAAATTTCAAATGCTTTAATATATGCACTACAAAGAGTAATTTCTAACTGCGTTAAAAATATTTCTACTGGTAGCAAATAACACTTTTTAAAATATGTCTATTTGTTTATTATATACTAGCAGAACCACCTGGCTTTGCCTATGTTAAACATGAGGGCTTTAGAGGTAAAATAAATAGAAATGCAATAATATCGCGATCCCAATAACGGGGCTCTGTACATTCCCGCACATAAATCGGTCAAAGAAAATCGGAAAAAAATGAAGTTACTTTGACACAATCATAGGAAAAACCTCGGCTTTATAAATGAGAATGTGAATTTTCTTTGCAGTGTGTAATAGAAAAACATATCATTTCCCTGACAATACGGAAAAAAAAAAAAAAAAAAAAAAAAAAAAAAAAAAAAACCATGGCGTAGCATTTAGTGAAACCAGAGCAGATTCTAAGTAAAAAAAAAAAAAAAAAAAAAAAAAAAAAAAAAAAAATTTGAAATTAACAGCAAACTTTCTGAAAGGTTATAGCGCCCACAATAATTATTTTTGTTGCAGGTCGGGTTAACCCTAATTGCTTTCGGTTCGGTTCGGCGCTTTCGTTCCTAATTGCTTCCCGTTCTGGCTGAGTTCAGATTCCCGCATGTTGGGTTCGGGATAACCCAACTTTACAAACGTATATTGTTTCAGACTGAAAACAATATCTATAATAATAAACATAGATGTTTGTATGTGTGTGTGTGCTGTTTTCTAAACAAACCGCTGAGCGTAGAGGTACGAGATTTGGGAGGAAGATACGTCTGAAGTTATGCACCTCGAAGCCAGTTTTTGGATTTTTAATTAGATTTTCTTAATTTAATTTTTCATGCTTTTTGCCCTGTTTTGCAGCGAATTTTCCACATTAGTAAAAAGTATCTGCCTAATAGTATGGTAGATTTTGTCCTCTTTTAAATGAAGTTCATTCGGAATTCCTACAGCATTATGAATTTTACGCGAATTTTTATAGCGTGTTTTCATGTTTTGCGTCGATTTTTTGACATTCGTAAAAAGTCTCCGGTGACAGCCCAATGTACTAAATTTTCCCCTCTACGAATTCTATACGATTTTTAGCGTTTATTCGCGTTTCGCAGTGATCTTTTGACATTTGTAAGAGGAACCCGGTTTCAATCTTCTAGTCCAATGCAGTAAATTTTGTTCTTTGCGATTTTTGAATTTTTCGTTATTTTTAGCGTTTTAAGAAGATTTTGACAATTTTATTTCTTTAACGGAAAGAACTCTCTAGCAAAATTAATTCCGGCTAAAGAAAATATTTTCATCCAGGATTTCTTTGAAAAATCGGGTCAATACGAACCTACTCGCAATAGCGAAAACCCAACCCGAACTCTAAATAATTAAAGTCAATCCGATTCGCAGCGTCAAACCATCTGATTTAGTTGGTACTCTATCTGCCAGGGGCATTGTAGATTTCTAAATTGTATGGATTTTAAATCATAGTCTGAACAGGAAAGCAGAAAACCATTATTGAATCTTTTCACTGATACCAAACCATTAATGAAAATTTTTTCATATGGAGCAAAAAATTTGCAAATTTTGTAACTTATCGATGATGCTCGTGTGCTGATTACATCGTGATCCAGTGAATTTCAAGATTTTTTTCCGCGACCATTTGGCAAAATTCACGTTTTTTTTTTCGCAATCGTTTCACGAAATTCGCGAGTTTTTTCCACAATCGTTTCGTGAAATTTACAAATTTTTTCCACGATTGTTTGATGAAATTTGCTTCTTTTCAGTGACTCTCTGACGAAATCCGCGTTTTTTCAATGCGATTTTTCCTCAATCGTTTATCGAAATTCGTTATTTTTTTGCTTAATCTTTTGATTAAATTAGCAATTTTTTTTTTCAAAATCGTTTCATGAACTTCGCGATTTTTCCCCTCGATCATTTAACGAATTTCGCGTTTCTTTTCAGCTACTTTTTGACGAAATCCGCGTTTTTTTCCCCTCTCAATCCTTTGACGAACTTAGCTGGTTTTTGCGATCGATTGACGAAATTGATTTTTTCCCGCGACTATTTGTTGAAATTGGCAATATTTTTGCGCGACCGATTGACAAAATTTGCAATAGTTCTTCGCGACTGATGAACGAATTTGAATTTTTTTCTGCGACCGATTGTTGAATTTTGCGATTTTTTTCCGCGAACGATTGAAGAAAATTGCTATTTATTTCTGAGATGTTTCATGAAATACGCGATATTTTTTTACGATCGTTTGAAGAAATTCGCGATTTTCTCCACGACCTATTTACGAATTAATTTTGCGAAATTCCTCAAAAGAAAAATAAAACGCTGACTTCCGCGGCAATTAAAAAAAAATTCTATGAAGAATTATATGTATTTGAAAGAGTTTAAGAGATATAAAATACCGCACACCATTTTTTATTATTCGGGATTCACTCAATCCTGCACGCTATTTCAAACCCTGCCTCTCAAGACAAATTTTCCCCACTCGAGAAAATCTTGAAATGACACCCTTGCTTCTAAGTAAGGGAATTCGTGATGTATATATTCACAGAAACACTATTCACTTTTGCCTAATAATCTCTTAAAAGGGTTTTATGTTAAGAAACTTGTTTTTGATCCTAGATTTGTTTTCTTGCACTTTTTTAATTTTAGTGTCCAAATTTTCGGACTGATGACCGAGTTTTTAAAATTTTCGAAAATTTCGGTACAGAATCACCCCTGAGCGAAACTCTATTTCGTATGCCATCCATATATATTATAAAATTACTTAAAAAAATCCTTGGAAAAATATCTTACAGAAAATATCTAATAAAAAAATCAGAAATAGTTGTCTTATTCGTCTAATCTTTCATAATCGGGTTTATAGCCGACGTTGACGACGAAATAGCTAAAATCGCTCTAAAATCGCTAAAATACGTGTTTAACTATGTTTTTAGTAGATTTTTTATGTTGAATTTTACGCTTCTACTCGAAACACCTTCTGAGATATGGTGAAATATTCTAACACTTTCGACCCCTTCGTTTAACCCTCACAGCGGGAGAAATTTCAAAAATCCTTTCTTATTCCTTGCCTAGGTCATAACAGCAATCTACTGTCTAAATTTCGTGATCCTGACTTTAGTCATTTCAGCTCTGCGTTGATGAGTCAGTTAGAAGTTCTCTCTTAATTATATTAGTATAGATGTAATGTTTAAATAAAAAATACTCCCAAACCATTTTTAACAAACTTATTTTATACTTAACAGGATATCCAACCCGGACTTCCCAAGTTACAAATCATAAATGAAAACCGTTTTTTTTTTTTTTTTTTTTTTTTTTTTTTTTTAAATTGAAAGTAATAGATTTTTTTACATTTAGCATATTTTCTTTTAGATTGACACCAATGACAAAAAATAATAATAATATAAATAATGTATGTAAGTAAAGTGTTTTGATAAAAGCGATACTTTCGTATTAGTCGCATGTGAGTGAATAGCTGAAGAAATCGGTAAAGATTTCGTTATTTAAAGCAGCCTTTTCGATTCCTATAATTTCAGTGGTCTAAGCGCGTAGTTCGATTTCAAGTCCTACGTTTGTTTTTTATTATTTTGTTATGGAATATTATCCGGAAATAAAAGATGAACTTTTTTTATTGTTTTAAATGGAAACGGGTTAATCTTCCGCAATCGGGCTGCACAGGATAAATATTAAAAAAAAAACCTGCTTAAAAATCATTTGAAAAATCCTAAAAATCCAGTAAATTGAAATACAGTTTTCAAACAAATTGCGTTTGAAAAAACATTTTACCTCTATTCGATGGTGTAAAAATTGAAATTGTGCGATATTAAAAAAAAAAAAAAAAAAAGCAGTAAAAGCAAAATTTATGCATCAGGTGTTTTCACCATCAATATGACGTCAGTGTTACTGACGGATATGTTTTCGCTTTATAATATAGATTAGCTTTAAAGATTACAAGTAAAATAAACATAAATCAAAACTGCAAAAGGTGTCATTTCACAGCAGTAGAAATTGTGTTAAGAAGAATGAAATTGTAAAAGTTTTTGGAAATAAAAAGGAAGATAAAATGAAAACTAATGCTTCCATTTTCAAGGTAAAATATTCAAATATTCAATCCACTGTTTTCAACGAAAAAGCATGAAATTTAAATTTAGAATACTCACGCATGTTAAACGGTTGTAGATTTCACATGATGCACAGTAGGGGTCGTCAACCTAGCGTTCGTGGGCGCAATTGCCTCATACATATCGATTAATGCGACCAGGAAGTTTCTGTAAATTGATACGTATTAAACAAATTTTACACTGATGACTATTTAAAGTCTTTATTAAAAAAATAAAGAAAAATGAAAGGTTCTGTATCTGTACAGTTTTTTTTTAATATCTGCAGTGAGCAAAACATCTAAAAATTCATTAGCGTAAAAAAAGACAACATATAATTTTTCATCCTGTATATACTTGGTAGTTCTGAAGAAGCTTTGTTCCTTCTTTGAAAATGCAGGGTTTTATATTTGAAAATATAGTTTACACTGAAAACAAAAATGTTGATTTACGGCGCATGCACGGCAGTGTATTACTACTTATTTTGCTGTTTATTACTGTTGATTTTACGGTATAATACTGACAGCTGGGGTGCCTTTATAGTATATAGCACTTTAAGTGCATCGTGTCTTCCCACAATAATTCACAGAGTCGTGCATTTCCAAAGGTATGGCCTTCGAGGTCGTATGATCTGAACCCTTGAGACTTCTGCTTATGGGGATATCTTAAAAGCATTATATATTAAGGCCATGTTCCTAATAATGCAACTTTAAAAGATGAATTAAAATTATATGTCAGGCAAATCAATGACGATATCTTACGAGCTGTTGTGGAAAATGCCGTTGATTATATGGTGTTATGGGAATTGTAGTCATATTGCACCACATTTGTACTCATTAACAATAAACGTTGTCATTTATTGTGAAATAAAATTATGTTTTCGATTTTATTTGAAAATTGTGCATTCATTTAACAGAAATATTACTCTTGTAGCGCCAAAAATTCGAATAGTGGTGACTTCTGGTACTAATTATTTTTTTATTTAGAAATCATAACTTCATGCTTCATTGCGTACATACACCAAATGGTGTTTCAACATACATTTCAAACAGCTGATTAGCTGTTAGAAGGATCAGCAAATCTCAGGTTATCTTATTACCAACCCTATATTTCCTTGTTCTTATTTTAAATGCTGCTTTTCAACAACTCCTTTAATGTCTCTCTTATTGCATATTCCTTTTATTAAGTATGTAATCATTTCATTTTTTTTCAGTTGGAGTTGACTTCTTTTGCCGATAAAGTAGACGTGAAATTTAAAACTTTTATAAGAACTTTCAATTCTAAAGTGTCAGGACCATTTGTGCGATTTTTCATTACGGAAGCAAAAGAATTCGTCAGAGATATTGAAAGTGATGAAGCAATATTTAAGCAAGCTGTCGAACATTTTTACAATAATTTGCCGTAAGTAAGACTGCATAATTTTATAAATAGTTTTTTAGCTATAATTGAAGCATTCGTAAGTATAATTGCACTGTTAAAATCGTCTAATCATAAATGATGACCTCAACTTACTCGTTTTCTAAGCTATGTGTATTATACATGAGTATATGACGTGCTCAAATATAAACAAGTCCTTCCGGCTCAGTTGAAAGAGTAGGTTGATTTCTTTTAAAGGTATATATTTAATACAAATTAAACAAATTGGTCTTACTCTTTATAAATTTGTTATTTTGGCGTAAAAAGTACTTTGTAGGGAAAATTTAAATTTTGTTTACTGAATGTAATTAAATAGATATGTGGTAATTATATCAAAAGTGTTAAACATTGTTTGAATCATCATATTTAAAAATCGTCCACAGGCTATAACATATTTCCGACGCTCAAACAAGGTTCGAACCCAAACCATTCAATGAATGTCATCAAAATCTTTTAATATGTCTCACCTAACAACTTCTGAAAATTTTATTGAAATCGAAACATTTTAACATGTATTAATAATAAACTGAATACACTATATTGCCAATGATGACCGGTCACTTGCGATTTTAGACGTTTTGTTAAATATCTGGAAAGATATATGAGGAATTATCTTGAGACTTCAGGAGTGTAAACAACATGATAAACGTCATATATTTCCGTGAAGATTTTTTCCCGAAACCCCATAAGGGGCCGTCAACAAAATGAAGAAAAACGAATATCTTTTGGAAAACCCTGTAAAAACTAATATTGCAAAAGCATTCAAACTGCAGATTATGATTAAGTGGCTTATTGTAATAATTTGGGTTCATTTTTATGAAGATAGCATGTATACTCTAAGAGAAATACAGGTTTTTATAAAAACAGCCCCAAATTTTACCAAGTTTTTTGCTTATAATTTGCAGAGTTCTTAATATAAAACAAAGTTGTTATCAGAAAATATGACAAACAAAATTGGACACAATACCCTGCAATCAGAATTAAAAAATAATAAAAATTGTATGAAAAATGAGCAGGTTTACTAAATATTGTTTCACTGCGCATGCGCGAATTCAATCAAAATGTACTGTTCATAATATATTAGCTAAATGTATAGACCAACTTTTATGAAAGTCTCAAAAACATAGCTTGAAAATTCTGATAGTAATCGTCGATAGAATAAGCTCGAAATTTGCTGTTCCCAAAAGGAAGCAAAAAGATGAGGGGTTGTATCAAATATACAATGAGAGACACTTCATTCTTATTATGTCAACTTTTATAAGCTTAGTATATTTGGATGCAACCCCTCATTGTTTTGCTTCCTTTTGGGAACAGTGAATTTCGAGCTTATTCTATCGACGATTACTATCAGAATTTTCAAGCTATGTTTTTGAGACTTTCACAAAAGTTGGTCCATACATTTAGCTAATATATTATGAACAGTATATTTTGATTGAATTCGCGCATGCGCAGTGAAACAATATTTAGTGAACCTGCTCAATTTTCATACAATTTTTATTATTTTTTAATTCTGATTGCAGGGTATTGTGTACAATGTTGTTAGTCATATTTTCTGAAAATAACTTTTTTTATATTAAAAACTCTGCAAATTATAAACAAAAACTTGGTAAAATTTGGGACTGTTTTTATAAAAACCCGAATTTCTCTTCGAGTATACATGCTATCCTCATAAAAATAAACCCAAATTATTACAATAAGCCACTTAATCATAATCTATAGTTTGAATGCTTTTGCAATATTAGTTTTTACAGGGTTATCCAAAAGATATTCGTTTTTCTTCAATTTGTTGAGTTTCGGGAAAAAATCTTCGAAGAAATATATGACGTTTACCATGTTGTTTATACTCCTGAAGTCTCAGAATATTTCCTCATGTATCTTTCCAGATATTTAACAAAACGTCTAAAATCACAAGTGACCGGTCATCATTGGCAATATAGTGTATATAGCCCCACTAACCGTAATGTTATTCGGCTTTTAAAAGGCAACTATTTACGAACGAATTACCAAATCTTCTTGATTAACAAACTCGAAGCTATTTTTAACATCAACACAATGTCACAATTTTGTTTGGAATATTTTAGTGTTTCAGACTTTATCGTGATGACGAATTTTACATTATATACAGATAGATATATAAATGAGACTTAGATAGTACCTGTCAAAAATTGTCAAAAAATACTTAAAGGTTCCGCACATAAATATGTTTATAACAACATTAAAATTTCAGAATTTTTTACAAAATATTTCTTAGTTACTATTTCTTAAAGAAATAAAAACCTCTCTTTTAATACCCGGACTGGGAACCGGCTGAATATTACACAGACAACAGAACATTTTCCAAAGAATTAAGTTTTCAGATTCGAAAACTAGCAACTACAAGTTTTTTTTCTTAAAAGATTTACAAATAAAGAAATTTTTGAAGTTAAAATTTATTAACTTCTAAGTTTTACTTTTTTAACTAAGTTTTTTCAAATATAAACATTTTAACTGCATTACAATACCAATAGATGTCAGCACAGTTTTGTATATAAATAGTTTTCCTTCTTTCTGTTTTTTTTTTCGGAAACAAATCACCTATTTTTCTTAGTACATATTGTCTTATCGATCAATTATAATAAAAAAAATAGCGAAAATTTTAGATCATTTCAATTTATTTATGGGTAATTACAAACCGAAGTTTTTAATTTAAAATTTAAAATACAAAATCATTATTTAAGAGATATTACAGATGATAAATTTTATTTAATAATAATGAAGAAAACACAAATTATATAACTAGTATGAGAAATATTAACTTTTAGGGCAGGTTAGATAGGTGCTCCTGCTCTTGCTTTTATTTAAAAGAGAATATTAAGTTGGACAATGCATAATTGATTGATTTATAAAGATGAAATGAAGTGATACGAGACCTTTTTTTTGCGTGAAATGTAAATTGATGTGGAATGAATGAAGACGATTAAAAAGCAGTTTATGAAGAATGATTCAGTCGTCATCGGTTGAATTCTTTGAAGAAACTTGATTCAGACGGCTAATGGTTACTTGTGAATTTCATTGTGATTTTTTTTTTTTTTTATCAGAGATGGAATAACGAAATAAAAGAAAACTGTATGAAGATTGATGTATCAAATAACATTTAACTAAATAGAATAAAAATGGATCAAGATAAACGTATTAAACCCAATATTTTGACAAATTTCCTGTTTGTTTTATATCAGGAAAATATGTTTCGGGGCTGGAAGACCTGGTTCATAGTGGAAACACAGAGAGGTTTGAGTCGTCCAGGGTTAATTATAGATAGAATGAGAAAAGTTAGTAAAAGAAGATGAATAAAGTTTTTTTTATAAACTTTTTTTGAAGTTTCCCCGTAATAAATTACAGAAATTACTTTCAGAAATAATGAAATATAGATATATAAACTTCTTTTTTTACTACCATTTAACTAAATTAATTTTTATTAGCTCTCTGTTAATGTAACTTTGAATGGATATAGTTTTATGGTTTATAACTATTATTGTAGTTTCTCGCCATTTACATATCATGTAATAAAAAAAGAGGGATTTGTGTTTAAGATTTCAAGCATTTTTAAGAAAAAATAATCAAAATTTTTTTCATTTTGAGATTTATTTTTTCCATTGCAGAAGAAATTTGTTTCTAAAAAAAAGATAACACTGAGAAATGCGGAATTTTCATGAAATAAAACTGAATTATTATTTATGAATGCTTTTTTTACTGTTTTATTAATGCACTGGTAATCTTACTGTCCTTCAGGAAAAAATTACCAGAATTTTCTAAATTTTATCTTTTGTTTTACCTTTAACATTGAATCATAATTTTACTTATCTGCAAAAGAGATTCGTATAAAAAAACCGGAAATTATGGCAGTCACGATGCCAGTGCAATTTCCGTACACTGAAAAAAAAATCCCTTAACGATCAACCATTTGGTGGTAGAAAACAAGGAATACTACCATTACGTACCAAATTACAAGGCTTACTTAATTTTTCAAAACCCCTCATTATGGTGGAGCTTCTACAATTGTTCAACTTTTCACTATCCTATGACAAGATGCGACAGCCAATCAGAATACTTAGATTTGTGCAGTCTGAATATGCTGCTTTAGAGCACGATGACATTTTCTTGTTTGTCTACTGATTAGAACGCTTGGCACAAGTCAAGCGGTACCAGATTTAAAATCCATTTCAGATTTGAATATCTGTAGTGTATCGAATTTGACCTGAAACAGATGTGGGACAAACAGATGTGAACAACCGGGCTTAATAGCCATGTTTTTTAAGAAAAATTGTACCAACTTTATGGTTCAACAATTGTTCAACAATTGTTCAACATTTTATCGGTTCATGATTCACCCTGCACAAATTTAAGGTTCAACCAGAGAACCAAATGTTGCAACCATGTTTTCATCATTTTATGTCAACGACTATTTTGGCAATATATGTTAAACCAAATTATCAGCAGTGTATGTTTGCATAATTTGTTTGCTTAATGAAATGACAATTTAACTAGACTTTTAGTACACTATTAACTGTAAAGTTGGAATGATCCCGATTTATTCTGAGGTTTATTACCGAGTTTGAACAGGGTGTTTTCCAGTCATCGTAACTCCCGTTATTTGTCATCCATATAAACTACTTTCTAATACATTCACTAAATAATCTCTTTCATTTTTTATTAAATTCTCTTTTTAGAACTTCCCAACATAGTTCAAAAGTGTTTATGAATTCGGTTTGTCTATCTCCCGTCTGCCGTCTGTCTGTCCCTACTGCAACTGTAGTATATATATTAGGATTGCCATGAAATGTTTAGATGTTATTGAGATTTACTACATGTTCGGTATTGAAAATATAGTGCGCACTATTTATAGTTCGTTTACAGAACCACACAAAAGAATTCCGTTACCTTATGGTCTACGGTGTGAAAAATCATTTGCTATGCATTTTATTGATGTTATTCTATTTCAAACATAATGAGATTGACATGCATCACTGAGAGTGACTGCATCATGCTTTCATAGGAGAATAGGATACGTAGCATTTATGGTTCGTTTACAGGTAGTCACAAAATGAATGTTTGCGGTGCATTATAATGATGTTATGATACTTCAAACATAATGAAATCACTGAAGTGCACTTCAACATGTTTCTATAGATTATGGAGTGCATAGCATTTATCCTTTATTTACAGAGGCACACAAAAAATTTCGGTTACTAACTAAGATTAATTGCTAAGATGAATTGCTAAAAGTGCGTTTTCTGATGTGGTATGCATATATAAACTTATCTAATTTTGAGTGTATTAGGTGGTGTGTATAAGTTCTACAGATTGGTTACTAACTAAGAACGTTAATTGCTAAAAGTGCGTTTTCTGATGTGGTATGCATTTATAAACTTATCTAATTTTGAGTGAATCAGGCGGTGTATATAAGTTCTACAGATCGCATACAGAGCTACACGACAGAATTCGCACACATTTCCGGATATCGGGCAGCAATTGCACAAAATGGATTTTTACTGAGTTATGGACTTTTTAAGTTTCTTATTTAGATATCTCATTTCGTTCTATGAAAAATGAAATTTCATAATAATATCCTGTTAGAGTTGGAAAGTGTTTAATAATCTATGCCGGGTGCATGATTTTTCGTTCTTGTTTTACACTGTTCATGCTTCTACTTGTCTGAGGAACGTAACACTTTTTAATATTTCAGGTCTCACGAAACCGTGAAAGAATATGTAACAAAAGTAAGAACAATTGAAAAGGACTTTTGGGACAAGATATATTCATACTACTGTGAAAACTACCTTCAAGAATGTCAAAATGACAACAATTGGAGTGTCTTTGATATTTTATGGAATATCTTGCGGTCTCTACCAGGTAATAATATTTAAGAATCGGGATAGATATATTTTTTTTGAAAATTCTGATTACATATTTTGTTATGTTGAAGTGTAAAATTACATTAGTAAAATAGTAATTATTGTTTCAGTCAGCATATGGAAACGATATTGTCTGATTCATATCGCACGCAATTTGTATTTGATGCGGGGTAGATTCCTACCCAGGGAAATGATTACACCATATTAATGCATCATTTTAAAAAATCTCTATCATATGGCAGGGATAAAAAAGCTGTAATATGATTTGACAAGTGTAATATATATTACATCTTTTATTAGACCTATCATTATAAAAATTAATAGAAGTTTTCGAGGTTTGGTGAAATTGAATGAAGATGTGAGGCATACTTGTTAAGTAATCTTGTAGTTGAGTTACAAAGCTTTTGTATAAAAGGGCAAAATTTTGGGATGGATATCAAGAGACTTTTAATTCATCGTTTATTGCCGATAGTGAAGTCATTCAATTTAACGTTTCGTTCATCTCACGAATCCCTATTACTCCCGCTCCGTTGTCTGTCTAACACAGAGCCATTCTCAAAAACTATATAACTTACAGAGTTGAAACTTTGTGTATAGCTGAATACCAGCTATAAAGAGCTCAAAATATTAAAATTTGAAAAATTCGTATTATTTTAATAAATAGAGATAAAAAACTAAAATTCTAACAGCCTTTTCCTATTAAGTTTAAACATTTTTCGTTATAGCAGATGCCAAAAATTAAAAATCCACGATGAAATTCTTTCCACAATAATTAATTTTCTATCAGACGATTTCCACGTGAAAAATGAAAATGAAATAAAAAGTTTCACCAGTTAAAAAAAAGATAAATATGAAGTAAAATTGATTGACGTCATAGTGGTAATAAAACGGAAAATGTCTAAGATTTCTCAATAATACAAAGAGTATGAGTATGTGTATGTACACAAAGCAGATTAATATCACGTCATTAGAGAATTAAAAAGAAAATCTGACGTCCTATTGGAAGTTTAACGAATTTTTCAGATGTTTGAGAATAATACAAAGCGAGTATCAATATGAGTAATAGAGAATAGTAAATATGAGTTTGAGAAACATATTGAATAGTTATAAAAATCCGATTATGGAAATATTCGCATATTTTAACATTTTGAAGGTGTACAATATGTTTAATTTTGAAATTATTTTTTTAAATACTACATTTACTCCGTATGACGGATATTATTATGACATAATATAATAGCGGGCTGGTTTAGATATTCGAAAAAACAAAAAATAGACCGGTAAATTTTTACTTTATAAAAAACATGACCTTTTTCTTTTTCTTTACTTTTTTTTTTTTTTTTTTTTTTGCTAAATGAAATTTATTTGAATTTATTAAAGAACGGATAAAGTGTTTTGAAAGGAATATTAAACGAAACCGTTTGAGCGATCTTCGATCACACTTACCCACTTGTTTAAACTTCCTATACAAAGGTACTTTACGAAATTTTTGGCTTATCGATAGTGGATTTAGGAAGTCTTGCAGATTTTCATCAGTGAAAGAGTGAAGTTTTCATTAAATACAGTGATAAGTGCTGTTTTCTCAATAATATTGTTCTAAATAAGTTTTATTATATTTTAATTCCCTTAACACTTTTTAAGATTTTCCAACAAAGTTGAGAAATGTTTATGAATGCGGTTTGGCTGGCTATCTATATGTTTGTCTCCCCGAACTCTAACTTCCCTAAATATGCTCGGAATGCCCTGTAATTTTTATATGTTATTGAGGTTTACTATAGAATGTTCGGTATTGAAAATGAAATTATTTACAGTTCGTTTACAAGGACGCACAGAAGATTCTTTTACATTATGGTCTATGGGAAAAAATCAGTTTTGATGCATTTCAGTGATGTTCCGATATTTGAAACATAATGAGATTGATATGCAACAATGACGTGGACTAAAACATGCATTCTCAGGAGTAGAAGATAAGTAGCATTTATAGTTCTTTTACAGAGAGACTCAAAACAGTTCCCTTACGTTATGATCTTTGAAAAAAATTAGGTTGCGACGCATTTTAATGATGTTATAATACTTCGAAAATAATGAAATTAAAAGGAGCAATGATATGTACTACAGTATGTTTTCTATAGATTATGGAGTGCACAGTATCGTTCATTTACAGAGACGCACAAAAGGATTCGGTTACAGGACTGACTATGATAGTTTATTGCTGGAAGTGCGTTTTCCGCTGTGGTATGGATTTTATAGTCATCTAATTTTTAGTGTATTACGTGGTGTGTTTAAATATTATAGGTCAAATAGCGGGCTGTACGACAGAATTCGTGCACATTACCATATTTGAACAGCAATTGCTGAAAATAGACTACTGATGCATTAAGTTTTTTTTTTTAAATTGCTTATTAAGTTCAATTGTACAATTTCATTCTCTTTCCATTGTACAAAAAAAATAAATCTATATATATATTTCTCTTACGTGGCGCGAAAAAAAGCTAAATTTCTAGCTTTGCCGTTTGGCAACAACCGTAGTTTCCAGAGCTTTGATTCTGACTGGTTCATTGTACGACTACGTGTTTCATTCAGCCAATCAAAATTCAACGTCGGATCATTTTTTAAACACGGCATCATCTATCCGCTTATGTAGCTGTTTTCGGAGATGTATGTCATTGATTCGTTTTACCGTCACGGGATGCATTCAGCAAATCAGCTACACAACATTTTACTGTACACAGCATAAAACGTGTTTACGTTTAAGAGATACTGTCATGAACATTCAATGCTCTTGGATATTGTATTTTTCACGTCGAATGAACTTTAAACGATGATTGTTGATTTATATAAATTACCTTCCTATCACGTAGTGTATTTTGAAATGAATTTAAGCTATGCTGTACAATATTATAGGTGCAATGAGTTTTAAATTAATTGTGTTTCCAAGATCAAAATTTTTATAGTATTTAAAGGATTTTTGCCCTTGATAGCTCCAACTAAATACATTTTTAATTGTGTTTTTCAGCGAAGTTTTTAATTACTTTTTTTTACATTAAGAAAATTTGTGAATTTCATATGTTAAAATGATTTATGATAGTATTTATTCCGGCTAGAGTTGCTGCAAAAACAAAAAGGGGCGAGCGAACTGGGACCACTTAGCGGCCTTAATGTCAAATACTTCGAAATTCACGGGGGTTGGCGAGCCTTAGCGAGTAGGGGGCTGAGCCGCCTAGTTTCTTTATAATATTTTATTACTGTTGGAAAGTGTTTTATAATCTTTATCTGATGCATGATTTTTCGTTTTTGTTTAGTTGGTCTTTTCTTAACTTCTTTTAATTTTGCCCGTTTGAATGTTCTCACCGAGAGAGATTTAACTGTTTGCGTTATATGGAAATGCGTGCGGACGTTTTCGGTTGACTCCTTGCGATAAAAGGCCTTTGCTAGAGTAGTTTAGAGTTTGTTTAAATGATTGGAACTGTTTCTCCCGTTTCCTCTGCCACTTATTTGATAATTTAGTTTGACTAGGTACAGTGTTTTCAAGTAGTTTGTTTACATGAAATCTAAGCAGGATTCTCATCTTAGTTTCAAATAAATTGTTTCTACATGTATATAAGTTTTGTTTCAGGGATTGGTTACGGCACAAATTAACACCGCGGGTCTGAGGGAATCTTACAAAGAAATTATCTTATTAATTTTTAAAGAAAAAAAATATTCATTATATTTCAGAATAGTTAGTTGTTTTGTCTCTGCTAACAAACAAACATTGGTTATTTTCGTTACAATGGTGTGCAATATTGTGCCAAAAAGGCACTCATCTAACGTATTTCAAATGACATACCAATATTGGTTAAATATTGACTTAACATTGAAATATTTGAAATGAGGTGCCACTATTAAAGTAAAAGTAGTTTTACATTGGAAAAATTTTCAATTAAACGCATTTTTTCAAAGATTATAACAATGAAATGGCAAAAAATTCCAATATTGTACCCGTTAGTATTTGAAATATTGGCAAAATATTTAAAAACATTATTTTCCGAATATTTGTTTTGCTACTATAGGAACTTTAGTTATCAAAAATAACCTAAGAAGTAAATTTATGCTTATTAAAGAGACGACTGTATTCTCTTCTTTAGGTAAAATACAACAGCAGCTTAAAAATCATAATAAAGGAGAAGGACACATCTCCAAAAGTAAATTAAATGATGTTCTTGACTGGTGCGGTAATCTCATGACCGAAGTTGGGAAGTCAAGTAAGAAATTTCTGCAGCCACTACTCCATTTTACTCACACTCTTGTACCAAGGTACTATAATTTAATAGAGCAGAAAATTACTACAAACGAATACATTCAGGCATATATTAAACTACTGAAGAAAGGAAATCTGCTGGTAATAAAAATTTATTATTAATCACTATTAAATAATCTGTAAATAAAAAAAAGATGTATATTTATATGTAACAGATTTTGATATAAAAAGCTATTTTTCAGTAAAAGAATTTCATTATGTATATTACTTACATGAAGAAATCTGGGATAACAGTCGTCAGTACCTAAGTGTCTCTCATATGAATTCAATGAGGCGAAAATAATTTTACTTGAGGCATCACTTCCATACATTTCATTTATGTAGATGACCTAACGCATAATAACTTGGACTAGTTTTTATTTGCTATCGGTTTAAACAGTAGCCAAGACGATTATTTTCTCCTCGTTAGTAACATTAGATTGTACGTTACAGATAATTTTGATGAGATGCAGATAGCGTGAATTAAGATGTAATAAGTGCAAATCGATATGCAATTTATTCAACGCTTAGTTAATTTAAGTTAATGTATAATAAATGTAAAATAGTGTGTAACTAAAGATAGTAATTTTCAAATCAAAACTTAAGAAAATATTTAAAATTTAACCACACCATTTTAAAAAGCATGCCCACAGGCCAATCGTGGAAAGTGCGCTGTAATTAGATCAGTGACATCATATGTACTGTGAACTATATTAAGAATCTAAACCAGTGTTGCTTGAACACAGATCGTGGCCGTGTCCAGTAATTCTGAGAAAGTAATCACATGTCAAAGAAAGTAATGCAAATCTGTTGAAAATATCGTTACAGTATCTTTATTATTGTAAAAGCTGTACACGAAAATCCGGGTTTGGTTTAGAGTGAGACACTCTGTACTTATGGCTGTATAAGTGGATGGATATCGACCCTGGTTTGCTATGCAATAAATGTTTATTGCAGTGAGTTGTATCATTTCTTACAAGGAAGGTCTCCATAAGCGCATGCTCAGAAATTTCAGAAAAAAATACAGAATATTTTTCTCATGAGGATATATACGTTTCTAGAAAAAATTGCTGCGGAACCTCCATCTAACATCCATAAAAAATTATGAAAATTTCGTATTTTTTGGCGATTTATCGCTGGTTGGTGATAGAATGAAATAAAAAGAAAAAATACGATTTTATGATACATGCTTTTTTAGGAAAATCTTATTCTACTCTTCATACTGAACTAGTTTAAGTAAGTTTAACTTAAATGAATACACTTTTATAACTACGGTTTTGCCGTATACATATATTTATATATAAATAAAATTAACAATCTTATTCTGCGGTTTAGAGCAAAATTTAAATTGATTAAAAATGCTTCAAACTAAAAATTAATGTTCGCTTCTGAGCACTGTCAATTTCACTTCGATATTGTTAGTGTTGGAGATAACAAGAAAAAAGTATTGTTGCCATGGAAACAACGATTTATTCACAATATCGAAATGTATCATGAGAGAATTCTTAATCGGGTAGTAACTGTAGAATACATTTAAAACTTTTCCAGCTGGCGAAACCATGTAAAAATAAATAACTTCAACAATACGCAACTTGTATATGTATTATATAAGCTAATAGAAAAAATAATATACTATTTTTGTTTAAGTTTAAATTCATAAAGTACTACGAATTTAAACACGCACATTAAACGCAATTTCCAAATGCATTAAAAGCGATTGCATTTGGTTAGAGTTAGAAATAAAAGAAGAATTAGTTAAGAGTTAGAAATAAAAGAAAAACTTTGCTTCCGAAATTATTACCAAGTTCTTTTATTTATTCTATGTTAGTTTTATACTTCAATGTCTTTTAATTTTTTTGGCCTGCTTCTAAAAACAGCAAATGTTTAAACATATATTTTATTTTCAATAGTTTTTATGCACATTTAAACACATACATACATAATAGCTTTTCTATTCTGTTTTACAGGTAAAAGAAGGAATTGAAAAAATTGACTATAAGAAGATAATTATTTATTTAAGAAAGCATGTATCTAAAATAAGCTCATCATCTAAACGAATAATTGTACATCAATCCGTTAAAGAAAAAGGTCTTGTGGATGTCGATATACATGGTGGAATGATTATCAACAGTTTAAAACTGCTTTCTATGGGAATGAATAGCTTATTATCAGTAACAAATAAGTCAGCAGAATATGACCTTAATTATAATCGAAGTGTTCTTAAAAAATTCAAGAGAATTGCTGATCTTGATTTTATACCTCCTTATGATGGTAAATATTACTTTTATTTTTCTATTTTTTCATAAAGTATAAAGATAATTTTAGTAAAAATATTTCATTGATGTATGCGTGTCAGGATAACATATCAGTCGCACATAAGTTTATACTTTGTTTTAGGGTTTCGTTCATCTCACGAAGCCCTTTTACTCCCGCTTCGTTGTTTGTCCGTCACAGAGCCGGTTCTCAGAAACTATAGAACTTGCGGGCATGAAAATTTGTGTACTTACAGCTGAAGATCTACTATGAAGCTCAAAATCATAAAATTTGTAAAAAAAAAAAAAAAAATCGTATTATTTTAATATATAGAGATAAAAAACCAAAAATCTAACAGCCTTTTCCTATTAAATTTAAACATTTTTCTTTATAGCAGTTGCCAACAATTAAAAATCCACAATAGAATTCTTTCTACAGTAACTAATTTTCTATTGAAAGTTTTTCACGTGAAAAATGAAAATGAAATAGAAAGTTTCACCAATTGAAACAAGAACGAAAAATCATGCGTCAAGCATAGATTATGTAACACTTTCCAACGCTTCCAAAATAATTTTACAAATCATACCGTTTTATAAGCTAAAAGATAACATCTAAGTAATCCGAATACTTTTATTCAGCCCTGTATAGGATCTATAGATTTGTTTATATAATACATAGGATGTTAAATTTTAGTTCAGTTAGGAAACGCGTAGCACAGTTTAAAATTCTCCGTCTGGAGTTAAATAATACGGAAATGTGTTCGCGAACTTTTGTGCGTCCCTGTAAATGAACGATGACTGCTGTACACACACTATTCTGCAGTAAGCCTCTTGAAATACACCTTAGTGATACATATAAATTTCAATGCGTTTAAAATAGGGAAACATTCTTTAAATAAACCGCAGACGATTTTTCTCCTTAGACGTAATGTAACAGAATTCTTTTGACTGTCCCTGTAAACTAACTATAAGTGATATGCACACCCTATTCCATATTAAGCTTCTTCTAATGCACCTTAGTGATATATATAAATTTCAATGCGTTTAAAATAGCGAAACATTATTTAAATAAACCGCAAATGATTTTTCCCCATAGACCGCAATGTAACGGAATTCTTTTGAGTGTCCCTGTAATAAAACTATAAGTGCTACACACTTCCGTTGAAATAGGGAACATGCTATAGATAACGACAATAACATATAAAAATTGCAGAGCAATCCGAGCATATTTACGGGAGTTAGAGCACGGACAGACGGCAGACGGCAGACGGCCATACGGCCAGACAAACCGAAGTCATAAACACTTTTCAACTAGGTTGGAAAGTGTTAAAAAGGATTAATATGACGTCATATTGGTAATAAAACGGAAAATTTCAAACATTTCTCAATAATACAAGGAATATGAGTATGTGTAAATACAGAAAGCAGCTTCATATGACGTCATTAGAGAATTAAAAAGAAAATTAATCTGACGTCATATTGGAAGTTTAAAGGATTTTTCAAATGTTTGGGAATAATACAAAGAGGGTATCAATATGAGTAATAGAGAATAGTAAATATATGCGTCTGAAGAACGTATTGAATCATGATAAATGGATTATGGACATATTGGCATATTTTAACATTTTGAAGGTCTCTATACAACATGTTTAATTTTGAAATTGATTTTTTTTTAATATCGCATTTAGTCCACATGACAGATATTATTATGACAGAGTATAATAGCGGGCTGGTTCAGATATTCGAAAAAACGAGAAAAATAGACAGGTAAGTTTTTACTTTATAAAAAGCATTACTTTTTTTTGTTGTTAAATGAAATTTATTTGGATTTATTAAAGAAAGGATAAAGTGTTTTGAAAGGAATATTAAACGAAAACCTTTGTGCGATCTTCGATCACACTTACTCACTTGTTTGAATTGCTTACTTTCAGATTCTAAGGTATGTATGACATAAAGTCTGACTACTGACTTTAGAAATTCTTGTGATTGAGTAACGAAATCTTGCAGCATATTTGCGAAGTCTTTTTTTTTCACCGCAACTTAGGATACGAAGTTATTGATTCATTGACAGAAAAGCAAGATATCGTTTCTATGTGATAGTGTAGTTTTTTTAATGCCCTTATTCTGATTTATAAAGGATAATTATAACGTTTATGATATAAAGGTTTAAATATAAAGGATAATTATAATTTAATTTCAATATTGCTTCGGTTCTCGTATTTGTAAAACATCTGTTTCGTTTGAAGAAAATGATTAATTTTGGTGAAACACGTTGTTCTTTTATTACTTGTTATGGTGTATTTAAGAAGTTTATTTCATTGTTAAAAATGAAAATAAAATGATTTTTGTTTAATCTTTTGAATTTGGCACTGATGATGGAGCTTTACGGGGTCCGAAACAGTTGTTTGCCATTTTATATATTTTTATTTGTGTTATTTTACGTTGTTCATTTAGTTTTAATATAACGGCACAAAGTTAAATCCACCTATTTTAAATATTTCATTGTTGTTGAGTAAAGAAAATTCTGGAATCCTATAGCGACTTCTCCCACAGAGCTATGGAAATTGAGCCCACGAACCTCGGCACTAAGTTTTTTTACTTTGAAGTGCCTCTGTATTAGAGATAGACAGTGGCCTGGGAAAATCGTGGTGCTGAAGTCTCATTCTTGAGCATGTTCAGACTCTGTCATATGATATATAACTGTGTTAGACTTCTATAAACAGTTGTTAAAAGTTACATGACGGAACAAATCTTGTGATTTAGAGATTTTTGTCTGAAGAAAATAAAAAGGTGTTCGCCGCTTGAGTCAGCGAAATTCAGAAACGAATGAGTTGTTCTCGTTCCGCATAATCAAGCATAGGATTAGAGTTCACGGATAACAGAAAGGATAGAAGTAATTGGGTAAACGACAAAGAGTAGACATTTTTGAATGAACATGACCTTCTCAGATTCAGCTGTATCGTGTACAGCAGTGACAACAAATGACCCCCAACTGAATGACGGGACATACAAACAGTCACCAGACAGATTGTGCAGAGTTTGAACCACCAAATAGGCTTCAATAGCAGAAGACGCACCAGAGTACAATTTTTGAGTGCACGCCATCTAACTCAACGTCTTTTATGTGCCAGGTAATAGCGTGACTTGTACCATTGACAGTTAGAACCGAGTAACATATAGTGATAAGTATGGATTCCGACTACGTCACGATGATGGTAGCTTGGATTCCGACTGCGTCACGATGATGGTAGCTTGGCATCAGACTCACGGAACTATAGATCTAGAATGCCACATTGGAAGTGTACAATATTATTGTGGTTCGGAATTTGTCGGAGGTGTATTTTAACGGCAATGATTCCGAATTTCGGTACTTACACAAAGTACGTTCACGTCCTCCAAGTAGGTAGATTTAATCTTTTTATGCTTTTTATGCCAACCGGAGAGAAATGACGTTGGAAACCGAATAACTGCTCTTGTTAAGTTCCCGTATCCAAACATCTAATTCGATGAGAATTCCACAGAAGTCTGCTACTGAATCAAGAAACTTGGATTTAAATGCGATTGGACACACTGGGATACTCTGATGGGAAATGAAGTGCGAGTACGTCATCCCGCACCATCATATCTATCTGATTTATGAGAATTTCAACCAATTTATCGTACCCCCAAGACACTTCCTGAATTCACGCTTCGTCATTTGACAGTCATTGTCAAGGCAAGACAAGCAGCAATCCATTCCTAATCAGCTGTTTATAATTCACTGGCACTCCAGTTCACTAATTAATGGTAGGCTAGGTAACTATTGGCTTCAATGAACTCTTTTTTTGTATCAGGTGGTAAGTAGAAAATGCAAAGAAAAAAAAGTTTAAACCTGTGAAAATAAACCAACATTTTGGAACTAAATTTACTAATAAATCAGGTTTTTAATTCTAATTGAGTCTTTTACATTTTAAGTCGGGTTCTTTAAATTCTAGTGGAAGAATTGTAGACACCTTTTTACGTTATATTATATCGCATTGAATACAAAAATATACATTTTAATTTCAGCGCAAGCTGTAATCCTGGGAAATCAACATTTTATAACATTCGATAAGGCATTTTATGATTTTGCTGGTGAATGCAGTTATCTTCTTACAAGAGATTTCGAAGATGGAAATTTCACCGTGGTTTTAAAATCCAATGAAAAAGATGAACGAGCATCAATTCTAGTGCTAAAGGGTGATACCAGCGTAGAAATCTCGAGTGTCCGTGCATCAGTAAGTATCAAAATGTAAAATTATTTAAAATTATTTATTCAGTTTCAAGAATTTGGCTAGTTAATAAGAATTTCAATATTTTATTTCATTTTATTTTTACAATGCGAATATTTCATGATACAGTCATGATATCCTTCTTAAACATAAACGCATGAAATTTGCTGAAATTATTCTAGAAGTGTTAAAGATTCGAGCAAAGTTTGTAATTTTCTTCAAAATGTGGTACATTTTTAATTTTTGTCACTGGTTCATTGAAAACTTTCCAAGACTGTCGTGTATCAAGAAAATGTGTTCCAAAGGCTACATTTTACAATATATTTTGAAAGATTCTTTGTCATTAAAAGAAAATATGAAACTCTCACCGATCTTTTTAAAAATGAGGGAAGTTTTTGCGGGATTGAAACAATTGAAATTTCATATTGTTTAAATAATCAGAGTTACTACTATCTGGCACTCAAGGAATTAATAACATTTTAAATCTTTGTATCATTGGAATTACAATTTAACTGTGGAAACTGAAAATACTAAGATAGTTATAAAGCAAAAATTTAAATAACATTTTGAGATTTGAATGTTGGAAAAGTGCACTTATGTACAGTTTTTAATTGTTAATTTTTTTAAATAGTTATAGGTTTTATTTTTAATCTTAGTTAAGAAGTATTCAAATGGCATGAAAAGGTCCCATCTTTCAGCCTACTTTTTAAAGTAAGTGGCGAAAAATTTTGTAGATACTTCGCTGACATAGATTAACTTACAAGAGCGAGCAATTACAGCAAAATCAGGAATGACAGCAATACTGGCGTTACTAGTGACAAGGGGGGGGGGGGGTTGGAAATGACAAGCTTTCGAAATTTTTCCATTTGTTAATGAAATCTGTTTATGCTCTATGTTTTTATTATCCTTTTTTTTTCTCTTCGAAGAATACGATTCTTTTCAAATTAATTGTTGATGCGTTGTTTAAGTTTATTTTTAAACGCCTTAATTTTTATTATTTCTTTTATTATTATTGAAACAACAGTTCTTTTCAGAATTTTTTAGTATGCCTAAACATGTTAAATTTGTCAGATAGAATCTCGTCTATCTTATATACAAATCGGAATTAAAAACCTTCGTTTTTCGTTTTTCCTACAATCTTGAACACGTAAACATATAACATTTAAAAAAGAAAGATGATAAGATAGAATCTCAAAAGCAGAATTATTTCGCGTATGAGAAATTTCTTTCCCCTTGTTATTACAGAACTGTGATCGTCATCGCGTTACCATTA
Source organism: Maratus michaelseni (assembly GCA_963931845.1). Classification (NCBI taxonomy): domain Eukaryota; kingdom Metazoa; phylum Arthropoda; class Arachnida; order Araneae; family Salticidae; genus Maratus; species Maratus michaelseni. The sequence goes on from OZ007596.1 coordinate 100,925,075, forward strand.
CGCTCTATGATAATGTCCAATATTGTGTGTCAGTGTATTACCTTACAAGGCTGAAAATATGTAAGTAACTGCATTGCAATTTCTTCTATGAAGGTGCTCCTCCATGGTGCCATATAAAAATATTTAACTCTAAAAAATATTCGTATTTACAATCTTGTTTCATTAAACTATATTGGTCTGCTGTACCCAAATGCGAACACCTTTGTTTTGAAGTTTTCCCTCTTAGTAAGGCAGCATGCATGTTTTAAGTTGTGGGTGTTATTTTCATGTCATTGACGCACACATAGTACAAAGTTCAAAGTCTTCATTAAACAGGAAAAGATCGAAAAAGAGGCATTCCTGATGAAACCTACGGCGACTTTATTTTGCATCTTGCCGAAATTTTTGATTTTTCTTCGACTGTTCGTTGGTACATTGGTAATGGTAACAATGCCACAGAAAGGGTGATGCCAAGCGAAATAACAGCTTTATCAGTACCCACAGCTTTCTCTACTGCACCCAGGAAAAGGAATTGATTAAAACTACAAAACATGTTTTGTTGAGTACATTTTGGTTGTTTTATCAAAATTCAAGTAAAATTGAACCATTTTACTTGAATTAACAAAACATTTTTTGCTGACGATACAAAATTTTTTTTTGGAATTGCAAAAAAAATTTTTTTTTGTTGATTCAAACAAAATTTCCATTAACCTATATTTAAACAAAAAGTTTTGTTGGGTCAACCAAATTTTTGTTGATTCAACAAAACTTTTTTCTGGGTGTGGATACGCGGAAGAACACAGTTGTCAATATGATTTAGAATATTTTATTCCGAACTCTTTGCTCAAAACATGCTCCGTGGCAAAGCATTGAATACAAACAGTGTAAGTAAAGTAGTTTTCCCAATATGCTTCTCTACTTGCTTTGAAAAATAGACAGAAAACGATCGAGACATTTTATATCTTCTAAGGGAACATGTTTGACAGCTAGAAATATTTTTTACTACATATATATTTCTTGATCTTTCGATTTATTCAATTTTTATGTACCTTCTCTTGTGAATTAGAAAACAATTAGGGAAACATGCCTCAAATTCTGTTGAACGGATTTGATTGCTTAATAATAACGCATTAGAATGTGAATGACATACTATAAAATAATTCAATTTTCGTTCAGCATAAAAATATTAAAATTAAAGTGTCAGAATTATTAAAGTAAATAGGTATCAATTATTTTCACAACTACGGAAGTTTTCATATAAATACGCCTTAGAATAACACTTAATATAAATCGCTGAAGTTTGTTTTATGTATTGTGTATTTTATTTGTATCATTTTCTATTCTTATATACAAAATTTATTGACCACATTAAATGCTTTCAAAACAAATATTTTCCTAGGTAAAAGTTGCTGATGCTGCTGTACAGTTACCATATTTAACCCAACATATATCAGTGACTATAGAAGGAAACACGGTTGTTGTTAGAACAGAGAATGGCTTTGAAGTAAAATGCAATTTGGCTCATGAAATCTGTACTTTTAGAATGTCCGGGTGGTATTACGGCAAGACTGCTGGTCTTCTTGGTACTTACAACTACGAAGAACATGATGAGTTCAAAAGACCCACAGGAGTTACCTTTAATTCAGCGTATTCAAAGAATTGGGAATTGGGAAATGACTGCAAAACACCTAATTTTGATGTTGAACCCAAATCTCATATCGATGAAAATAGTGATTACTTCAAGATATGTAAAACACGTTTTACATTACAGTCTTCTCCATTATCAGCATGTTTCGAAGCAGTAAGTATTCTTCACAATTTCGAACTGTGTTTTTCTTAGGAACAAACCATATCTGTAACAATGAGGTTCAATATTTTACCAAAATTGCATTTATCAGCTATACCTCTAATGAAATATCGATATTCATTAAATATGGGATTTGTATTTGAAATAATGGCAATTAAATAAAGAAATTTGTTTTTGATAATATTAGTACAATACTTCAAAATGTTGAGACAAAATTGCATGCAAATATTGGACCAGATATAACGATAAGATAGACAGCCACTGGCCAAGCTATAACCAATATTGCCCAAAATATAGCCAATGTAAGCAATATCAGGTCATTATTGTATTGCTTCTTGGGTTTAGTTACGAGATGAAGAACACAAATTGAAGCGTTCAATACAAAAACAGCAGCTGTCAAAAGCGACCTGAAAGAGGTAAAAACGTCTCTGAACAAGCGTTGCTTCACTTGGACAACTTAAAATTTCTGGCTTTATAACAAGGACATGGGTTGTTTTGTTTAGTTAATCGGGTCACGGTCTAATTAGATTTTTTTCCTTCCCTTTATACGGCCGTAACAAAAAGTCATTTTCCCTTTGTTCAAGAGGAATCAGAGTTTCTCCCTGGAGGAACTTAGGGGGCGCTATTACTTACCATTACTAATGGAGAATTTCCTTATCTTCGCGTTTCGTTCGTCAAAACTATTTATGAATTGATATATCCGAGACTAATAAAAACCCCTTTATGGGAATGTGACTTAAACGAGCATAAAATAAATATATGCTCACTAATATGTGCAAAATTCTTGCCCATCATTTAAAAAAATATGGCAAGATATTTTACAAATGATGCCAATTTATCTGCATATAAGAACTCTTTATCAAGAAAAATTTTAAAGTTTACTTAATTTTAATTTTCTAATATTTAATGTATATTTCACTGTAAAAATTATCAATGTTTAAAGTCTAATCAAGAAATAGAATTTGCATGTACCTATAGATACATATATATATACAAGTAGGGTGGATAGATTTCATCATCATCATCATCCCAAAACATGGCTTCAGGCTATAATCTGTTCCGGCCTCAATCCAACGTTTTCGCGGTCTTCCTCTGTCTCTCTTCCCCCTTGGCTTATAATTAAAGGCTGCCCTTGGTATACGATCATTATCCATCCTTTCGATGTGGTCCCTCCATTTCCTTCTGTAATTTCCTATTTTATTTAATATTGGTATAATTTCAAACTCTCTTCTGATGTAATCATTCTTTATTTTATCTATTATTGAACATCCCTTCACACTCCTCAAAAATTTCATCTCTGAGGATTGTATTTGTCTTTCATCATTTTTTGTGAGTGTCCATGCCTCACTTCCGTATAATAAAGTTGGTATTGCCATTGTTTAAAAAAAAATTATTCTTGTGTCTTTTCTTGTACTTCGAAGAGTTCTTCTTATAGTACCACAGATGTATTGAAATTTATAGAGCTTATTTTGTATATCGTTGTCATAGTCATAAGATATATCACATCCTAAGTAATTAAAATGTGAAATCTGCTCTATTGGTTTATTTTCTAAAATAATTTTTGTTCTTACAGGATCTTTGCCCCTAAATGTCATTACCTTTGTCTTATTCTTTGAAATTCTTAAATTATAATCTTTTCCAATTTTGTTTAAAGTAAAAATTGCACGTTGTAAATTGTCTTTATTATCCTGAAATAAACAAAGATCATCTGCAAATAATATATTGTTAAACAGGATGTTTCCGAGATCTATTCCAGTTTTGATTTTATTCTTCCAAATTCTCATAACATAATCAATATATATATTAAACAGATGTGGTGATAAACTACATTCTTGTCGTACACCTTGATTAATGCTTATCCTCTCTAAAACTTTAGGATAGATTTATGAATTAATATTTTAAAAATCTAAAAAAATATTCTGTAATTTCTTAACCACACACACACACAATATTCTTAAATTTCCACAAAAACTATTCTCTCATAAATGGAGTACATAATGCTACAGCAAAAAAAAAAAAAACTTGTTCATTCTCTAAAATAATAAAACCTGTAAAAATTATTATGAATTTGTTAAATAATCCATGTTTTGAGAGAAAAAAAAGCGATATGAGTTGATTGCCGGATATTGGCGAAATAGGTTTTCTTATTCTGTTGATATTATGAAACATGAAAGTATATTTTTATATTTATATACATACTTTTATACCATGACTTTCCAGAATTAGAATATAATATTTAATTTTATATGTAATTCTATTATATTTCTATATGCTTATATATTTCAGATCAGTAACCAAAATGGTTAAATTTATTAAAAATTGTTTTGACTGTAATTGAATCTACACATATATACATATATTTGAAATAATTAAGAATCGTGTAAAAATAATCCATGTTTTGAGAAAAAAAAAATTTCGATATGAGTTCATTGCCAGATAATGGCGAAGTTGCTTAATTTTCTTACTATTGTGAAACTAGTAAATATTTTTTAATTTTTTGCTGTCTATATTACGCTCAGAATTATCAATGTTTCAAGTAATCCAGAATTTAAATGTATATAAATATAGAAATTTACTTATAATGTTTGTTTTACATTTTATAGTATGGTGTTATTTAAACTATTTTTAATTGCTTAAAGTATTGTATTTATTTATTTTATCTCTAAATCTTTTAGTTTTTCCTGTTTGTAGTAAAGAAAACACCGAAGTAAAAGATAGATATGTTACATATAATGCCTATATATTTCAAATCAGTACCTATAATGATTAAATTTATTGAAAATTCTTTTGAATATACATATATATACATATTTTAAATAATTAAGAATTGTGTAAAAATAATACATGATTTGAGAAAATCAGAATTATCAATAGTTCAAGTAATCAAGAATTTAAATGTATATAAATATAGAAATTTACTTATAATGTTTGTTATGCATTTCATAGTAACGTGCTATTTAAACTATTTTTAATTGCTTAAAGCATTGTATTTATTTATTTTATCTCTAAATCGTTTAGTTTTTCCTGTTTGTAGTAAAGAAAACACCGAAACAAAAGATACATGTGTTATATATACCTTTTATAATGAATATATTGCAAAGATTTTTGTATTTTTATGTATAGAAGTAACCTTTACTAAGCATTATTTATGGTAAGTATATCGCGCCATCTACCGGCGAAAGTAGCCCTTTAACGATTCCGAAACTAAGGGTGATTGTGAAGGCCGTATGAGGGGAGGGAGAATCGAGTTTGGCCGTGATCGGGTTTATAGAATCATGAGTACCGTTGAAAACATCGTTATTGGAAAGTTAATTCATTTACGCTATTTTATGGACACGCCATGTTTTGTCAGAGACCTTAAATTACTTCATTACGGCTCCATTTAATATTCTAGATGATGTTATTAAACATTTGTGTTTCGACATTTGTAATACTTAATCATATGTAAATAGAAAAAAAATGCATCTACATTTTAACATTCAAGAGGTTTTTATACAGAGATATTTAAAATAAGTCTCTGGAAAAATCAGTGAGTACATTCATTTTGTATCCGAGCTATCATTTTTAGAGGAAGGAAAAGTATTCTTCATTAGATTAGAAATACATAACTAATTTTTAATGAAAAAATGTAAGCAACTTAAAGCAACTATTTTTTTAATCCACATTTTGCTTGCCAATGTTAACCTCCGCCCCCTCTAATATTATTAACATTGACCATTTTTAGGGTTTCGTTCATCTCACGAAACCCTATTTATCCCGCTACGTTGTCTGTCCGTCACAGAGCCGGATCTCAGAAACTGTATAATTTAGAGACTTGAAATTTTGTGTACTTACAGCTAAATACATACTATGAAGCTGAAAATCCTAAAATAAAAAAAAATCGTATTATTTTAATATAGAGAGATAAAAAACCAAAAATCTAACAGCCTTTTACTATTAAATTTAAACATTTTTCGTTATAGCAGTTGCCAACAATTAAAAATCCACAATAAAATTCTCTCTACAATAATTAATTTTCTATTGAAAGATTTCCATGTGAAAAATGAAAATGAAATAAAGAGTTTCACCAATTGAAAAAAAGATTAATATGACGTCATATTGGTAATAAAACGGAAAATTTCAAAAATTTCTCAATAATACAAGGAGTATGAGTATGTGTAAGTACAGAAAGCAGATTGATATGACGTCATTAGAGAATTAAAAATAAAATTAATCTGACTATTGGATCTATATAATCTATTGGAAGTTTAACGGACTTTTACAAATGTTTGAGAATAATACAAAGAGAGTATCAATATGAGTAATAGAGAAAGCAAGTAGATATGACGTCAGCAAGTGATTATAACGTCATATGAGTTTGAGAAACGTATTGAATCATGATAAAAACCCGATTTTGGAAATATTGGCATATTTTAACATTTTGAAGGTCTCAATACAACAAGTTTAATTTTGAATTTATTTTTTAATATCGCATTTAGTCCACGTGACAGATATTATTATGCCAGTGTTTAATAGCGAGCTTCGCCCGCTATCGGGCCGGTTCAGATATTCGAAATTTCTAATTAATTTCTAATAATTCGATATTTTTTTGTCCAAAAACCCTGTGCACCAATATGTTTTTCTTAATCCAGATTTTATTGTATGTCACCACTATCTTATTTAAAAATCATTCTAATTTCATGTGGCGCTCACGTTTGACTAGAGTTGCGGAAACCCAATGTTTTGCTTAGGTTTAAACCATATTTTCCCCCAGCCTTTAGAACTCTGGATTTGAAACACAATAAACGTTGATATAGTGAAATATTTGTTGTGTCTCTGTAAAAAACTATGTACTATAGTGGCGGCTAGTGGTTTATTTAAATGGGGGTTCACAATACATAAATTGCGAAAATAAAATCGGCAAGTGCGAGCTGGTGTACAAGTTAAAATGCACTTGAGCTTTCAAAAGTTATATGAAATAATGCAACTAAAAGAAATAACAAGCACTTAATCGGTTAAAAAAAAGTAACATTTTACTTTTTACAAAAGAAGATTAAACAATCAAACACACAAACAAAAAAAATTAACTTACTGAACTTTTAAAATTTACATCATTAGAGTAAAGTTTTGCCATGGACGTATTAAAAATATATGAGGGGGGAGGGAGAGGGATTTAAGCTTATCCTGAAAATTGCGAAAAATCTGGAAATGTGTTTAACATGTGTGTAATTTATTTCTTCGTTTTCCTTTGGAGGTTCGTTCACGTCCTCATGTGTGCCAATAGAGGAGCCGCCACCGTGTTTATAGCTTAAAACCTTTCCAGATTCACTAGAATTGTAGAGTAAAAAGTTACATTCAAATACATTCATGGGTTGTTGAGGAAACTGCGGGGACACATACATGCATATACATAAAAAGAGGAAAAAAAGCTGTTTCAGTCGATGTGTTTACGAAGAGTTGGGAATCGGAAGAATTTTCGCAAGCAATCTTAAACATTATTTATTGAATTTAAAAATATTTATTTCTTTTAAATTTCAATGAGAACAAAAGCATCAATACAGATAATAATCCCCATTATTTCTAGTTTTCTCCCACGCTTACGTTTTTTCATAAAAATGAAATTAATTGCCTCTATTTGGAAATATAACGAAATTTTATTAAAATGAATAATTAACTTCTCGGGAAACGTTTCGACTAAAAATCAAAAAATGAAGAGTTAACAGTTAAGCATTTTGAAAACAGAATAAAAAAGAAACGATTAAAGTGTGAATCCGCATATCATATCCCAATAAAATAATTATATAGACATATAATTGGCAATATTTAAGGCTAAATATATTAAAATCTAGAAATGTGTATACAATTCCATTATTTTTCTTTTTAAAGGTTTCACCTGAAAAATATTTCTACCTTTGTGTACGTTATCTGGCTTCGGAAAGGGACCACCAGAAAGCTCTATGCAATGTCGCGGCAGCGTATGTTGCTGAATGTGAAAAGAACTCTGTAAAACAAAAGCTTCCATCGGAGTGCTGTAAGTAAATAATATATCATGTTATTATAAAATTTAAAGTTGATATATTTTAAGGTTTTGAACAAGAAGTAATTGCAGTTGCTCATCAGAATGAGACAATCTTTATTTTTACCAATAGTAACTGTCTCATCTGAACGAAAAACGTGTCCAGGCTGGGACTCGAACCCAGAACTTTTGCCTTCAATTGGCAATGCTCTTCCAATTGAGTTATCTGAACGACATCCCAGCTCACACAAGTTTCGCTCAGAACAACCATTTGGTCATGACATCTGTACTGTTATTTGAAACAGCACAACTGAAAAAACCGCCGGTAAAGGGGCTTCAACAAACTATGGATAGGTAATTACACTACAATCATTTAAAACACAATCAACTGATTGGTAAATAATTTAGATCCAGTAGTAATTTTTTCATCTGAGCGAAAAATGTGTCCACGCTGATTCTGTTGTGCTGACTATTAAATGTTTTTTTGTTATTAAAAATAAAACAGTCCTGAAACTAATAATAAAATGAGAAAAAATTGCTTATGTTTCTCTGAAAAGACTATAATCTTGAGTTGTGAGGAAGATTCTAACAACTCAAAAGCATAAAAATCACTTTGTAGCATTTTAAATTGTTTATTTGTTGTGAAAAATACAGTAAAAACAGAATTTTTATATGTACTGAAGTATTTTTTACATATTTTTAAATGTAAAATTTCTCTGGAAAAATAACACGGTTTAACATAATATATTTCTGTGAAAGTTAAATTTTCAGTTTATTTTAGTACGGGCAATTATTTACTAAAAGAAAATGCTTTTTCGCGGGAACAAAAGTACTTTTTAAAAGTTTTATATTTGGTGTCATAATATATGCAAAAGCTGTAATTTATATATAGAGAGAGTTGTTTCATTATATCCCCTAAATTCTTGCTAATTTCTGGAATTATTTGAGAATTTATGTGGTTTAGTAAGCATGAATCATTACTTTGTATTATTATATGTACACGCTATTTTCTGACATAATTTATTTTCTCTTTCCTTTTAGTGAAATGTGATGCTCCAGCTGGTTCTCTATTAGAGCATGGCGACCGAAGGAAATTCGATAAATTGAACCAAAAGTCTCTCGATACAATATTTATTGTTGAAGACCATGAGTGTAACAAAGTATTAGCTCGAGACCTTGAGGATTTCGCCCGCTCTATAGAAAGGGAATTGCAGAATCAAGGGTTTAGAGAAAATATGTTCGGTGTTGTTGCTTTTGGAGGAGATATCGGTGACCCGCAAGTCTTCACAGCGAAAGACAAGATATTTTTCAATTCCGGAGATGTTAGAGGGATATCGAATACGTTGAAATTAGAGAGCAAAATAGCTAATACTTCAAGAGGTTTCGAAGCAATTATGCATGCTGTTACTCACCTTTCGAGAAGTGCAAATGTTAAAGCTTTTGTCTTGCTCTCTTGCTCTGTCTGTAAATATGAGTACAAATCGGTAAGTTTACACGTACTGTTTCCAAAGATATTATTACATTAATTACTAAATGAAAGATGTTGGTAAAATGTTTAACAAAGTTTGCGTTGCTTAAAATAACTTCACTGTACGGTTATGACTATACGTGTATTAAAACTTAAGAAAGTAACCTTGTTTATAATATTGGGTATCCGGAAAGTTGTGAAAAAAATTTCCTCAGATGCTGAATGAGCAACTGAAATAATTTAACAATTTACCAAAGTATTTCAAAGTATCTCCTGTAATTTACCACTAATTTTAAAGAGATTTTCTGGCTGGTTAAAATCCCATCCATGCAGAACTGAGTTCGTCTGTAAGCAAAAATTTATCTTTGAGTATTAAAAAAAATGGAGGGAGCAAAACAAATGAAAACCAGATACTCCAATATGTATTAAATATGTTGGTCATTCATAAACAACATCAAATTCCCCAGTCTAACTCATGTAATTTTTGTGAGAGTATGTGTCTGGAAGGGGAAACCAAAGGCGTGTGAGATTTCACAGTATCGTAGTACAACTCTGTTCCCCAACTGGATGTTCTCGTACAATATGCTGCACCTTTTGTTTTATTTTCTGAATGTATGTGCAGTAGATATTAGAGTTTATCCTCTGACATAATAAAAGAAGTTCATAAGAAACAATGATTGTATATTTATATGCGGTGTGAAATTACATTTTACTCCTATGCAATTTTCTTTTAAAGATTCAATACCCAGCTGTTAAAGAAATGCTACTGGAACGAGGAATAACATTACATGTGATTAAAGACTATGAGATATCAATTTTCAATAGTTCCGTGAAAGAAAAAAATATCATAGGTAAGTTAGTACTTCTATTTTCCATTTAATGCGATTCTTCACTATATACTTTTTTATAGTTTAACTAATTAGTATTATAGAATTTACTATATAATGTTTTTTTAAACTTTCTGGCATCCTTTTGCAGTCTAATGTTCTCAATTGTGAAAATTTAATTGAAAATTTAGTAAAAAATTAATTTCATTCTTATTGAATAAACAAGAACGAAAAAACATGCGTCAAGCATAGATTATGTAACACTTTCCAACGCTTCCAACATAATTTTACAAATCATACCGTTTAATAACCTAAAAGGTAACATCTAAGTAAACAATTTGGAAAACGCATAACATATTTAAAAACATAATTTCAGAAATTTCCAACATATACAATATTCGGAAAAATATCCGAATACTTTTATTCAGCCCTGTATAGGATCTATAGATTTGTATATATACTACATAGGATGCTAAATTTTAGTTCAGTTAGGAAACGCGTAGCACAGTTTAAAATTCTCCGTCTGGAGTTGCTGTCAATAAACGGAAATGTGTTCGCGAACTTTTGTGCTTCCCTGTATAGGATCTACAGAATTTATGCACACCACGTAATAGACAAAAAGCGAGTTAAAATTAAAATCGCGTTCAGTAACTTAAAACGCACTTCCAGGAATTATTGTTAACAGACAGTAGAGAATTATTTTGTGTGTCCCTGTCAATGAACGATGAATGCTATACACACAATATTCTGTAGTAAGCTTGTAATCACCTTAGTGATATACATATAAATTTCAATGCGTTTAAAATAGTGAAACATTATTTAAATAAACCGCAGACGATTTTTCTTCATAAACGTAATGTAACGGAATTTTGTGGACTGTCCCTGTAAAGTAACTATAAGTGCTATGCACACCCTATTCCATATTAAGCTTCTTCTAATGCACCTTCATGATATATATAAATTTCAATGCGTTTAAAATAGTGAAACATTATTTAAATAAACCGCAAATTATTTTTCCCCAAAGACCGCAATGTAACGTAATTCATTTGAGTGTCCCTGTAAAAAAACTATAAGTGCTACACACTTCCGTTAAAATAGGGAACGTGCTATAGATAACGACAATAACATATAAAAATGGCAGAGCAATCCGAGAATATTTACGGGAGTTAGAGCACGGACAGACGGCAGACGGCCATACGACAGACAGCAGACGGCCATACGGCCAGACAAACCGAAGTCATAAACACTTTCCAACTAGGTTGGAAAGTGTTAAAAAAGGGTTATAACAGGAAAATGAACTTGATTTTTTGATAAATTAGATTTTGCATAAAAGGATAAGTGCATAGAAAATCATAAAAATGGCATTTTGTGCCATTTTTCACAATAATAGATTAAAAAAAATCCCTGACGGCTCGGCCTACAGGCACAGGTAGATTTCGAATACGCAGACCGTGGGGCGCCTGTTTGTCGGGAATTGCGGAAGAAATGACCTTTTTGCGATATGCGGCAGTTGGAACCGCCTACTTCGAAACCTAACTTGTTTGCAGGTGGGGCCAGCAGGATTTTTTTTTTTTTTTTTTTTTGCTATAACAGTTGGTCCTATAAAAAACTTGTCAGTATAAAAGTTTTAGATAATATTAAGGGGATTTATAATAAATTTAAGCGGATTTGAAATCTTGGGAATTGACGAAGTTATGAATTTTTTTTCTTCTAAAACACCCCTTCCCCCCCCCCCCCCCTAAGCAATTTTTAATTATATAAAAAATCTGTCATACATAAATTTTCGGCCCTTCTCCTAGAAGTAATAATAACTTCAAACGGATTCGATACGTATGATAATTAAGAAATTGTGGGTTTTTTTCTGTTTTCACATAAAGCCCCCCCCCCATCCCTCCCTTGGTTCGATTTTGCCCATTAACGAACTTGACCGAGATTTTATGCCTCTTGATTTTATGTATCAGTTTCGAAAAGATGCGGGAGTTGGAACCGCCTACTTCAAAAAATAACTTGTTGCAGGCGGAACCGGCAGGGATATTTTTTGTTTTTAATGTTTTTTCCTATAACGGTTGGTCTTATAAAAAACTTGTCAATATAAAAGTTTTGGATAAAGTTAAGAGGATTTATAATAAATTTAAGCGGATTTGATATCTTGGGAATTGACGAAGCTATGATTTTTTTTCTTCTAAAATCCTCTTCCCCCCCCCCTTGGGGCCATTTTTAATTATATCAAAAATCTGTCATACATAAATTTTCGGCCCTTTTCCTAGAAGTAATAATAATTTTAAACGGATTCGATACGTATCATAATTAAGAAATTATGGGGGGTTTTCTGTTTTCACAAAAAGCCCCCCCCCCCCTTCGTTCAATTTTGCCCATTAACGAACTTGACCGAGATTTTATGTCCCTTGATTTTATGGAGCAGTTTGGAAGAGATTTATGCTGAATTTTTTTAGTTATCGTGGTCATAAAAAAGTGACATATATATATATAGATATATAAAGTTTTGAACTGGGGTGGTTTTGGATTCTGGGAGTCATGATCGGCGTAGATCTGCAAAAATTTTTCAAAATTTCCAACTTAGGTGAGAATGTAATAGGTAGTATTTCTTACGAAATCTACCTAAAATTATATAAAACAAAAAATCATTCTAATGGACGCATACTTTCATAAATTTTATTACTTTGTTTATTATACGATTCGTGTATCTCTATATTCCATTTTTCTTAATCCAGTTTAGAAAAATTATTCAGAAAAGGAAATATTCCCGATTGGAAGCTTCATAAAATTACACTATTTAATTTTTTTTTCTTTCATTTTAATGACTGATATCTTAAAAGGGCAGGTTACCGTTCATCGGCCCGAAAAGTATGTGTAATTCAGGATTTTCTTTTTTTCATAGACATGATAAAGTAACACCAAAACGGAATTTACCCAATTATTACTCACAGTTTTTACAAAAAAAAATATTTTTATTATGCAATAACTATTAAAATTGATGGAGATATTGTCAGTTGCATATGGGTATGCTGTGCACGTATCACCCAATGCCGTGTAGTGCACAACTTGTCAAAGTCAGCGAAAACAAAAACAAGAGGGGAAAATTCTGCTATAAGGCCGAATATAGATTGCCACACACGGCTTTTATTTAAAAAATAAATAAACTAGCTGTAACTCAGAATAAAAACGCAATGAAAACAAACAATTTTAAAATATCTAAATAACAAATAAAAATTCCCCTGTTAAAGTGTTGAGTTGTTCAATAACCATTCGATTTAGAAAAATATTTTTCTACCACTGAGCAATTTTTTTAATGAAATTTAATTCATGTTGCTATGGCAGCAGACGATAAAACGATATCTTTGGAATAAGAGAATAAATAGAAGAAAAAATTTTGTTGATGTTTGTGATAAAATGTTTTTCTTTATTTTTTAAAAATGTATATACATAATTCACTTTTATATTTTAACAGAATAATAAGTTTTCAATAATTCGTTACTCATGCTATGGCCAGTATACAGGATACACGTCGAGCCACAATGCCTTTATCATTATCTTTTTATGCGTAAAAGTTTCGCTACGGTACTCCATTGTGAAGTTTTGTAATTTTTGAAATCTAATATTTGAAAAACGACATAATCATTAGATTTGAAATTTATATCAAGAAAAATACAATTTTTTACCATTCTAACGCAGTTTGTAAAACAATTTTGTGACAAATACTTTTCGAGTTATTAATTTTTTAAGTAACTTCAAATGTTTCATTTTCCGAGATTAATCTGTGGCAACGATGGATTGCTGTGACTTTTCATAAACATGAAAAATGATAGAGATTGAAAGAATAAGCCACCCTGTGTGTGGCTAAAAAAATCGAATTTTTCAGAAAACGTATTGAATTTGGGGGGGATGGGGGGCTATAAACCTATTTTTAGTGATATTAAACGAAATTTGATGATAGGTGTTTGAAAAAGGTGTATTTTTTCCCCCGTTTATTTCTCTAATTTCAACGTAGCTTTCTATTTTCTTATGAAAGGTTTATGACCTAAAAATATAAATAATATTTAATTTTCAAAAAAAAAATAGCTGATTGGTTTATCCATTTAAACGCTACTTTACACGGTGCGCTGAAAGATGTTGTTTCAAGAAAAACGCGTTTAAGATTTTACTAACGTAAAATAATATAAAAATGTTAAGTTAGTCGTTAAATTTTGTAACTTACAGTTAGTCCATGATTCCTGGATTTATACCTACGAAGCAATGAAATCAGCACACGTGCAGCTGTGTCACGTATACCTGATTTTCAGCCGGTTCGCGCTAGCTTTCAGCTGAGTGTAACTTCTTAAATATTTTGAATTTCACCTCGCCGCTCTAGGGGCTCATTCTACACGCTATAGGGATTCGAAATCTCTCTCTCTCTCTCTCTCTATATATATATATATATGTATATATATATATATTATATATATATACATCTTATATATGTATATATAATATACAGTGTCTCACATAAGTGATGGGACACTTGTGCTTTACAAAAGGAAACTAATCAAATAAATTAAAAAAACATGTACACATTTTTTTTGTGGGTGTGTTTCATACTTAAATTTAGTAAAGATTATTACATAACATACATTTTGTCAAAATATTAAAATATTAATTTAATAAAAATACAAATGTTTAGAACGGAGCAAAAAATAGCTCACATAAGTGATGGGACACCATTATATATGCAACAAAAATCGTCTGAAATAAGCAATAAAAATATTTTTTGGGGTTTTATTTTTACTTAAAAGCAATTGGCAATAATTTATAAAATCGTCTGCAGTATTTCTTTCCAGTTTGTTTTGGAATTTTTGTGTTTTTTAGCTCTGTGTAGTCATGAATGCTAAACGAAAAGAAACTTCGCCTGAAATTCGAAAATTAGTTATTAATTTGCATATTGAACGTGGAAAATCTATTAGAAAAACTGCTGAAACAGTTAACTTGAGTCGTTCAACAGTTTTCAATATCATTAAACGATATAAAAAGAATCATATGATTCAGGATAAAAGAAGACCTGGCTGACCATCAAAGCTATCCAATGGAATAAAGCGAATTATCGTTCGAAATATTAAAAAAAATCCAAGAATTAGTGCTTCAAAAGTTGCTGCTGATTTACAAGCATTATATGGAATAATTGTTAATCCTGAAACTATTAGAAGGGTAATTCGATCTGCTGGATATCACGGTAGAGTAGCCAGGAAAAAATTCTTCGTAAGTGAAAAGAATAGAAAACTCAGACTAGCTTTCGCAAAATCCAACATAAATAAGAATTCTGATTACTGGAATAAAGTTATATTTGCTGATGAGAGTAAATTTAATATATTTGGTTCTGACGGTAGAATCTTGGTGTGGAGAAAACCCAGGGAAGAACTTCGCAAACAGAACTTGGTACCAACAGTAAAACATGGTGGAGGAGGAGTTATGGTATGGGGGTGTATGTCGTCCGCTGGAGTTGGTAATCTTGTTTTTATTGACAGTATAATGGATCAGTACAAGTATATTGATATTTTAAAGCAAAATTTGAAATCTTCAGCACGAAAATTGAACCTTCATAACGATTTTAAATTCTACCAGGACAATGACCCCAAGCACACTGCTCTGAACGTTAGACTTTGGCTGCTATATAACTGTCCTGAAATAATAAAAACACCACCACAATCTCCAGACTTAAATCCCATAGAGAATATTTGGCAAGAATTGGAATCAAGAATTCGCAAACACACCATTTCTTCAAAACAACAACTAAAATCGGTGCTTCAAGAAGAATGGGGTAAAATCACTCCAGAAATCACAAAAAAAATAGTCGAATCCATCCCAAAAAGATTAAATCATGTTTTAAAAGTAAAAGGAAATCCAACAAAATATTAAAACCTTTTAAAAAGTAAAATTTTTGGATAAATATTTGATGGAAAAGTAAGTGTCCCATCACTTATGTGAGCCATTTTTTGCTCCGTTCTGAACAATTGTATTTTTACTAAATTAATATTTTAATATTTTGACAAAATGTATGTTATGTAATAATTGTTACTAACTTTAAATATGAAACACACCCAAAAAATTTTTGCACATGTTTGTTTATTTATTTTATTGCAGTTTCTTTTTATAAAGCACAAGTGTCCCATCACTTTTGTGAGACACTGTATATATATATTTAAAATACATTAATTTTTCTAAAGTACTGCTTAATGTTATATGTTTTATATAATTTTTTATAATCAAAATTTTGATTCTTAGGAATTTTTGAAAAAAATACATTTATTTATCGAATTTACAACTAGTATTTGTAATTTCTCTAATTGTATCCAGATCATAAGATATTCTATCACACCGTTCTAGCCACTTTCAGATTTTGGAAGCTTTTATTACCATTTTTCTTATCTTCTTATTTCCACTTTTTTATCTATTTTATAAATAATAATACCCCTAAACCTACATACCCAGTGATTTCATAGCTGCCAACCTTACTATTATAATTGAACTTTTCAACTAGCCGTTTATCACTTAAGCTAAAGTGACTGCCCTCAAAAGAATAATCTCCATCGCATAAATCAGAGCCATTGGAAGTAACAGTTGTTACTCTAGACCAGCGCTTCCCAATCTTTTTTTTTTCACGTACCCCTTCCTTAGGCTTTTCACTTCGGAATACCCCCCTTTATCATAACCACCCACCCACTCCTCTCCCTCCCACATATTACTAAAATCTTCATCTCCTGTGAATGCAAAATCCATATTTCAAGAATTATTCATTATTGTATTTTCTATTCATTAAGGGAGCACTGATGTTTTCAGTATTATTTAAAGTATTATAAAGAATTATTATTCAGTATTTATCAGTTATGAGAACATGCCTATTAACATCTGCGCTCATGTTCTCTTGCAAGTCAAAATAATCAAATTGTTTCGAAGAACTTGCAGTTCCCGAATCATCATGTTGAATTTCAATCCAGTTGCAATACTCTTAAGAGTTCTAGATTTCAAATAGTTATCTATCTTAAATGTAAACCAAATCATTCATATAATAAGTAAACACTTCAAATTAAATACTCATTAAAAGGAAGGAAGCTTTCCAATTAGTATACGTTAGTTATATAACTCCGCCTATGAAAATAAGGGCCTGTTTTTCAACAGTTTTTAAAATAAATCATTAAAACCAGAAGCTCTGGCGTAATTTAGGAGTTTTGTAATTATAATTAGAAACGTGAATAAATAAGGCATGGGAAAAGAACATTGTAAAATGAACAATGGTAATTATAGCAAAGATTGGGAAAATACAGGGTGATTATAAAAAAACAATCCCGACATTTGGGCCCCTAACTATCATACCATTCACAGAAACTGAATGAAATTTTGGCAAAAGGTATTTTGAGGTATGCGCTCAAGAATGATATGGAAAACAACAGTGTCACTCAAACAGTTACGGTTACAGTGAGAAAATTTCGAAAAAATCAAATAGCAACACCCAGTTTTTTGCATTGGAATGTGATCTCCATTATGTAAAACCCTAAATAGTGTTGGAACGGCAACTGTAGCATGAAAATCACCGGAACTAGGCAAGGGAAAAGTAAAAAGGAGTTTGCCGTGCACCAGAGCATTAATTTTCCTTTCATTTACGTCACACGTCACACCGTTTCTTTGGCTGATATCCCAACCTGATTAGTTCTCCACAAAACGAGAAGAAGAAACCAAGAAACGCAAACTTCGGGTTCTACGTAAGACACAGTCATGACTGACGTCGTCACGCTAGGTGAAAGGAAAGGCACTACGAAATGCGAGACGGGTATGTTCCTTTCTGCCATTCCGAACAAAATGCTTTCAGGGAAAGAACATGGGGAAATCGTAAAGATTTATTACCTGAATGGACAAAATGCCGCAGAGACATTGCGTGTTTACCGCAGAAACCATGGATTACGGCGAGGCCCGTGCACTGTCAAAGCTGTACGGGACTTGATTCATAAATTTGAAGAAACTGGTTGCACATGCACATGCGATCGACCTCGGTCTGAACGACTTTCCGTTTCTCTGGAAGCTGTTGCAGACGTCCATCAGACGATAAGCACAGTTCGTCCCGCAACGGCACGCGGTGTTTCACGTGTTCTGGATCTGCCGAATTCAACTGTGCGCAAGATTCTGCGCTCTGTTCTAAACATGTTTCCGTATCGATTCCAGCGTGTCCAGATGTTGGAAGCAGGAGACTATCAATTACGGCTGGATTTTGCAAATCAATTCCTTATCCTGTACGATGAAGATAGCAGCTGGCCTTTACGCATTCTGTGGACAGATGAGGCGCCTTTCTCGTTAACTGGTAACGTGAATTCGAAAAATTGTGTGCACTGGGCAGAGAATAATCCACATAATGTGCATGCACGTCCATTACACGAGAAAAAGTGACTGTGTGGTGTGGATAACGAGTACGTTCATTCTCGGAACTTACTTTTATGAAGAGATTACTGCCGGTGATCTGCAAACGTGTACAGTAACGAGTGCTCGCTATCTAGACATGCTAACTCATTACGCGATTCCCGCATTGCAACGGCAAAATGCTCTATCTGAAGTTGTGTGGATGCAAGATGGCGCTACTCCACAAGTCGGGTCTTCCGTCAAACGTGTCTTAACGCAACAGTTTGGTGACAGAGTTATCTCCCGTCATTTCCCGTTTCTGTGGCCACTAAGGTCTCCTGATCTGACAGCAATGGATTTCTGGCTGTGGTTATATCTGAAATCCAAAGTGTATCAGTTTTGTCCTCAAACTGCACCTGATTTGAAAGATGCCATCAGAACTGCGATTCAAGAGATTCCTATTGCCATGATACGTGCTGTAGTGCTATCCACCATCAGCCGCATGCAAAGTGTCATCGTGTGTGAAGGAGGTCATGTGGAAAATTTGTGAAACACAATAAAATGCTTTATTTTATGCTGCTTCTCTGTCCTTATTGGTTGTACTCACTTTTAGCCTATCTACCGCCCACAGTGGATCAAAGTATAGCAGATGTCGAACATAGGATTATCACAATAGTATAAGCCTATGTATATGATTTGTTTTATTATATTTAGGTTTAAATAAGTAAAATAAATTATATTCAATAGATATGCATGGTTTTTATGAGCAATTTAATCTTTTTTTGTTTAAAACAGGACTTTTAGAGACATACTGAATAACTAAATTAAACTTGAAAAACAAAGTAAAAGAAAAAGCTTAGCAGATGATAATTTTACTACTTATCTTGTTTTTACTGATATCCTAATGACATTGGCAAAATATTCAAAACATTTGTTTAATTTTTAATTGGCAACATATATAATATTTACATAACTCTTCAAATCGTTCTACAAAACCGCAACATTCTTCTGCAACATTTTAGAGCCTATTTCAGTGCATATTTTATACCATCGGGATTGAGTTTTATAAAATTATTTTGTAGTAATATTAATTTTAGTATATATTTTTTTTTATTTGAATCAAGATTATTTCATTTTGCTTTTTTTATATTCTTTTGAAAGATGATAACAAACAGAGATTTGTTTTTGTATCCAAAGAATTTAAATAATGGTTTTGGTTATGAAAAATCAATGCTTAGTTTTGTAAATGAACACTGTGAGCTAAATGCCTCAGAAATTGATGAAGAAAATTTAAAGGAGCGTTTACGTAAGTTTTGTGTTGCTGTAAAAGATCGATGGTAGAAATCTCAACGAAAATTAGATTGTTTCAATACTAAAAACGATTATTGGCTTCAGTGTTTCCTTCAAAGTTGGTAATGAATATAAACCATCTGAAGTTGAAAATTCCCAGAAATCAACATTCCGGAAATATTTTTCAGATGTAACGGAAACTCATAAAAGAAGACTAACTCAAAGTTTAAGAGAGGATACTTCTGGAGAAGCTCTTTTGCATGCAGCAAAACAAAAATTAGCATCTGAGGGTTTTATGGATCTTGTAAAAGCGATTGATCATCTTATAAAAAATCCGAATGAATTTTAACAAATAAAAAACTTTTGTGAGTAAAAGATTGAAGCGAATTTATTTTCAAAGGAAAAGTGTTTAGCAATGATGCTAAATCTCGATCTTTCTAAGGAACAATATATCACTTTAAGGCAAAGTTGCATTGACGAAGGTAACAACCAGTGGCACACGTACTATTATATTCAACAAGCGAAACTGGACTATTACGTTCCAAAAGAACAAATATCTATTACTGATAGTTTGGTTCATTACAATCAGATAGTTCAAATTTTATGACTAGTTTTGTTCCTATTAGATTATTATGTGGAGCTGAAACTATTTGACAAAATCAAACTCCATCATCCATTATATATTGTCGCCCTGTTAGATTTGAATTTGGCAGCGAGAATACTGAAATATCAAAAAAGGAATATCAGCGAATGGAAGAAGAAATAAAAATCTACAGTCTACAGCACATAAAAATATAACCATTGATCATGAAATGAATTTAACAATGATTGATGGAAAAATTATTACGGCAATTTCAAATACATCCTCCTGTTCAACATATTATATTTGTGGTGCAAAGCCTTCGGAAATGAATAACATTGATAAAATTGTTAAAAGAAGTGTAAACGCATCCTCATACAACTTTGGTGTATCTAGTCTCCATGTAAAGATACGGTCTATGGAATATTTGCTTCATATTTCTTACAATTTATCATTTAAAGCTTGGAGTGCTAGAACTGAGGACCAAAAGAAGCAAAAAGAAGAATCAAAGAGAAAAATTCAAACGTGAATCAGAAAAGAATTAGGTTTGCTAATTGATGTTGTTAAACTGAGGAGTGGTTTGACACAGGATGGAAACACTGCAAGGACATTTTTTGCTGAGTTTGAAAAGAAAGCTGAGATCACTGGATTGGATAAAGAACTTATTAAACGTTTTGAAATTATAATGCAAGTTATCTCCTGTCACGAAGTAATTAATGCCGAAAATTTTGGCGAATTTGCACTGGAAGAGCTAAAATGTGTTTCGAAGTACGGGTGGTATTATATACCAGCTTCTATTAATAAGTTATTAATTCATGGAAAAGATATAATTACAAATTTTGCTTTCCAAATGGCCAATTATCGGAAGAAGCTGGCGAAGCTCGAAATAAAGAGTTTCGGAGGTACCGGGAGTCCCATACGCGAAAAATAAGTCGAAGAGCATGTAACGAAGACTTGTTGCACCATTTACTTATAACATTTGACCCGTTTATTTCCAGTATTAGACACACAGTAAAAACACATTCAAAGGAACAAAAAAATTCCAGAAGCATTAGAACTTTTACTTTAAATAACTCTTTAGCACTCACACATCATGCATTCATTTATGAAAGTAGATTTAACCATCTGAGAGTCTTTGCGCTTTTCATCATTTTCATGTAAATATTTATATAACCCAAGATACGTATATATTCATTTAATTTTATAGTTTAATTTTAAATTATTTTTTTACATTATTTAATCTTAGAAAATTCTTACAGTATAAAATTTATTAAAAAATATTTGTGTCTACAGATAATTTACTATGCTTTCCTCTAACGGAAAATTATGCGATGGCCACTTAGAGTGTTTCAAATCCATTTATTTAAAAAATGCGCAGGTTTGCGCAAATATTGCCCTATACCACATTAAAATACAGGCTTTTAGGAATACAAAGATGCGTTTGAAATTTCACGCAACTTCAAGCAATTTAAGTTACACAATTTTTAAGTTTAAGATACCGTTAATTTTATATGGGCTGTTCGTAATGTAAAATGATGCATAAAACTCAATCGAAATGTAATCAGTAATGGTTTAAAATGTGTTTTAGGAAATTAATAATGATATTTTAAACGATTTATTATTAGTGGTTACCTTGGATTCATTTCTGAGCACATTTAAAAATCACTAAAATTCGCAGAAAAATTCCTCTGCTGAAAGATGTATATTCCGAGCTATACAAATAAGATATAATTTTGTATAATTTAAAAGATAAACATATATTCGTATTTTGTAGATATTCTTTTAAAATATTTCATTGCAAAAAATTAATTATTTAATGATTATTTTTTGGCCCTATGTTAGCATTTTCTTAAGGATTGACCCCCTGTACGCCGGTGATTTTCATGCTACAGTTGCCGTTCCAACGCTATTTAGGGTTTTTCACAATGGAGATCACATTCCAATGCAAAAAACTGGGTGTTGCCATTTGATTTTTTCGAAATTTTCTCACTGTAACGGTAACTGTTTGAGTGACACTGTTGTTTTCCATATCATTCTTGAGCGCATACCTCAAAATACCTTTTGCCAAAATTTCATTCAGTTTCTGTGAATGGTATGATAGTTAGGGGTCCAAATGTCGGGATAGTTTTTTTATAATCACCCTGTATATAAGTACTCATGCAATATGATCATCAGTAGGAGGAGCTAGTGACATAGAATTATCAATGGATTACCCTCATTTTGAGCGTAACATAGTGGAGAAACACATGAGACTAACTTTGTAATCCAAAACTATCAACTTTCTTTATGTGTTTTCAGTTAAATTATTTTTGTGATTTCCGCCATTACCGATATCATTTTCACGTATCCCCAGCAGCCCCGCCACGTACCCCTAGAGGTACGCGTACCCCAGGTTTCGAACCGCTGCTCTAGACTGTAGTGGCTCTAATTTAGTTTTCTCAATAGACGTACAATAAATACCTACTCTCTTCAGATCTAGCGCCGTCCTGATTGGCTCGCGCAGATATACAGACCATACTGATTTTCAATGTCTTGGAAGCTGTAACATCAATAAGAGAGAGAAGTTTTAAAAAGTGGAAGGTTTTTATTTTTCAATATTTATTTAAGTTATAAAAAATTATTTGATGGACAAAATGGAAAGTTTGTATTTTTTTAATAATTAGTTGAGTATAAAATTTTTTTTAAAAACAATATTAACTATTTATATAATGTTATTCTTTTTTTACATATTCGTTATATTGATTGCGATTGTAACGGATTTCCTATATTTAGAGATTCCAATTCAACGATTTAGCCAAATTCACTATTCATTTATGTATTTTTTTTCCTTTTATGGGAGTGAATCGCCCATGCATGCGTTATAGTGATATCGGCTTTAACAACTTTCTTGCATTATTGAGATTGCTACACATCGAGGTTTCTGCATTCAGTGATTTTTTTGATTTTATGGGCGCAAATCGCTCATACATGCGTTTGTGATCGCGGCTTTAACGAATTTCATGCATTTTTGAGATTGCTACACGACGAGGTTGATTCATCCAGTAAATTTTGCTGTTGTTGTTCTTTTCATGTGCACGAAGCCCTGTCACATGCTTTAATGAGAGTGCATAATTAAAAAAAGTACTAATTTACAAAATTTACAAACCTTTGCACAAATAAAACTGACATTATTAAAAGTGCTTAATTTGCTTATTGCGTTTGTAGAAATTAAACAAATTATTTGATAAATACACGTAAGGTATTTATATACGTATTTTTTAAATTATTCAGAATCATCATTAAATTGTGTTATAATTTGTGTGCATCAAAATTACGGGTTACGTGATACAGTCAATCACCGCTTCCAATATTAAAAGTCAGTACGGTCTGGAATCTTGCGGACCTATCAGAATGGCGCTAGATCTGAATGTAATAGGTACTGTGAATATGCTGGCACAGACGTCATCCGACGCATGCACAGTGTGTGGATTTAGTACTCCTCTGATCCACTCATCTCAATAGTACTGATTTCCTGTTTCTTCCTTTTTCTATTTCACGTTCCATCTATGCTTCAATGTTCTCTTCTTTATACCAGTAACCATTTTTCTAGTTGCAATGCCGTTTCTCTTCTCAATGTGCTCTATTTGCACTTAAGCTGTGAAAAATAATGATAATCAGCAGCAGATACAGTCAGAAAGAACGTAATTTCGAAAGAAGAAACACAATAAATAATTCTGGTCAAGTGTGTCGATCATGATTTCACATTAAAAAGTCTTGTAGTCTTTTCTTATTTTATTTGACAACACAGTAAACACAAAAGTAAATTAAAAATAATTATTAGACTGAAAAATCCTTATAAATTTCAGGAGAGCTGCCAAGAAGCTCCATTTTTCACGATACAAATTATTCCAACTGAAAAATACAAAACTGTTTTCTAATCGGTTCGAGGTTACGTCACATTACGTAACGCGCGCCGTGAGCATAACCCCGCCCACAGAACATGTGATCAAGGATTTCGTAACATCCTGCCCCACCATGAACACATGGGGTTTCATCAAAAATTTTCAAAAATATTGCATCATACATATATAACATCATATATATATATAACATCAATACAAGTAACCTAGTAGAAAACCTAGTAACCTAGTAGTTTGAAAGTAAAAAAAAAAGTACGAATAATACCTCAATTAACTAAATTGTACACAATTTTCAAATAAAAAATAATATTAAGGTATTCAAGTAGAAAATTTAACATAATATTATTCAAGATCAATATCTATTCCAAGTATAAGTTTTAAATTAAATTATGAAAAGTAAAATAATAATAATATATCCAAGATAAGATTCAAGAATGAAACCAAGTAAGTAAAACAAAACATTTTTAAAGTTTTGCCCAGAATTTCAAGAAGACAGTCAAATATAAAATAAATTATTTAAATTTAAAATAATTCAAGTCAAGATACAACTGTCCCAGATACAACTATAGTCCTGGAAATCAAAGTTTGATATACTATCTAGATTAAATCAGGATGATATACTATCTAGATTAAATCATGAACACAAGAAAATTTCAAATATTAAATTCAAGAAACAATGCAAATATATAATTCAGTGATACTTACATACCTTCTTCAATAAGCACAAAAACAAATTACAATATCTTCTACTAAAAATATAAAAAGAAACAGTTAAAAATATTATTCATGTACATTCTATTATCATGCAAAGAATTATTTTAGAAAAATTCAAAAAGGATAAGTAAAAGAAATTAAAGTCCAATTCAAATATCATCAAGAAAAAATTTAGTCTTTTGAGAGTAAAAAAAGGGTTTTTCAGTTTTTCAAGTTTCTGATTTCAAGATTATACAAGAGATTTATTGGTCTTTTAATAATGGAATTGTTTGTTTTCACTTCACAAGACCTAATTCTTCAATCTCTTCCAATAAATGTTTTTGTAATTTTTCCCAACTTCCAGAAAGCTCTAGGTAAATGTTCATCATGCACAAGCACAACATCATCTATTTTGAAATCAGAAGTTTTATTTTCATCCGTGCAGTGAGCAGATTTTAAGTTGAGGAGATATTCATTCTTCCAGCGCTTCCAAAAATGGTTTAAAATTGTCTCACGTAAACGAAAACGTTTCACTAAAGTTTCTTTGGTTGCTGGTAAGGTTAAATCGTTTACTTTTATAGTTGGTAAACACAAAACTCTTTTTCCTATAATAAAATGAGCAGGTGTTAGAGGAAATGGTTCATCTAGTTCAGAATAAACGTAAGTCAATGGACGAGAGTTTATGATAGCTTCTACTTCAACTAGAAGAGTTTCCAGTTCACTTAGAGTCAACGAAGATTTGCCGATGACTTTACGTAAAGTACACTTTACTGAGCGCACCATTCGCTCATAAAAGCCACCCCACCAGGCAGCACGTTCGACAATGAATTTCCAAGAAATTCCTCGATCGGCGTAAAACTTTTTTACGTCCGGATGGCGGATAGCTTTCCACATTTCTTTTAATTCAAGCTCAGCTCTTTTGAAAGTCTTAGCATTGTCCGAGTAGATTATAGCACACAGCCCTCTTCTTGAAATAAATCTGCGAAATCCTAATAAAAATTCTGCAGTTGACATGTCTTTCACAAGCTCCAAATGAATTGCTCTTGTGATAGCGCAAGTAAACAATAAGATGTAATTTTTATTCTCACTCCCCTTCACATATAGGGGCCCCGCAAAATCTAGCCCTGTAATGGAAAATGGGGGTGCTTCATTAATGCGGTCACCTGGAAGAGGTGCTATTACTTGTTGACCAGGACGTATGTTAAATTTCTTGCAGATTGTGCAGTTGTTGAGGACTGATTTTATGCACTGTCTACCTCTCAAAATCCAAAACTTTTCACGAGTTTGTACCAGAGTGTCTGATACTCCTGCATGCAAAACCCTTTCATGGGAATCTTTAATAATCAATTCAGTAAATTTATGTTTGGGAGGAAGCACGATAGGATGTTTATCATAAAATGGCAAGTTAGCCTTTTGTAACCGCCCTCGTACCAAGAGTAATCCTTCTTCTGACAACATAGGATTTAGCTGCAAAAGGTTAGATTCTTTAGGGATATTTTTGTTCAGCTTTAAGCATTTTATAACCTCAGGAAAACTTTCTTCTTGAACAAGCTTTACCCAAAAATTTTCGGCATTTTTTATTTCATCAGCTGATAACTCTGCAAGATTTCGTTTTTCTGCTTTTAGTTTTATATTAAAAATAAATCTAAATACCCATGCAGTTACTCGATACAACTTCTTTAGTGAACTATACCTTGACAAATTTAAAATTTGAATTTTATCAGCGTTATTTGTGTTAACTACACAAGAAATAATTTCTGCTTTTCGAGACCGCTCTTCAGAAACATTAGACACTTGAGTTGCGGGCATTTTAACTCTGGGCCACTGATCTTCAGGCAATGAAAGAAATTCGGGACCGTACCACCATTTTTGAGAATTGACCAATTGTTTTCCTGAACAACCTCTAGTGATTAGGTCGGCAGGATTAAGTTTGCCTTCGCAATGTCTCCATAAACTAGGATCAGACAAGTCATGAATTTCTGAAATTCTATTCGCGACAAATGGTTTCCATTTTTCTTTTGATCCTTTTATCCAATAAAGGACAATTTCAGAATCTGTCCAGAAAACAAACTGGAATACCTGGAGAATATTTTTAAGATAATTTGCAAGTCTTGCACCAATAACTGCTCCCATCAATTCAAGACGTGGGAAAGTTAATTTCTTAAAGGGGGCAACTCTAGATTTAGACATGACAAAACTAGTTTTAAATTTTTCTTTAGATGTTTGATATCGTAAGTATACTACTGCGCCATAGGCTTTAGGATTAGCATCTGTAAAAATATGTAACTGGAGACCCTCATTTTCCATGATCAGGGTGCTAAAGTAATATCTGGGAATTTTCAGTTGTGAGAGATCCTGTATTTCTGAAATCCAAGTTTTCCATTCATTTTCTAACTCACCAGAAAAATTTTCATCCCATGATATGCCCATTACCCATAATTGTTGCAATAAATATTTAATTCGAATAATAAAAGGAGTGATTAACCCAGCCGGGTCAAACAACATAGCTGCAATTTTCAAGACATTCCGTTTTGTACAAGAATCATTATTTAATTTTGATAACAATGGACGTAATTCTAGTCCCAAATTATCTTCATTATTGTTCCAAGTTAAGCCTAATACTTTTAGAGAGTTATTTGGTGGATCGGAATTAGAAATAGGTATGCTCTTATCAATCCATCTTTTTCTAAGCTCCAAGGAATTAGTTTCAAATTTTCTTAAATTCATTCCCCCTTCTTTCAAAATGCTAACAGCTTCATTAGATAAATTAAAAGCCTGTACAACATCATTTTCTCCGGTAAACAAGTCATCTACGTAAAGGGACGAATTAAGGATTTCAAATGTTTTCTTGTGAGAGTCTTTATATTTTTTAATATGTTTTTTGATAGTACAGGCAAGGATAAACAGACTGCAGGTGACACCAAAAGTAGCCCTAGTCATTCTATAGGGGACAATTTCTTTATTTTTGTCAAAATCTTCATAGTATAAAAATCTTAAATAATCGCGATCTTCTTCCGCTATAGATATCTGGAGAAAGGCTTTTCAATGTCAGCTGAAAGGGCAATTTTGTGTAATCGGAATTTTAAAATAATATCCAGAACATTTGGGTTCAAGTTAGGACCCGCATTCAGGCATTCGTTTAAAGATAAGGAATCCGCTTGTTTAGAGGAAGCATCGAAAACAATCCGAGTTTTTGTTGTAATTTTATCCTCTCGGATGACAGGTCTATGGGGCATGTAGTAACAGTTATTCTCGGAAAACTTTTTAGGGCACAATTCCACTATACCTTCATTAACTTGGTCAAGCAAAATAGAATTGTATTCTTTGAATGAAGACTCATCTTTCAGGAATTTATTTTCCAAACTAGAAAACCGCTTTTTTGCTACTTCAAGATTATTTTTAAGCAAATCACGAGAATTTTTCCATAAAAGACGTGTTTGATAGTGACCATTCATGAATTTTAAGTTTTCTTGAAACCCATTTATTACTTCATAATTAGAAATTTTCTTCTCATTACTTTCAATAATACCAATTGCTTCAAGTTCCCAAAATGCTTTTAATTGAGTATTTAAATTTTCACCCGAAACATTTAAAGATGTCAAATCTCTTTCTTTCGAATAGCAAATTACATTTAAACAAGAAATAGAATTCATCGAATAATTATCTGGCATTTGTCCAACTAATGTTGTTCCGAAAATAGACGTTTGAAAGTATAATTGCTTGTTTATTTTGGTAAGCGATCCACATAATGTTTCATAAATATAATTAGCTCCTAACAAAATTTGAACTGGTAAATTTACCTCGAATAAATCAGCTAATTGATATTCCTTTGAAATAAGGTTTTGAACCTGAGGATTAATATTTTGACATAATTGGGTACCACAGATTTCATCCGTAATTAATGCCTCAACATTAACCGAATTATACGGATGATATCTGCTTCTCAAGGTTATTAGTGCACATTCAAATTCTTTTTCTGTAGGATTTCTGTTAGAAAATGTGTAAATGAAAAGTTTTTCTTTTCTTAAGATTTTGGCATTTAATGCCTTTGCCAAATCACTCCGAATGAAGGTTTTTGTGGAAGCAGAATCATATAGTATTCTGGCAAATAATTTTTTAGATCCACTTTCCACCTGAACACAAGCTGTTTGCAGTAGAGTGATATAATTATAACTCAAATTTTTTGACTTATGAATAGATTGCATTACTGTTTCATTTTCAGGATTTTGGCTAACTTGTTTTAATTTTGAATCTTGATTTTCAACTTTGTTTGTGGGCAAAATAAGTGATTATGTTGTGTGCTTTGACATGTTTGACATGGCTGAATTTTTACTTTACAAGCTGACTGTAAGTGTTTAAAAAAGCATTTATAACAACGTCCGTCTTTCTTTAACTTAAATCTTTTTTGTTCATTGGATAAGATTTTGCATCCTAATCCAGTATGTGTATTAGAATTGCACAAAAATGCAAACACCTTTAGTAACAGTATTTAATGCAACTGATGTGGGGAAATTATTTTTTACTTTAAATTTCTCTTTAGAATATTCAGCTTTCGAACGAAACGTTTCCTGACCTTTCAACGAAATTCCTGACACCAGATCTGCAGCCTCCCTAGATTCGATTTCAAACTTGATGAATTTCATTAATTCCCCTACATCACCCATTTTCTTAGGATCCCTTTTTCTGTGAAATTCTACCGCTAAATTATGTGGCAATTGTTTTAACAAAATAGGTATTAATATATATCCAAATTTATCTGAAGCAATACCCATAGATTGCAAATTCCTAATACTGACTTCACTTTCATCATAAATATGTCTGAGACCCTTAATATTTGATGAAGATTTAACAGGTTCGATTTCTAATAATTTATTAACAAAACAACTAATTAACTGGTCTTGTTTTCCGTATCTTTCTTTTAATAAGGTTAAACAAGATTTATAATTCTCTTCTTTTAAGGCAAAACCAGCTACTGATTTGTAAGCTTCACCGGTTAAGACAGATTTCAAATATAAAAATTTATCAACAGTTGTTAATGATTCATTTGAATCTATGGCGCTTTCAAAGCTATTATAAAATTCCAAGAATTTACTTGAATCACCACTAAAGGTGGTTATGTTTAGTTTTGGCAAATTGACAGGATTCTGTGATGCATTATTTAAATTAGAAGTACTATTATTACTTTTCACGGATTCAGCTTGCTCGACCTTGAACTGCTTTAATTTACTTCTTATATTGGTTTTCGAATCAGATATAGCTTCCTCATACTCAAGTGACTTTTGAATTTCATTTTCAAATTCCGTTGCATCATCTATTAATTCTTCAATTTTTTCATTTAAATTTTTAAGCTCATCTTGTTTTTCTTGCAAATTTATTAAATATTCAGACAGTTTAAATTTATCATTGTCACTTTGAGTATCAATACTTTCCATAAATCTATCGATAGAAGTAATTAATTTAGTGCATGAAGTTCGAGCAAGCTTACGTTTTGCTTTTAATTTATCAAGCTTTTCCATTTTATAATAATAATAATAATAAAGTTTTTACAGTACCTTTCACCGAGCATAGTCCACAAGAAGAGAAAAACAACCTTCCAATAAATATTCTTTCCTATATATTCACGTCGATAACTAATTCAGAACAATTTCTTGATTTCCCGCGTTATCGGCACCATGAAAAATAATGATAATCAGCAGCAGATACAGTCAGAAAGAACGTAATTTCGAAAGAAGAAACACAATAAATAATTCTGGTCAAGTGTGTCGATCATGATTTCACATTAAAAAGTCTTGTAGTCTTTTCTTATTTTATTTGACAACACAGTAAACACAAAAGTAAATTAAAAATAATTATTAGACTGAAAAATCCTTATAAATTTCAGGAGAGCTGCCAAGAAGCTCCATTTTTCACGATACAAATTATTCCAACTGAAAAATACAAAACTGTTTTCTAATCGGTTCGAGGTTACGTCACATTACGTAACGCGCGCCGTGAGCATAACCCCGCCCACAGAACATGTGATCAAGGATTTCGTAACAAGCTGAGGCATGTGAAATGATACGTTAATATGAGTTAAATTATCAACAAAGATCAGTTATTCACTATTTCTGCTTTTAAACATTATTTTAATTTCTATGTGAAAATACCAGATAAACTTACTTTAGTACATCTGTTAAAAACCTATCCGCATTTTAAGGATCCAATTAGTCACGAATAGATCAAGAAATTGACAGCAAAATGTGAAGAAAATTTTAGAACTCTAGTTTAAAACGGGTCATCATACCCCGCTTTCACTTCTTATATAGACGAAATAGACGTTGAAGACTTTGACTTCGGTGGAGTTATTTGACCTTCAAAGATACGAAACGGAATAATCATTTCGGGATTTATCCCGAATTTATGAGCTGTTGTCGGAGCTTGATATTTAACGATGTGTACTGCAAAAGAAAAATTATCACAGAAGAGGCTTTTAAATTCAGTGTGTTTCGGATTTTGTTCCTCAAATACAAATATCTAATAATGTCAAATTTATATACGATTCTTGCGTTAGGATTTTACGTACACGAGCTTTGTCGCATTTATGGGTCATCGCATTCAGGCATATAGACCTTTGCTGTTATATTGAATTACAGTATATGATATGTTTAAGTAATATGATGACGATGAACTTAAGGAATGTGATATAATGCGATATAACGTTATATATAAGATAATTGATTCGAATGATACTATACAAGGGGATTTATGTTTGGAGAAAAAGTTCGTAATAGTTGTTTGCTATTCTTTTTAAATAGTTGACTTGTTTTAACTGGAGAGATACGGGATTTTCGATATGTGTTAGTATCCCTAATTTAGGGAAGATGACATAGACTCATTTATAAATTAACATTATGAAACTCGAATTTTTTTTTAACAGTTTATTTATTATTTCACCAACTTTTCACCTTTGTCGATAAATAATAGCGATTTTTTAAACGATTGTTAAAAATATACACCGAAAAGTGAAAACCCGAATCTACTCATTTTCTTCAAGTACAATTGCTTCATAAACAAGGGTATGACATGCTCAGATATAAGCAATCATACGAATTTACGAATAACTCCTTTTTGGTAGATATAACTATAAACTCATAACACAACATTTGACATTAATTTTAAGAAAAAATATTTCGTAAATCTGTGCATGGATCATTCGGGATTGTTTTGTTCAAATAGAATAAAAATTTCGTACTTCAAACTTAACTAACGGTGTCTTATAATCAATGTATTGAATCCGAATGTGATTTATCTAAGTGGTTAAATTGCTTGGTATACAAGATAAAAAGGGATAGATTCAAATCCAGTTTCATGCTTCGATGCTCGTAATGGATCGGAATCTATTTTAAAATGGAGGTCACTGTCTGTTTAGTTTTTGTGTCTTTATGTCCATAGCGCCCCTAACTAATCGTGTGAAGCTGTATGTGTCTATTTTTATTCACATATTTCGGAGTGTACTCGAAAAATAAATATTCCTTTGTTTCAAAATTGATACTCAAGTCTGTGAGTCAGTCAAATTCCAAATTGTCCTCGCTAATGTTAAATCTATAGGCGTAAAATGCATTCATATATTTAAAATATCTCCTCAGGAAATTAATATTTTTAACTTCTTTTTTTCTGTGTACTCTTCTTAAAGGATGTATTTTTTCTTAGCAGTCAAAATATTTCTAAAATATATATATACTTAATTTTATGTGAAGTGTTAAAATCTTACTCATAGTTTGTTAGCTTTTAACCCATAAAATATTAAATTAAGCATAGATTTTATAAATATTTTGAGAACGAAGAAAAAAGAGACAATCCTTTAAAAAGAATAATTAAAAATATTTCCTGAGGAGATATTTTAAATATACAAATGCAGTACATGCCCATGGTTTAACATTCGCGAGGGAAATTCGGAAGTTGACTGACTAACAGCGTTAATAAATCGAAGTTATTACTAGTAAATCTGCAGATCAGGAGCCCCAACGTCAGCTCTATAAGTAATTGTTTTTTAATCACACTTTTCATAATATTTAGCATCTTACAATCCGCAATTTATATTTTTGTATTGCATACATATTTATAGGCATATAAAATACTTCGAGGGTTTCAGAAATTAGAAGCGTTAAATTAAACACGGTTTATGCAATGATATTCTGAAATTCTTGTTAACATTTTATTCTTGTAATTTTTTAGATAAAAAAATACATCTCTTCAGGAGGGCAGAGTCCCCCTGAACCTCCCGTAATCTTATTAAATTTATATTCGTGATTTCCTATTGAATGCGTGAAGGATTATAGTACATATTGGATTTCGTTCTACTCTGTTATTTTATTAGGATAAGCAACAGTTTGGAAAATAATTTTATGTTATCTTAATACCCAAATAGCAATATTTACTTACCTGCCAACTACGAAACAGTTACATCTGATGGATAAGTTTAATAATATATCATGTACAAAAGCAACTTGTATATCTATTTTAGAAATCTAGTGTTATTACAATTTTTGTTTCGGAAAAAAAGTTTTGATGATCATTCTATAATATTTATATGTAATATCTTATGTAAGTACATACCGATCTACTCGATGGCAATAGCATACTAATATCCCCCCAAAATAGGCATAGTTGAAAACTTAAAAACCTATTGGGTAATCATTCACAATCGTGTCCGCTGCCATTAAATAAATAGCAAACGTGATTTGGCGCTATAAAGTATTTTTGTGATATCTTTTTATGTTATCAATTTTCAGTAATTGTAATATTTCAGGATTCAACGATATGTATGGATGCGTTTTACTATTAGCAGGGCTACGCTAGATACCGGGCTTTCTCATTCATTATCATGACGTCACAAATGGTGGCTGGCCGCTACCAGCGATTGGTACAAAGCGATACGACAAAATGAAAGACATACAGCGATTGGCACAAAACGACGGGCTCGTCGCTTTGCACCAATCGCTGGTCGCGGCCAGCCACCTTTTGTGACGTCATGATAATGAATGAGCAAGCCCGGTATCTAGTGTAGCCTTGCTATTAGTCCAGTCAAATAAGGATTGTTTGCCATAATAAATGGAACAGAGATAAAATTTGATACAGTTGTTTATTGATGGCTACTGATGACTATATAAAAAGTCCTGATGGATAGGAGGTGAGAGGGGCGAGGGGGGGGGAGGTGCAAAAATAAGGAACTTTTTTGAAAATATCTTAGAAACTGTGGGTTTTCTTGAAAAAAAAAATACTGTGACATAAATTAAATAACATAAAATTCTCTACAAATGACAGGTATATACAGCGGAACCTCGGTTATCCGTCAGTCACAGGACCGAAGCCTTGACGGATTTTCCTCAAAAAAAAAAAAAAAAAACTCTCCAATACTGCACGCAATAATGGCAGGTAAGTAATTAATGAAATGTTTATTAATGTGAAACATTGTAACTGCGAGTATAAAACATGGAGAAAACCAAAAATAAATACATACTAATTTATAATTAAGTAGAGATTATATAATTATGAAATAGATAAGTTTTTAAGAAGAGTCATTATCATTATGGCTTGTTTTTTTTTCTTGGAACATTATCATCAGCGGAAATGGATGAGTCATTAGGATCCATAATTATCACCTTATCTCCTTCCTTGTCCTGTTCAAACTACTTCCGTTCATGATGTTAAAAATGATGCATCCTAAATAGGGCATCAGAACGTGAAAGCCACCAAGTATCACCACACATTTTGACAACATGGAATCTGTTGGAGATGCCGCATCTATTCATCTACATTTTAGATAGAGTGGCTGGTCAAACGTTATGAACAACAGCTTCTGATCAATTTTGACACGTGCGTCTGCTGCATACTGTAATGGTGTGTAAATAGAGTCATAATTAGATGGTGGTTCATTGATGAAAAGAAGCGGAATAAGATTTGTCATTTTATAATTTTCATGTTTTGTTATTGATTGCATAAATCCTTTTCATTCAGAGACTCCAGGAAATTTAAACCAATCTGCATATATCCACAAAATATCACAGGTATTGGGCAGGGGTATATCCTCTTCTAGTACTCCCATATCATTCATTTTCACATTTTTAAAAGCTGGGTCTGTGAATTCAAATGTCTTCAGTCGAACAATCCTCAACTGCCCATCAGCCTTAGAAATAGGCATTTCAGATAATTTCATGATTGGCGATCCACTTTCAACAAGTGATGGTGTTGCACACTTTATGCCACCCATGGAATGAAATGTGTTGAGCATGGAAATATTAAAATCAACGTTATTGTAAAGAAACACAGAGACAGAATATTCCTCGTAAATCTGTTTGACCATGTTGAAGAGCAGGTATTTCAAGTAGTCGTTGCTCATAATAAGAAGAACAAAACCCCAAATTAAAAATGAGATGGACTAAGTTCTTCTGGCCATACTTTCAGTACAAGAGACACCAAGGCCGGTCAATATTGGAGAAACAAAAGACTGTGGACGTACTGCTGATATAATGGTATAAATAAACTGTAATGCATTTTCTTTCTCGAGTAGCATCGTTCTGTCAAACTTTCTTCTTCACGAGCACAAGTTCCAGAAAACAGCTGAGAGATTTAGGAATATCCCTCTTGGCATCCTCGAGAAAGTCATTACTTGGAGGATAGCACGTAGAATCATATAATTTTGACTGGATATTCTCCCTAATGATTGCTTCTGCAGTTTGCACAATTCTTAGTCGCTCATCATCACATTTTTTTTTTGTACCATGCATCTGATAACAATTTCATTCCTGTGTCAATAATACAAACTGAAGGAACCTTTATTGGATTTTTAGTTATGATGATACTCTCTCCATGCCTCTGTGTTATTTTAGCTTTCACTGTCTGATCATCTGGAACACGTACAGTTACTATGGAAAGCAAATGAGACAAGGCATGTTGACAATCATTATTATTTTCAAGAAATGAGCAAATTTCTTCCATGGCTTCAACAACATAGTCTATTTCTGGTCGTCCTCGTTTACCTCCTTTTGACAGGAGATAAACTTTCTGTAAACGATCATGAATGAACGATCTGAACGATCATGGTAAATTTTGTCAGCAACAATTAAATGAACCCCATTACTAAGGCGAATTTTAACTTCTTCTCCCCACTTATCATTTCTCCATTTCTGCGGCTTCAAGGACCCTTTGTATCCTGATTGGACCCTTTGTTTTTTAAACTCGAACCTCATAAAATAGTCTTCGCAAAGGAATTGGTTTCTTTTTTTCTCTTTCATTAAACTGTTCATCAATCAAATCGGTACAAATGAAGCACCTTTTTTTGAAATCGAATTTGGGTTCTGATGACCAAAGAGTAGCCGGTTGTCCACTGCTTGATAGTGTAGGCTCATTTCTCAGCGTTCTTAGTGCTGCAGTAATGCTATAAGGTCTGGTGTAATGTTTACGGCACGCAGTGTGCACTTTCACAAACGTGATGTTTTCCAGCTGCTGAAATTTTTAGTCCTATCTTTGAATACTTGCCTTTTTTAAAATTCCGATCCCCTTTTCATCCACTTGCACTACACCACCTCTAGACTCATGAACATCTGAGTCACAAATGAAACACGTATCCGTTGACATGATGAACACAAAACTTGTTAACTACTATAAATGCTACTATAGACACACATCCACGTCCCATACTGGGTTATAGAAACTAAATAAATGCATGAAAGGACCCCCCCCCCCCCCAAAAAAAAAAAAGAAAGAAAGTGGAGAAGGAGTCTCCGATCACGCAGACACGACACCTGCAATACAAAAATCACGTGCTATTATTTACTTTTAAGATTGTCTTCCCGCTGATCGTGAACATTGACTCCTACGAGATTATTCATCACACATCAGTCAGTGTAGGTCATCAGAAGTTAAGTTATTTTCGGTTTTCTTTTTCTTTTTGTGACAATATTTAATAAATTTCAATAGATATTAAGTAAATAAATTTGAAATGAAAGTGATTTGTTTGCGAAAAATCCGTCAAGACTCCGGTCCCGTGACTGACGGATAACGGAAGTTCCACTGCATATACCGTCATTTGTAGAGTATTTATGCTGTTTAATTTATGCCAAAGTAATTTTTTCATGAAAACCAACAGTTTCTGAGGTATTTGCAAAAAACTAAAAAAGTACCTTATTTTTGTCCCGCTCACCTCCTATCCATCAGGAGTTTTAACATAGTTATCAATAGCCATCAATGAACAACTGTACCAAATTTTATCTCTGTAGCATTTATTATGGCAAACTGCCTCAAAACGGGCTTCTTTGACTGGACTATATTTTTATTTCTTTAGATTAACCACCTTGTTGTACAAGAGATTTTATCCTATTTTTAAAAGAGTATTAACTTTTCAACGACGAAATATCCACATCTCTTCCAGAAAATGAATAATATTTCATGTGAGAAATATATAAATGTAAACTCATACTACGAGACATGAATCCAAACTAAACATTCAATAATCATTCTCTAGTAGTTAAAAGGTAACTTGTATCAAAATAAATTCTCATTTATGTCAGTAAAATACTAAAATCACATGAAAATATTTTATTTTAATAATAAAATACTGCAGCAAAATAGTGAGAGTTATTTGAATTTTATTATTTGATATTTTCTGAAATATAGTTGCTAGGTTACGGTTAAATTAAAGAGGAAAATAAAAATAAATCCATTTTAAAATTTGTAAAAAATTATAAAATAAAATGTATTATATTATTGGAACAGGTGTATAAAATTGCACCAAAATTTGTACACCTAATTTAAAAAATCTGACAAATGTATTAACAAAATTTCAAATTAATTTGAATAATTTAAGACCTCACTTGATAAAATTTTGCCTTCATAACTTACTGTTTAAACACATTAATCAAATCCGCCATTTTATTTTCAACGAATGGAAAATTTCAAAATCAGCTGAATTCCCATAGGAAAGCATTATGACCTAAAAAGAAATTTTCTTTATTTGTCCATGGAATGAACCAAATGTAACTAAAAACTATTCAGCTAATTTCGGGTACCTCACCAACATACCTACCAAAAAATTAACCTAATCGGATCATTTTTGCGGCAATTATAGAACAGACAAACAGACAGACAGACAGACGGAAACCAAAATCTTTTCGGGTATCCACAGTGAGTCTCAACTGACGTTTCGGCAATAAGCTGGAAAAGTACTAAAAATGAGTACATTTTAAATATTTTTAAGTAGCCATATTTAACAGTGAATGCAATGTTAAACAAAGCTATCATAAGCTAATAAAATATTGAAAAACAAGTACATTGTAAATATTTTTAAATAACCATTTTTAACAGTGAATGTAACGTTTCACGGAGCTTCCATGAGCCGAAAAAATACTGAAAATGAGTACTTTTGGAATGTTTTAAGTACCCAGATTGAACCTTTACAAACCATACACACATACAGGCACGGGCAGCGCGCATCGGCATCGCGGCATCGGCTTTTGAAGCTTAAATAACAACTTTTATGTGATATAATTGTGTAATGCAACGCTCTGTAGTAGTATAAAACCAATAAACATTGAATAGTAAAAAGGGTAAATTAATTAGAATTAATCACGTGATTCCATTGGAATTCGCGACTAGTTTTAATGAGTGACAAATTCAGTACGCCATCCGTATTTTTATAGGTTGACAGCAACTACAACGGTTAACGGAGCTATTATAACCCAAGAAAAATATTTTTAAATACCCATATTTAACAGTGAACAATATTGTTTAACAAAAGCGAGAAAGCACTTAAAAATGAGTACATATCGAATATTTTTAAGTATCCATACTTAAAAATTTACCACGAAGTTTAATTTTCATTTTGGTTTTCTTTAAAGGTGTGGATCCTTATGCTGTGTTCTATAGTAAAGATGTTGCGCAAAAGGATTTAGTGGGAGAATCTGGTTTACGAAACCGAGTGACAATGCCAAAAGATTTTTGTGTTGCCTTGTCTCAAGATATCAGTGGCAGCTTCTTTACAAGCCATCCAATAAGCAAAGCATCACTCGATCAAGTCAAAACCTTTACGACAGTGTTTTCAAGGAAGTTATCAAAATCTGCTAAGCCCTCTTCATGTCAATGGTGTGAATGCACCTCAACTACAGATCATTTGCCAAATATTGTGTGCCAGCCATGTGAAATAAAAAGATCACGGTTGCCATTTTTTATAGGTAGCTCTGTAGATGCTCTAAGAAGAACTTGGGAAGCTTTTATTTCGTATCTGTTTCCTATGGTGGATCCTAAAAAATAACGTATTGTTGAAATATCAGTATAAGAAATGAAAGAAGCACATGAACTTTATATTTCAATGCACATTTCAACAGATAACAAGTTACCGTAATGTCCGGTGTATAAGCTGCGGGTAAAATAAGTCTGTTTCAAACCAGAATTATTTTTATAGAAATAATTGCAAATAAGTGCAACGATGTAACACGTTACGTTTCATTTAAAACAATTTCCGGTTCGAAACCGATTTATTTGAGCCGCGGCTTATACACCCGAAATTACGGTAATATAACGTAAAAGTATGGTTCATTTGTTTTTTTTTATTTTCCATTAGCCTCATTATTTTATTTAAATAATGTTACAACAATAAGATAATGAAATATTTATTTGTGTAAATGTTTTTGTTAAAACTATTTAATAAAACTGTTGAAATTTGAAAATAATATTGATTTACTTAAAGAAAGGCTGTAATTATTTTTAGATGAAATAAGAAATAAACACGTATCTGTTACATGAAACTCAAACGTCTCACTCTTTTAGTAATGATGATGCAATGTCATGATATTACGTCTTTGAACGATGACGCCATGATGTTAAAACAGAAAATGGAGAAACGTAACAATTCATACATACCTACAACGATATTTGTGTCTGCAGAACGGCGTCAGCTATAACCATTAAACGTGGTGTCTAAGTATAGTAAAGTGGCTATGCATTACATGATAAAACCATTTATACCACCACCTAGCGGTAAACCATGAAGTTAGAAATCACATCTGGAAAACGGTACGAGATACGGAGGAAAAATCAATTACAAAGTTGTAGAACGTCCTCGATTTACTATGAAATGATGTCTTACAACTAACAATAACTTTATTAGAAGCCTTGAAATGCATTTTTTTATATCCTATCACTAAATGTGAATTTATCATTAACATCCGAAAAATGTTACAAATTGGATGAAAAAGTGTGACATTATATGGCAGACGCACATCTATACTAAGAAGAGAGTTTGTCTGTCTGTTGCCGA
Source organism: Maratus michaelseni (assembly GCA_963931845.1). Taxonomy (NCBI): domain Eukaryota; kingdom Metazoa; phylum Arthropoda; class Arachnida; order Araneae; family Salticidae; genus Maratus; species Maratus michaelseni. The sequence goes on from OZ007596.1 coordinate 100,965,281, forward strand.
TGGCCAGGCAAATTCACCGTGCGTATAGAGGTATCGGTATTTTAATTAAAAAAAATTACACAGTCTTCGGACGTGTAATTTATATCACATATAAAAATTTTAAAACATTCAAAAATTTTTTAATTCTTGACACTAATTAAAATTTGGAGTTGGTTTGCTTTGATCGTGAGTTTGCTGGTGGCTTTTTCTCTCGATGTAAAATTAAAAAATATATAAAAAATTAGAAGAACACTTCTTTTACAACTAAATATCCATAATTATACGCTGCCTGAGGCAGTGTTGATCCCAACTCTAGGCTCGTTTGGATAGATTTTCATTTAAAAATATTAAATCATACAAACTCGAGTGTATAGACTGCCGAAGGCAGTGGGCCTCCAGCAGTAAGATCACTTGGAAAAATTTTCACTTAAATATATAAAATCATGCAACACTAATTTTAGGTATATTTAAGGTCACGGTAACATCACTGACCTTGCAACGCCGAGCGGATCAGATAGTTTACTAACGAAACTAATACCCGTAAGGAAGGTGCATTTTGGACAATTTGAGCATACTTAACTTAATTTTCTTATTAAAATAAACTGCACCTTTCTTAACTAACACATGCATTCAAGGCAAATTTTATTTTAATAAGAAAATCAAGTTGAGTATGTTCGATGCAATTTATCATGCATTCTGCTTGTATTCCGGGAGTAGATACATTGAGCATAGTTAACTTGATTTCCTTATTAAAACAACTGTACCTTACTTACGTGTAGTGATGGGCATAACGATTATTTTAATTATTCGAATGAATCATTCGGGCATGAGCAGAAGCATACCTGTCAAACTTCAAATTTTTTTTAATTCAATTACTACCATAAATTTTGAAAAAAAAAGAAGTTTCTGATTTTAATTAGAATTCGATTAGACGCCAGATGAAAATGAAAAATGTGTTTCGTTTAAGAAATTGCAAATTTCATCAAAGTCAATTAAATATTGCGAATTGTAGTAATTGACCGGTCAATACTGTAGATATCAACATCAGAAACTCCCAAGTTGAGAATTTTGTCGATCGCTAGCCGAAAGCCATATCGCGGATTTCGTCGATCGCTAGCCGAAAACCATATCTCGAATTTTGTCGATCGCTATTCGAAAACCATATCTCGAGTTTTGTCGATCGCTAGCCAAAAACCATATCTCGAGTTTTGTCGATCGGACGCAGAAAAATTTTGAGTCTTGTCGACTGGACGTAGAAAAACCTAGAGTTTTGTTGATCGGACGCAGAAAAATCTCCAGTTTTGTCGATCTGGTGCAGAAAAATCACGAATTTTGTTGATCGGGCACAGAAAGATTTGCGAATCTGATTGGCTATGGGAAAATTGACAGTTTCGACAATTTATTTCAAAGAAAATGTCGAATTTCGGCAATTTGGCACGGGAAAAAGTTACAAATTTTGCGAGAGTCAATTAAAGAATTGTGAATTTCGCTAATCAGCTGATAGATATTCTGGATATCAACATTGAATTTTGCAATTTTTATCCTGTGATTGATTGAGGAATGTCATAATCTTTTTTAATGAATAATTGATGAATTTATCTTTTTTTTTACTAGGGGCTCTGCCCCCTGCTCGCTACGCTCACCAGCCCCCGTTCTGATTTCACAGCTTCTTAAAACCTGGTAATGTATCCTGTTTTAAAAAAATGATGATGATGATATCACGAACGGCGACATTCTTCTGTAAACAGGTTATAATGCTTTTTCATTGTTGGACGGAAAAGTCAGAGGGGGGATTCCAACATTTACGAGGGGGGATGTATAGTGGATACGAGAAGATCTTTACCTCTCAGCGGCGTTGTGAATCACTGTTAATAAAGGTAAAGGGGGTTCGGATAGTTTTACTGATTGAACTTTCTTTGAATTAAATAATTGTTTTTTTTTAAATCTAAAATAAAGAATATAATACACTTTTTGATAAAGAAAATAGAGAGATAAAATTATTAAGAAAAAATCATTTTATTTAATTATATACTGAGATAATAAATAAAATTATAGATAAATAGGAACACATTGATTTCTCAAAATTATCAATTTATAAAAATCATATTTAACACATTTGTTTTTCAAAATTATCAGTTCATGAAAATTATAATTTGCAGCACTAACTCTTTTTAATTTAAAGCACTTAATTATAAAAAAAAAATCATTATTTTACAGCACAGCATTATATCGTTGTTAAAATTTGAGAGAGGCAAATATGCCCAAATATTTAAATTTACAGATAAACATATGAATCTTAAGTTAATTCAACAATTTTTTTTTCAATAATCAATACGTAAAATTTTAGTATTCTTTTATGTTATTCACTTTGGCTAGCCAGGGAAAAATGTATTGAACGTATCTCACCCATTGTTCGTTCTTTGAAGATCATCTCTAGTAATGATGTAGGACTTTGTTCATCCTTGCTCGTTATTCACCAGGGGAACCCATAGATGGATCCTTCTTGCCAGTTTGGAAAAGCCGGGATCCTTCTTCGTGATGACTCTGGACTGGGCCGCTAGTTCTGCTTCCCAAGGGGAGGTTCAGGAAAAATTCATCGTCCGGCGCTGTGTCGGATCGGCGAAAGCAACTTCTGTTTCAGCAGGCCTGGCAGCAGTCTCCTTAAGGCGGATGGAGTTACACATTCATTGGAGTTGGCCGGAGTTCGAAGGGAATACGGGCTGGAAGAACTTAGCAAAAAAACTACTTGCACCGATGGAGTTATTTTTCTGAAGAGTCATAGAACCAAAAAAAAAAATGTCTCTTCTTATTATTATTTTGACTATGTCTCGTCCTGGGCGTTGATATAGAAAAAAAAGTCTATTTCTATTGGATGCGCTTTATAACCTTATGCAAATTTTAGTTCAGCAAAATCCCATTGGTCAACTCTTTGAACCAATGATAATGTCTTTTTGGGATGGGTTAATTTCGCAGCTGCACGTTTTCCCATGCGGGGCAGTTCTTTGGAAAATGGGTGCGCCCGACATGCCAGCATTCCTAGAAATACGATATAAACTTCCTGTTTCCCTAGCTAGCGTCTTCGTGAATTGAAACCTCTAACACTCGTTTGGTTGTCGATCACACTGTGTATACAGGCATAATACATACATATAAAGGAAAACAATGTAACATACATAAATATAATATAGCATCTAAACCATAAAAAAAATAAGTCCAAAGTTCATGTTCTTTATTTATTTATTAAAAATGTGTGAACAATAGTTCCCACATTCATTTAACTGGTTATAATGCTTTTTCATTTAATTCATCTTTTTTATTTTTAATATTCATGTGTAAACACAATTTTTATGACGTAATTTTCTTTATTTCCTGCTTTCAACACGTGATCATTTAATTATTATTTTAAACTTTCATTATTGTTTTTAATAGTCTCGCGCAAATACAATTTTTATTTGAGATAAAACATAATCCTTTGCTCTTATTTAGAAATTGGCAACAATATAAAAAAATGACTTTTTCAATAAAAGATTTTTTACTCGATTTTTAAAGATTTTTTGAGTTTTTATTGTCCGACCGTGATATTTTTTTTATAATTTCTGAAAGCTTGTTATATTTCGCGTCTGGTGGTATGATTTTCGAATCCGTAGGATGGCTAGAAAGAAAAAAGTAATAGCTCTTCAAAAAAGTCCCTAGTAAAAAAGCGATGAGAATAACCCGGAATATCTACGCAGAATTTGATTGGTCCATTTCGTTTTTGGCTCAGTTCCAGATTACCTTTTTTTTTTTTTTTAATATAGAAGGATTTTATTTTCATGACTGACGAATTTTACTCCTTTTCAGATGACTGAAGGTGCGAATTTGCTGAAAAATGTGAATTTGAAATGTTCTTCAAAGAAGCATGTTGTTCTGCAACATACGTCGCACTTATGAGCCTATTTTGCTTTGGAGGCAAAAGCATTTTTCTTTCTTTCTTTTTTTTTGGGGGGGGGGGGAGTGGTAAAGTTTTTCAGATGAAAAAATTATCTTAAAATTTTACAAAAATACGACAAAAAAATGTAACTAAGACGTAAATTTTGTGTGCTTGTTAAAGGAAAGGGGGAGAGAGGTAGGTGAGAAATCCGAATTTTTGGTTGGGAAGAAGGGCAACAGAATTTTTTATGATGGATTAGAGAAATTTAAGAAAATGGAACACGTGCAAGTAAAGTCATTTAAAAGAAAAAGAATATTTTTTTTAAAGAAAAAGAAAAAGAAGGAGACAAACTTTACTTAAACCGAGTAGAAATTCCTCTTTAGTACAATATGCATTTAACACATGTAACGAAATTAGTTGAATTTTTCAATGCTGCCATCTCTGGGTTATAGTTTAAGCATTTCAATTTTAAATACAAAATTACAATTCTAAAACAGGTGATGTACATAAAATTTATTTAACTATCTGAAATGCTTTTTCATGCTTTTCTGGCCATGTCCACTTTACATTATTATCTAATAATTTATGCAAAGGTTCTAACACATCTGAAATATTAGGCAGGAAGTTTCTATAATACGAAATTAATCCCAAGAATGAACGCACTTGTGACACATTAGTAGGAAAAGGAGCATTCAAAATTGCATTAATTTCTTCTGGAGTAAGCCTTCTTGTGAAATTTTATATCCTAAATAGCTAACTTCCGAAACCATAAATTTTAATTTTTCCTTTTTTAATTTTATACCATGCTCAGGAAACATTTCATAATACATACAACTCTTTCAGAATGTTATGACTCAGATTTAGCACATATAATTACATCATATAAGAATACACCAACATAATCAAACTTTGTTTAATATATTTTCAATTTTTCTCTAAAAAATACCTGGCGCACATTTTTCTCTGAAAGCTAGCCTTAAAATTTTAAATAATCCTTTATGAGTATTAATAGTTAAAATTTTATTACTTTCATCATCGGCAGGTTGTTGCAAATAAGCATCTTTTAAATCAAAAACAGTAAATAATTTCCACCTGCTAATTTAGCAAATAATTCTTCCATTCTTGGAAGAGGAGAGTTATCATTTTCAGTATTAGCATTACCTGATACTCTATAATCACCACAAGTACGAACTGTACCATTTGCTTTTGAAACATTTACTACAGGATTAGAAAACTCAAAATAATTAACTGGTTTTAAAATACCCTCATTTGTTAATATTCCAATTCTAAATCAGTTTCTTTTCTCAAAGTAAAAGGAACAGGTCGAGATTTAAGAAAAACTGGTTTTGCATCATTTTTCAGAATTAATGAAACGGGAGGACTTTTGATCGTACGAATCCCGTCAGCAAAAACATTAGGAAAATTTCTAATTAAATCATCCTCCGAAATACTTTTAAACATATTTACATTAGGCCAAAATAATTTTAATGCTTTTAACCAAGTTTTATCAATTAAACTCGGACCTTCCTCTTTAATAACTAGCATTTTATATTAGGTATAAAATTATCATGAATAAAAAGATTTACATTTAATTCACCTAATACGGTCAAAGAATCCTTAGTATAAGATTGCAACTTAATATTAGATTTAACTAAAGGAGGTTTACCTGAGTACAATTTATCAGCACATACAATAGTGTGAGCAGCTCCACTATTCCAAAATTAATTTTAAGCACCAAAAAAGTGCTTTTTTAACTTCTTCTCGGTTTTACAAATCCATTTTATCCTAACTATTACATTCTATCGCTGTGCACTAATGTTGAAATCTATTAATTTCAATTATTTTGATATTCACTTTAAACCAAACGGATTTTAATAACCTTGAGTTACCTCCTTTTTTGAGTCCTAAACAAATTTGGAAACTGCCTTCTAATACGTGATCCCGTAGAAAGTGCAATTTAGAGGGCATCCTATTAAGGAAAAAAAAGTAGTAAAATTTTGAAAAAATTACAAGGATATTCCAGAATTACACTTATTTGTTCTAAACTATAAAATTAAAATTGTCCTTTTCCAACTTCTAGATACGCATATGAATACTTAATCATATTTATTTTTATTTGTGATATATTCAAATTAGGAGCATCTATTAATAAAAAAAAAATCCATCTTGATATCTGTAAAATTAACAGAGATATTAAAATCCAAAATTCGTGACTTACACCACTTAAGCATACATCTGAGCGACGCGATATCAGTTCATTTGAAATGCAAGTTAGGGATCGGTCATAAATTTATACAGTATAAAAAGTCGATCTAAGACAATGCCTTAACTTTTAGATCTAAAATAACAGCGTAGAGATTTTTGCGTTAAACTTTCTTGAGGAATATGCTAGAAGTCAGCATGAACCCGAGCTTGGCACCAGGCTCGTAACTGGCACGGTCCGTGTCTTTGTTGTTCTTAGAACGTGTCGGGCAGGCAATAAGTTTTGTTAAAATAGTAATAGCGATAGTGAAAATTCTCTTAATGGCATCATTGGAAATATATTTTAATAAATTACATAGAAATTTCAAAAATCTACTTTTTGTTATACAGCTTCAAATGTTATGATGTTTTTAAACCCATTTTTTATTTATTCCAAACGACATTGTTTCTTAAAAATAAATCTTTATTCGAATGTAATAGTCAAAGAGTATAAATAATCATTAACGTTGCTATTGCGTATTTTTTTAATAGATGCCAAGCTCCCACTGATCTTCCGTTATAAGTGTGTTTATTTGACCCAGGTTTAATCATTGACATCTCATACAAATAGACGCCGGATCAGCAACCCTTTTTTGAAGAAAACATGTCCCTTCTCACCAGCACCTGCTGGTCGGAGAATATTATGCCAAACAGGTTTTTTTCCCTCCCAGAAAGCGGCATCCTTTCGCCGTTTTATGGCCATGAAAGGTGAAAAATGTTTTCTTCAACTCTCTCGGGAGAGAAGAAAGGGATCCGGTGTCCACTTATATTAGAAGTCAATGGGTGTAATACGTTCGAACCAGAAACTCTTTTAAGAAATTCAATTGAATAAATTCGACTTAAAACCTTTAAATTAAATAAGTCAAAGATTCATTAAATAAATTTTCTGGTTTTAAAGTTGTTAACTGGTTTAAATTAATCTACATATTACAGGGGATTAGCGGGAGGTTTGTCCGCTATGTTTTTGTCATGCGAACACATAGTAATCTAAAATATACTGAAAAAATTTCTTATAAATATGTATGTAGTATTCTTTAAAATAATCGTAATTGTATCTTAAAAAAAATGGGAATTTTTTGTACAAATTTCGGCCTGTGCAGAAATCTAAAATATGCACAGACCCCTGTCTAAATGAATTAAGTAAAATTAAGTGCATCGCCCATGACAATGGTTTTATTTCACATCATATCATTAATCCCATCTATGACCTGAAACATAAAGTGCATAAAATAAATTTATATCTCTAATAAACTTAGATTTTGTAGCTTTGACTGTATACGAGATTTGTATGAGAGATCAGGGTATGCGTTAAACAAATTTAATATCTGAACCCACTAACAAAACTATGTACTAACTATCGAAATTCACATTTCACTTATTTTTCAAGAGAAGGAAAAGAAAGAAGACAACTGTGCTAGACAATATGTGACTTACAATGTAATGAAACAGAATATCTCTGAAGTAACTTATGATACAAGTATAGCGATAATTTGGCAGAACAGTATAGAGAACAGTTATTTTAGTAATAAAAGCTGATAACATAATATTTGTCATTTTTAGACAATATAGTTTAGTTCTCAGGTACAAATATTTTTAATTTTTTTAATATTTTTAATATTTTAAATTAATATTCTTAAAAATGCTGAATCAAAATTAAAACATATATTTCTGTTTAATTAAAAGAAAAAAAATTCAATTCGACAAATAATATTTCGTGTTATAACAATTTAAAATTACTCTGAATTTTTTGAAAAAAAAATATTTTTTAAATTTTGTAAGAAGTCTTATGATGTGATTCTGTTTACAAATTATATGATTAATAATCACAAAAAATTCGAAATTTTAACTCTATACATAAATTAAAAAAAAATAAATGTTTCCCAGACACCTTACAGTAACATTGTTTCTTGAATTACACGCATTTCAATTTGTGTCTGATCCATTGACATCTCACACAAATAGACGCCGGAACAGCAACCCTTTTTTGAAGAAAACATGTCCCTTTTTTGAAGAAAACATGTCCCTTTTTTGAAGAAAACATTCTCCCACCAGCACCTGCTGGTGGGAGAATATTGTGCTGGTGGGAGAATATTATGCCAAACAGGTTTTTTTTCCCGTCAAACTGTCACTGGAATTCCACCGCATCCCACCGTTGCTGAGAGAACGTAAACAGAAAGTCGCCAGAAAGTGGCACCCTTTCGCCGTTTTTTAGTGATGAAAGGTGAAAGATGTTTTCTTCAACTCGCTCGAGAGAAGATAGGAATCCGGCGTCCATTTATATTAGAAGTCAATGTGTGTGATCTGATCCCTTAAAACCTCACGAATTATTAAAACGGACATATCTAATTTTTATATTTTCTCAAATAACCCCCTCCCCAACCCCATGGAGTTGCGACTTATCTCATCAAATTTTGCACCTTTTTTTTCTGAAGCTTTGCAATTGGAAGTTTGTGCTTAGGGGCAATATTTCAGGAGATAGTCTATTGTTTCGATATTTATGAATCACACTGTATATATATATATATATATATATATATATATATATATATATATATATATATATATATATATATATATATATAATGTACATAGTGTGTCTCTCATGACAAAACAAAATGTAATATTTTTAGAAATTTAGTATAAGTTAATAAATTAATTTTAAAGCCTTTTTCCATAAGCCAGGGGCAGGTGATAAATAGCTAAATAATATTTATGGTTGCAACTGTATATTAGTTAAAATAACAATGGAGTTAATTATGCTCTAAACCACACTCGTTAAAATATCCCAACTGGCTGTGAAACTGCAAAATGAAATATTTTAAGCACTAAAAAATAGAAAATAAAATATAAAGAGTGTAATGTTAAAAAAAATAATACGCTTTTATTTTTTCCTAGTCATTAATAAATACAAAAGTATACGTTTTTCTAGTAATATAAACAACAACAACAACAAATCCTAGGCCATATACGGTTGTTTATTATTTATAGAGGGCTCTACTATAATAAATAGTACGAAATAATTTTCATGATTTTTAAAGCTGTCTCAACACTAAGCATTTTGTTGCATTATTGTAAGAACCACTTGCATTATTGTAAATGAATATGAAAACTTAGAAGAAATGGTAAATGTTATCACAACTGGTCAATGAGTTGCCGATTGTTGACGATAGTTCCTTCTTGAGAAAGGTGAAGACCTTAATCTCATAACCAAAAAAAAAAAATCTTTATTTTTTTTCATAAAGTCGAAAAAGGGCTGAATCCTTTGGAACTTTTTATATAGATAGATTCTAAACGAGATAAAGACGCATATAAGGTTGCTTATTTCATTTAAATATCTAACTTTTAATACATTTCAAAAGTTTAATATTTGAATACATAATTGGCATCTTTTGTATAAAATTGTTTTTTTTTTTGGTGTAATGGATCTAAAACATTACATTACACATAACAATTTTTTACTCTGTAAGGGATGGAATGGATTTGGGTACTTATTATCCGGGCCAGGTAGTATTCACTGCGCCAACAGTAGATCCGAAAACATTAGTTACAGTAACCCTTATACTTTTGCTTTCTTCATTTTAACTGGATAGTGAATATTATAAAGTTGCCGTATTAAAGGCAGTGGCGGAAGTATTTATATGCATATAACTACATAACATGATATAGCATATATATATATATATATACAGTCCCTTGCCAAATTATTAGACGCAGTTGTTTTTATTATAATTTGTTAAATATCTGGAAAGATACATGAGGAATTATCTTGAAACTTTAGGAGTGTAAACAACATGATCAACGTCATATATTTCCGAGAAGATTTGTTCTTGAAACCCCATAAGGGGCCACCAACAAATTGAAGAAAAACGAATACGTTTTTGATAACCCTGTAAAAACCAATATCACAAAAGCGTTGAAACGGTATCACACGCTTAGGAGGCTTATTGTAATAATTTGGGTTCATTTTTATGAAGATAGCATGTATACTCGAAGAGAAATTCAGGTTTTTATAAAAACAGTCCCAAATTTTACTAAGTTTTTGGCTTATAATTTGCAGAGTTTTTAATATAAAAACAAGTTATTTTCAGAAAATATGACAAGCAAAATTATGCACAATACCCTGCAATCAGAATTAAAAAATAATAAAAATTGCAGGAAAAATGAGCAGGTTTACTAAATATTTTGTCACTGCGCATGCGCAATTCAATCAAAATATACTGTGCATAATATATTAGCTAAATATATAGACCAACTTTTATGAAAGTCTCAAAAACATAGCTTGAAAATTCTGATAGTGATCATCGATAGAATAAGCTCGAAATTCGCTGTTCCCAAAAGGAAGCAAAGAGATGAGGAGTTGTATCAAATATAAAATGAGAAACACTTCATTCTTATTATGTCAACTTTCATAAGCTAGTATATTTGGATACAACCCCTCATCTTTTTTGCTTCCTTTTGGGAACAGCGAATTTCGAGCTTACATTATACTTTGAACTTGTACCTTTACATCATATTATCATATAAGAAAACCTTCAACAATCTCTTTGTCCCAGAGGTTCTCTGTGGTTTTATCGAAACCATTTTTTTCAAAGATAATTGAATGTGTCAAACTTTTAGAAAGCAACCATCATTTGTTTCAAAATGTTTTGCCTTTTATGGATGATGAGGAAGACTTATCTTAACAAAAACACGGTTACCATTAATTCAAAATAAATTCTTAGTCACCAACAACAGGACTGTACCATAAATGAACTATTGCATGAACAATAGAACTTTTGTATATAATTATATCATAATCATCATAATAATTAACTATTTTACCTATTTTAGACATTTGGGATTATTTTTAAACTCATAAATCTCTTTCTAATTTAGTAAATAAATATGTAGTATTTTAATGTATTTTTGTAGAACGCTGAGCTTTGCAGCGAAATTGAGCTTCTGCCGCTCCAACAAGTTAAAAATCCTATCGTATATATTATTTCTCCTGTCAACATCCCTTTTTCTACGAAAATACGAAACGTAGAACGACGAATGAGATACCATAAGAAATGATTTTGAACAGGTTTCTGACATAGTACACTTACATATTCCTAAAACATGTTTCTTGATTAAAATTTACTGATAATTATAAATTAAATCGGCATTGATTTCATGAAAGAAATGAAAGGTTTTCCTCAAATTACTGTTGCCACAAAAATAAAATACCACATTATAGGATGCTCAACAATGATTATAAAAAACACCACATGAGTTTATTTTATATTTGTGATTAAAAAGCGAAGTTGAAATTGAAACGTTTAGATTTATATTTCCATGTCCCATGTTTTTCCCGAAGCGGATGCTGTCATCCTCTAATGCAGTTTAAAATACGATTGTTAATTTTTTTTCTCGCGCGACCTTGGATCCGTTTTTACTCTAACTTTGATGGAATAAATTAGATGATATTCTGGCTTGACTAACAATTAAATGTTGTTTGCAGATATTTTTATACTCGCATTTTCTTTAGAAGTTTAAACCTGCATCTAATAAATATTACATATTGATAAAAAAATATTAGATTGTAGTGCGAAATACTCGCACGGGCCCACTGGTTATCTGTAATTTAATTATTTTATTAATTACAAAGATCTAAATTTTTCTCGGGGAAACCCAGAAAAATTGAGTTTTCCATTGTAAATATATTGTATTCATATTGTATTTAATCTTTAAATTCTCAATCAGTTTTCCCTACGGGTCCTTTAGATGCAATCTGCTGGATGGGGTTTGTGAGTGCTTAAGCCATTCGGTAGTCCTCCCCATCCAGCTGACTCTCTTGACTCTCTCATTCTAAACATTAATAACAAAAATACTAACAGGTGAAATGAAATGCAGTTTTCTGCAAAATAATACAGAAATCTAAGAGTTTTTTCTGGTATCAATTAATTTTGTGTCCGACAAAACTCCACTGGATTTCTTTTTGTGGAATTATGTTAAAGACAGGGTTTATCAACCATCTGTTTCTGATATATAAGTTTTAAAGAAAATGATACAAATAGCAATCCTCACTGTTACACCGCAAATGTTAAAAAAAAACACTGGAGGGAAATCGAGTACCGGATCGACGGACGCTACTAACGGAGCTCACGTACTTTGAAAGTACTATAAAAGAAAAAAAAACCTCTTAGATTTCTTCATTCTTTTGCAGCAAACTGCATTTCATTTCATCTGTTAGTATTTTTGTTATTAATGTTTAGAATGATAAAGACCTTTCTCGGGCACGCTGTATATTATATTCATTGATACAGTATATTTACGTTACATAATATTTATATTCATTCTGGTAGACACAACAAATCACTGGAAATAAAACTACCATCGTTAATATCGTTATAACCATTTTTAGTGATCTATCTGCCTGGCCTGGATAATATGTAAGTACCTGGATTTGTTAAAATTTGACCAGCTTTGGTCATATTGTTGTTGGAGGGATGCTTTAAGGAGGACGTTTAAAGAGAAAGTTACCCGAATTTTGACCGAAAGCGACCCGAATGATCATGCATCTGGACTTCAGGCTGAACTTTGTTTACCAATTGGATCCAGAGTTATGTTACGTACCAGTCTGTGGACAGGTAAACGGTGCATTTGGTACGGTAAAATATTTTGTCACTATTATTGGCCCAGAACATCGGCCTCCTGGCTTGCCACAAACTGTTTGATTATGATGATCATGGGCCATTTCTAACTGAAAGACTTTCCCCTGTCACACTTATTTCTAAATGTTGGAAAGAAAAAAAATATATCATGTTTACGAACTCAGTTGCCTTTTACAGTGGCATACTCTGTCGCCATACACAAATCCCAGGGTTTAAATTTGTTAAAAATTGGTGTAGATATGTGTCCACAGGAATTGTCATTTGAAGCAACTTGTGTTGCTTTTATTAGAGTACATCGTTTAGATGATATTCACATTGAAATGCCTTTCGCTAATGATAGGCTGAGCCAAATTAGAAGAATGGGGACACTTGCTGATAGATTAACATTTTAGAATAACCTGTGGCAACTGATGACGGAATAAACACTTGAAAATGAAGATTCAACAGCTGTTACTGCAAACTTACTTTTTTACTTTTTAAACAGTAAACATAAAAATAAAATATTTTTTTATTTTAAAGTTATTTTTTAATTTCATGCGACTCATTGCTCCAAAATTTTGGCTAAACGGATGCTATTTTCTTTATTTTACGTTATTTAAACGATGTATTGCGTTATTTAGAGAAACTAGTACCCCAAATCATTTCTTAACGGTTTAAGGAACGATCCTTGCAAGATTTTTGAAATGAAATCTGTTCGTCTAACGGAAGGTTTGTAATATTGGAACTAAAGTTTATAACTAGCTCCTAAAAGGAAACATTTTTCCTAATTCTTTTAAAAATCGAAATCAGTTTTTTTCGAAATTTTGTGAATTACTTATACGTCAGCACAGCACGATAAATGAAATTATCTTTTAAATTTCAAAGTGTGAGAGTTTCGCATGCGCTGGTTAATTCTACTCTTCATCCGTTCTACTTTCTTTTTTAATTCGACTCTTTTTCCTGGTAAGTCTTTCCGGTATTTGTGGAGGTTGCCGTAATATTTCGGATGATCCATACCAGAAATGTCAAAATTTGGCGTTTTTTATGTGAAACTTTCTTTTTTTTTTTTACAAATAATCATATACCTTTTTTTTTTTTACAATTTTAAAAGGTAGATCTACACTAACACTTGATTTTCCTACTAATTTCAGTTGTATAATGCAACAGACTTAAAATTCGAGCTTTAGACAAGTGGTGTGTTACTGCCCCTTTCTGGATTTTGAAATTTAATTAATTACATTTTCTGTATGTCTGATTATTATAATAATAATAAAATATAGTCTTCACAAAGACTGTGGAATATTTAAACGCTTGGTAAAAGAAGAACTAAGAATTTTTCGTCAGGGGCGAACACCCCACCCCCTGAACCCCTCGTAAAAGACAATTTTAACACTTTCCAACCTAGTTAAAAAGAGTTTATGAATTCGGTTTTCTGTCCATCTATCTGTCAGTCTGTCCGTGCTCAAAAGCGCGTAAATGTACTCGAAATTCATGTTTGATATATGTTACTGAGAAGTAACATTACGTATTCAGTATTCACCATGAAGTGTGTACTATTTTTGGATAGTTTACAGGGATAACCAAAAGTATTCTGTTATATTACGGTCCAGTGCATTTCACTTATGTTAAACTGTTTCAAACGTAATAAAATTGATATGGATCCCTGTGGTCCGTGGCAATATATTTTCTTTAGAGAATAGAATGAGTAACAATTATAGTTTTTATTTACAGGAACACTCAAAAGTATTAAGTTAAATTACTGTCAATGGGAAAAAATCGTTTTCAGAGCATTTGCATGGTGTTACACTTTTTCAAGCATAATGAAATTGGTATATATTACTGAGGTATACTACAAGAGGTTTTCTATAGATTATTAAGTGCGTATAATTCGTCATTTATTTATAGAGACACTCCAAAAAGTTTGGTTACAGGACAGACTATGAGTCATAACTGTTGGATGTGCGTTTTCAATTGAAACATGCAATTTAAAACTTAACTAGTTTTTGGTGCATTACAAGGTATGTAGATCATATACAAGGTTGCACGTAAGAATTCGTAGAAATTACCGGCTATGGATAGCAATCGCTATACATGAATTTTACTGCGTTGTGTTGTGTTTAAACGATACGTTTTTATTTACATTTGATATCTCATTTTGTTTTCTGAACAAAAATGAAATTTATTAAAAATATTGTGTTGGAAAGTGTATTTCATAGTGCATGCCGTGATGCATGATTTTTAGTTCTTGTTAATTCTGCATTCTTTTTAACGTTCATGTGTTTCTAATTTATCTTAAACAGACGCTTTAGGTAGGAAAATCGCCCTAGCGCTAAAAAACAAAAACAAAAAAAACCCCACTTTTTTATCTTTATTTTTAATACGTTGTTAGAAACTTATTTTTGATTATTTCTCCATAATCACAAAGTATAATTTAGTAATGCTCAATATAATTCTGTAAACAAACCTGCTGGGTGGGGCTAGTTGAGCTTAAGCCGAAAGATAGGCCACCCCGCCCGGTTTGAGCATGACATTGTTAATATTTAACACTTTCCAACATAGTTGAAAAGTGTTTATGAATTCGGTTTGTCTGTCTGTCTGTCTGTCCGGGCTCTAACTCGCGTAAATATACGCCGATTGTCATGCGATCGATATATGTTATTGAGGCACACTATAACGTGTTCCGTATTGAAAATGAAGAGTGTAGCAGTTATAGTTTTTTTACAGGGACACTCAAAAGAATTCCGTTACATTACGATGTATGAGAAAAAGTTATTTGCGGTTTATTTTAATGATGTTACACAATTTCAAACATATTGAAATTGATATATATCACTGAGGTGCACTACAAGAGGCTTACTATAGACTATTGTGTGCATGGCAGATATAGTTCCTTTACAGGGACACTCAAAAGAATTCCGTTACATTACGATCAATGGAGAAAAATCCTCTGCGATTTATTTGAATAATGTTTCACTAATTCAAACATATTGAAATTGATATATATCAGTAAGATGTATTACAAGAGACTTACTATAGAATATTGTGTGTATAGCATTCATCGTTCACTTACAGGAAACATAAAAGAATTCGGTACTGTCTGTTAACAATAACTGCTGGAACTGCGTTTTCAGTTGATGAACGAGTTTTTAAATTTAACTCTTTTTTTTGTCTATTACTTGGTGTGTATAACTTGTATATATCATATACAGGGCAGCACAAAAGTTCTCGAGTATATTTCCGTTTATTGACGGAAATTGCAAAGGGGAATTTTAAACTGTGCTAAACGTTTTGTAACTGAAATAAAATTTAGCATTCTATGTAGTATAATTACAAATCTATAGATCATAGACAGGGGCTGCGCAAAATAATTCGAATATTTTTCAGGATATTGAAGGTTATTCTAAAATTGCGTTTTAAATATGTTACGTGTTTTCCAAAATGTTTGCTTAGATATCATCTTTCACTTTATTAGACGGTAAAGATGTGTAAAATTATTTTGGAAGTTTTGGAAAGTGTTACATAATCTATGCCTGACGCATGATTTTTCATATCTGTTTGTCTGGCTTTCACGTTTAAAAATTGTCTTGCAGAATGAGTTCTACCAAAAATTTCTTGGTTTAGCTTATTTCATGTATATATTTCGCATTTTGAAAAATAGAGTAAGCTGGGGACTGCAGGCACACCTGTTGCAAAACCTTGCCCCTCCCTACATTTCATTTTGCCGGAGCCAATGTTTATCAGTATTTAAAGCTATATATTTTATTAATTTCAAAGATTTAGGTGAGAGGGAGACCCCCTTGCCCCTCCCTACATTTCATTTTGCCGGAGCCAATGTTTATCAGTATTTAAAGCTATATATCCTATTAATTTCAAAGATTTAGGTGAGAGGGAGATCCCCTTGCTCCTCCCTACATTTCATTTTGCCGGAGCCAATGTTTATCAGTATTTAAAGCTATATATTTTATTAATTTCAAAAATTTAGGTGAGAGGGAGACCCCCTTGCCCCTCCCTACATTTCATTTTGCCGGAGCCAATGTTTATCAGTATTTAAAGCTATATCTTATTAATTTCAAAGATTTAGGTGAGAGGAGACCCCCTTGCCCCTCCCTACATTTCATTTTGCCGGAGCCAATGTTTATCAGTATTTAAAGCTATATATTTTATTAATTTCAAAGATTTAGGTGAGAGGGAGACCCCCTTGCCCCTCCCTACATTTCATTTTGCCGGAGCCAATGTTTATCAGTATTTAAAGCTATATATCTTATTAATTTCAAAGATTTAGGTGAGAGGGAGATCCCCTTGCCCCACCCTACATTTCATTTTGCTGGAGCCAATGTTTGCCAGTATTTAAAGCTATATATCTTATTAATTTCAAAGATTTAGGTGAGAGGGAGATCCCCTTGCTCCTCCCTACATTTCATTTTGCCGGAGCCAATGTTTATCAGTATTTAAAGCTATATATTTTATTAATTTCAAAAATTTAGGTGAGAGGGAGATCCCCTTGCCCCTCCCTACATTTCATTTTGCCGGAGCCAATGTTTATCAGTATTTAAAGCTATATATCTTATTAATTTCAAAGATTTAGGTGAGAGGGAGATCCCCTCACCACCCTCCCCCATCCTACGTATGCCTGCCCGTGAGCGTGAGTAATTTTTGGAGACCATTATATTTTTGAAAAGGAAGTCTTTAACTTCTTAATGCACAAAAAACATTTTAATTCCAAGACTTTATAAACTGCATTGTACAGTTTTGACACACGTTCTATGGCCTAATCAAGTTACTTTTTTTTATAAAATAATACCCAATTTAGTGGCTAGAGAAGTATGTTAAACACCTTACATTTATTCGAAAAACTTTTCTGACGGTGCTGGTATATATTGTGGTATATTTGTTTCACAGTCATCCGACATGTGATACCAATTATAATACATTCAGACACTTAAGTGTCTGAATTTATAAACATCTTAAGTTTAGACGGATAATAATTATTTAGACAATTTTCTCAGTCTGTTTGTACCAGGATCATAGTAAGACACTCATCTGGTGGGCTTTATGAACTTCACATGTCCGCTAAAATGCATTATTATATTATTAACCAACCACTCAGAATTAAGGAAATGCATTTCCAAATCTCTTGGCACGCTGAATTTCAATACGCAGTAAAATTATGGTGCTACTATTGAACTTTTAAAAGTTGTATACAGTTTTCATATGAATATAAATCTTCGTGAAAACACCTGTAAATTGTTTTTTCTATTGAAATAAAGTCTTTAAACGTATTTATCTCAGTTGTACTTGTTTTAATTTTCGTTTCTTTTGAAACCTAATGCAATATTAAAAAAAGCTGTTTGATATTTTTATTTGATTGAACATTTCAAAAAATAAATAAGGTTTAAAGAATGGAATGGCAATTTATTGAAATTGTTCTTGAAAGATTACCAAAATTGTTATTTTTTAAATATAGCTGTAGTTTAAATTGCATTTTTTTTTTTTCAAAAATTAATACCGTTAAAGAAAATCCGTTTATCGAATTCTTTGTCTCTATTACTAATGACAAACAACCTACAAAGTCTTCATAAAAATATTTTCGAAATGTCAAGTTTGAACTGTAACATAATGCTGTACAGTAATTCTTAAAGACGCACTTCTCATTCTGTAAGTACCTACATAATATAGGGTGTTTTTGTAGTAAAAATAGTTTATTTACTGTGGGACCTTTTAACGTGCAGTTAATGGCCACTCTAAGTTTATGTATATTTAAGTAGGGGTAATCTTTCAATATAAAAATATATATATTTCCTGTCTTTATATAGTAAACAGTTGAAAATCATATAAATAGGTAAAGTCTTCTTACCTTCTGTTTTCGGGATTCAGGAATTGTGTATCCAATTTTATCGTGTCATTTATTTATGACTCTGGTTCCGTGTTTTCACATTTCACGTTCTCTCTTCCACTTATCACTACTTAACCGTGAAGGAAGAAAATTATTATTAAAAAATTGAGTATTATGAAATTGAATGGATTCATTGGTTTAGAAGGTTAAAAATATTTAATAGTATATTTTACATTTTTTTTTACATGTTTAAAGATATAAAAGTTTTATACGCTTTAGGAGCGATTAAAAGTCACGTCTTTCAGTCCGGAAAAATCATGTTACACTGACGTTGAAACAGTCTATAAAGAACATAGTTGCTATGGCTGCATGAGGCCCATTTTTGGGGTATTCACAGTTTTAAGTGTTTACAGAAGTTCTCGCACATGGCTTTGACGTCACGAGCAATCTGGTTTCTCAAGTGCAGAAAGTTTCGGTTTGATTATAGCTTCCTGAGTGATAAGCTGGGATTACGTGTTTCGGAGAAAGAGGGTTTTCAATACACCCCCCTTAATCCCAGGTTGAAGGAAGTTCTTGCAGTTTCAGTCTTTCAAGGTTTCTCAGATGTTCAGGTTTGGGAGTGGGCTTGGTCAACAGATCTGCGATCATGGATTTGCTAGGACAGTACTTCAGTGCGATTATCTTTGCTTCTGTTAGGTGTTTGATGACGTGGTACTTCACCTCGATGTGTTTTGTCCTGTTGGAAAGTTTCTCGGATTCCGTCATCTTTTTCGCTGAGAGATTGTCCTCGTATAGTGTAATTGGACAATTTTGCGGTAAATCTAGATCGTCTAGAAGTTTTATGAGCCAAACGATTTCATTGGCTGCGCTTGCTGCTGCTACGTATTCCGCTTCGGCGGATGATTGAGCGATGCAAGACTGTCGTTTGGATATCCAGTAGATTGGATTCTTGCCTATCATAAAAACATTTCCTGTAGTAGATTTTCGCGTTTCGGGATCTTGTGCCCAATTTGCATCTGAATATGCTTCTAAGATTGGTGCATGTTCGGTGTTTATAATTAAGTTTAAGTTCTTGGTGGTATTTAGGTATCTCATTATACGCTTCAAAGCTTTCCAGTCTATTTCGGTTGGTTTTTCATTTTTCCTGCTTAGAATGTTTACAGCCGTTAGTATATCAGGTCTAGTTACTGTCGCTAAGTATAATAATGCACCTATTCCTTGTCTGTACTTGTGATTATTTGGAAGTAGGTTTTCGTTATTATTTATTTTTAGATAACCTGTGTCCATGGGTGTGCTGTATGGTTTACTTTCTTCAAGATTAAATTTATTTATTATTTCACTAATTTTCGTTGTTTGGTTTAGAGCGTAGCCGTTGTCTAATTTCTTTATGCTTATTCCTAGGTAATTCGTTACTTCTCCTAGGTCACTAAGTTTGAATTTAAGTTTAAGTTTCTCTACAAATTTTTCAATGTTTTCTTTGTTTCCTGCTACGAGCAGATCGTCCACGTATACAATTATGTAGACTGTGTCTTCCTTGTTTTTCTCTTTGCGCGTAAATAAACAAGTGTCTGTAGTGCTTTGCACAAATTTCATTTCCTTTAATGTTTCACTGATTTTCGTGTTCCAGGCTCTCGCGGCCTGTTTAAGTCCGTAAATAGCCTTCGTTAATTTGCATACTTTATTTATTTGGTCTGGTTTCTCATGACCTTCGGGTTGTGTCATGTATATGTCTTCGTCTAGCTCTCCGTGTAGAAAAGCTGTTTTGATGTCTAGGTGGTGCACGTTAAATCCGTGGTACGCAGCTGCTGCTAGAAATGTGCGGATTGTTGTGTGAGACACCACTGGGGCAAAAGTCTCGTCATAATTTTCACCATATTTTTGAAGAAAGCCTTTTGCAACTAGGCGGGCCTTGTATCTCTTCACGTTTCCCATATCGTCATATTTGACTTTAAAAGTCCATTTACTTCCTATGATTTTCTTTCCCTGTGGAGGTTCGACTAGTTCCCAGGTTTTATTCTCCTTTAACGAATTTATTTCCTCTTGCGCGGCGTTTATCCAATTTTGTCTTTCAATGGGATTTTTAGTGTTTATCATTTCTAACCAGTCTTTGGGTTCGTTAATTATGTTTGTTTTCACTGTGTATGCGAAGCGATCGGGTGGTACTCCCCGATTTGTCCTCTCTGATCTTTGCGGTTCACTTGTGGATTGTTTGGGCTCGGGTGGTTCGCATTCTTCAGGTGTAAAGTCTATCAATATTTCCTTTGAGTTATTTTCAACTAATTGTTCATTTTCTACGGGTTTTGATTTTTCCTCTTCCGGGTTGCTATTGTTTTGAGTGTAAGGACATTTATTTTCAAGGAATTTGACGGATCTTGAAAGTATGACTCTTCCGTCGTTTGTGTATATTCTGAATCCTTTACTTCTGTTATCGTAACCGACAAATTTTCCCTGTTGTGCGGTTTCGTCTAATTTTCCGCGTTTTGATTTATTTATGTGTGCATAGGCTAAGCATCCGAATACTTTTAAGTAATGGATATTGGGCTTCCTATTTGTCCACATTTCGTATGGGGTTTTATAGTTTGATCTTGTCGGTAAGCGGTTTTGAATATGGTTGGCAGTGCATATTGCTTCTCCCCATAGTTTTTGCGGTAATTGCGCCTCTATTAACATGCTGCGGGTCATTTCTAGTAAATATCTATTCTTTCTCTCCGCAATTCCATTCTGGCTGGGTGATTGTGGTACTGTGAGTTGGTGCTCTATGCCTTTTTCGCTTAGGTATTCTTCCATTTCGGTACTAGTGTATTCACCACCGTTGTCTGATCTTATACTGTTTGGGTATCTCCTGAATTTATTGTGTACTAGAGATATGTAGTCTTTGAATTTATCGAATACTTCGCTTTTTCTGGACATTAAATAGATTACACAAAATCTTGTTTTGTCGTCGATGAAAGTTACGAAGTATGTTTTTCCACCGATTGTAGGGGTCTGCAACGGACCACAGACGTCGCTGTGTATCAACTCGATTTTTCGTGTGGCTCTGTATGACGCGTGTTTGGGGTACGGTGCTTCTGTTGTTTCGCTCTTATGCATACCTCACATTTGTTTTCGTGTCTGCAGTTATTTATCGTTATTCCTGTAACTAGTTGATTTGTTTGCATTTCTTTAATTGTTTGATAACTACGGTGTCCCATTCTGCGGTGCCATAATTCCACACAATTGGGATTTTGACAGCTGTATGTCATGTTTACATAATTTTGTTCTCTAGTATCGTTAGTTAAATTTATTTCATATAGATTATTTTTCAACTTTCCTTCTAATATTGTTTTACCGTCATTTATTATGCTGCACTTTTCTTTTTCAAAGGTTACTTCACAACCGTTTTGGGTCGCCTTGCTTACGGAAAGTAGGTTTGTTTCTATTTTAGGTATGTATAGGACGTTTTTGAGTGTAATTTCTTGTCTTTTGTTTTCCGTTTGAATTTTTATTTCTCCGGAACCATATGATGTTAATTTGTTACCGTTTGCGACTGTTATTTCTGTTTCGGCGTCTTCGTTGAAGTTTGAAAGTAATGTTTTGTCGTTGGTAATATGATTTGAGCTGCCGCTATCTATTATCCATGTATTTGTTTGAGCTTTGTCCGCTAAAAATGCTGCGTTATTTATTTTATCATTCTTTGTTTCGTGTTCCTCATTTTTAGGATTCGGGTTTGTCTTTTCGAAGCATAGTGATGATGAGTATTGCTTTTGTTTGTAATGTCTGTTTGGTTGCGGATGGTGGTTAGATGTTTGTTGAGTGTAGCTGTTTTGGTTCTGTCGTTTTACGAACCAGCATTGGGCAGTATTGTGATTTCTCATTTTGCAATGTGTGCAGTATCTATTCTCTCTTTTGTTGTTATTTACGTATGCAGAATTCTTTAGTATTTTATACGCTTTTGATGTATTTTGCGGAATATCTGTGTTTTCTGCTCTTCTCATGTATTCGTCGATTAACTTCGTTCTTAGGAAATTAGGTGTCAGATCGGTCTCGGGGCGCGATTCAAGTGCGGTGATCAAGACGTCATAAGACCTTGGTAAAGAGCATAGCATTATAGCTGAAATATGTGAATCGCTTATGCGTTCACCAATCGCGGCTAATTTATCTATAAGCTCTAGTATATTTGTTATGTGCGTTTGCATATTTCCGTTCTCACTTAATTTGGTGTTGTATAATTTCCTAAGGAGAAAGAGCTTGCTTGATAGGGATTCGCGTTCGTGGATTTCTTTCAGTTTGTCCCATGTTTGGCGAGCAGTTTCGAGATTCTTTATGTGTATTATTTGCGCGTCTTCGATGCTCAAATTTATCAGAGCACGCGCTTTCTTATCTTTTTTGTTCCAAGCGGAAAATGCCGCATCCGTGCTAGCTGGAGCTTGCTCCGTTATAGTTTCGATTAAATCATCTTTCGTTAATATCATCTCGATCTTGAATCGCCAGTTAGCGTAGTTTGTGGCGTTTAATTTGTCTATCATTTGAGTATCTCTAAATGACGCCATCATTAAGTTCTTCTTTTCTTCTTTTACTTTTACTTTTTCTTTTTATATTTTTTATACACTACTTTTTGTTTTTATTTTATTTTATATATAGCGCAGATTCAGACATTTAGTCTCGAATTCTTTTTCAGGCTCGAAATCTTTTTTATTGTAGTAAAAATAGTTTATTTACTGTGGGACCTTTTAACGTGCAGTTAATGGCCACTCTAAGTTTATGTATATTTAAGTAGGGGTAATCTTTCAATATAAAAATATATATATTTCCTGTCTTTATATAGTAAACAGTTGAAAATCATATAAATAGGTAAAGTCTTCTTACCTTCTGTTTTCGGGATTCAGGAATTGTGTATCCAATTTTATCGTGTCATTTATTTATGACTCTGGTTCCGTGTTTTCACATTTCACGTTCTCTCTTCCACTTATCACTACTTAACCGTGAAGGAAGAAAATTATTATTAAAAAATTGAGTATTATGAAATTGAATGGATTCATTGGTTTAGAAGGTTAAAAATATTTAATAGTATATTTTACATTTTTTTTACATGTTTAAAGATATAAAAGTTTTATACGCTTTAGGAGCGATTAAAAGTCACGTCTTTCAGTCCGGAAAAATCATGTTACACTGACGTTGAAACAGTCTATAAAGAACATAGTTGCTATGGCTGCATGAGGCCCATTTTTGGGGTATTCACAGTTTTAAGTGTTTACAGAAGTTCTCGCACATGGCTTTGACGTCACGAGCAATCTGGTTTCTCAAGTGCAGAAAGTTTCGGTTTGATTATAGCTTCCTGAGTGATAAGCTGGGATTACGTGTTTCGGAGAAAGAGGGTTTTCAATAGTTTTCAGGGGTCAAAAGTAGCGCGCGACAAGTAGCGAAACTACAGTAGTCGCTACTTTAACAGTAGTTTGTAGTGTAGTACGCTATATCTTGAATAATGTAGTGTAGCGAGTAGCGCGATACAAAGAAAACAGTAGTTTGTAGCGAGAACCGACGCTACGTTTAACGTTACTTGAAAGGGGGAAAATGTTACATTCTAAAAATCAAGTAGCAAAATTATTTCTGCGCAACAATTTGCGAATCTCAGTCGCAAATCTCAGCTGCGATGGACAGCGACACATCACATGAATTCATAGATTTTTTTCCATTTACACTTGCTGCTAAAATCAAGTACTAACCCGCTAAAGGAATTAATTTTCTTGCTGGCAACAGTTGTCTACTCGTTAATAGGTCTTCATGTTTTACAGCTTAGTTTCTTATTATTTGGAATTTTTTTATTTACAGATTTATTTACTGTTGGCATTTTAGATTTGTTTTTCTGTAATTTGGTAGATTATAAGATTAAACACTCAAAATATTTAACCTCCAATAGAGCTTAACAAATTAACATATTAATAGTGTATTAAGGAAATAAATTTAAGTAAATAATAATTAAGTAAATAAATCTATTGGTAATATCAACGGTAATTTTATATCCTAATGCAATAATTACAGACTTTATTATTAAGTCCGTGTCTTTAATTTCGAGTGTAACTTGAATCCTTTGACAAAATCTGAAAGTAGCGAAGTAGTGACTACTTTTAAAAGTAGTTTGTAGTCGCTACTTTTTAAAACAAGTAGTTGTAGTTGTAGTTGTAGTTAACTACATTTTTGATAAAAAAAGTTGTAGTTATAGTACTACAATAAAAAAGTAGTTTTTCCGACCTCTGGGTGTTTTTTTTATAATTCCAAAAAATAATTCCTAATCTGTTAATTTTAGAGGTATAGTATCAATTGCAAGAGTGTTTCAAATGTTTTGTTCCCCATCTTATCAAATACATGTACGTCAAATTATATACTTTTAAAAAAAGTTATAAAAAAATTATAAACCCAGTGTTCTATAAGTTATATTTACGAAATTTTTTTCTGTGTTCTAACACGTAAAATCGTAAATATTTAAATTTTGTACGACCAAAACTTTTAGTGTTATTAATGTATTAAATTTTATTAAATTTTATTAAATTTTGACTGTTTAAACGGAAAAAAGTCGTTTTTCATGACCGTATAAAAATTTAAATTTCTTAAGTCTCCCAAAAATTATTACTTTGGAGTAATTGATTTTGAATATGGTGTTAAACATCATTTGAAATATTTTTGCAGTTGGAAGTAATTATACCTCTAAAACTAACCGTATTGGATTAGTTATTGGCCAACGTGCAACGATAAGAAAATGCATCGTCTATATTCTATCAAAGGAACAATATTTTTTTTTTTATGTTAGGTCATGTAGTTTATTGTCATGGATATAAAATTCATAATATAGAGAAACTGTTAAAAAATGCAAACATAACTCTCAAACAATTGTCATATATATTATACTCCACTTTGTAAGAAAAATGTATTCCTGCTCAAGAATAATTTATTATATCTGTAAATAATACATGCAAAAAATCATAATAAAAATCTGTATTCGTCTTCATCAGCAGTTGGAATATGGACACTAATTAATAGACCACCCAAAGGGCTTTCTTTGATTTCGTGAACAACATATTCCAGTTGTTGTTCGATTTGATTTTTCATAATATGTTTTAGTTCCCAGACAATTTTTTTTTTTAAAAAATCGGAGACTAAGTTGATTTTAAAAATCACTATACTATCTATAATAGGAAAACCACTCACGAAATCAAACTCCACATCTTCTGACTTCCATAAAGGAGAATTTCCCACTTCGTAGCTTATTTTTTCACCTGTTTTAAGAGAGATTACGAGGTTACAATCAATAACTTTGATTTTCATTGTGACAGAACCTCTCTGTGTTGTATTTAATTCATTCCATGTCATATTAGAGGATAATTCAACATTCGTCATTCTCAGAGTTGTATTCAATGTAATCGTTTGGCTATTTTGCTCACATGGTGCTCTCATTTCAGTGCTGTTCGTTAAAGAAGACAATCCTTTTAAAATTCCATCATGCAACCACAACCCGTTTGTAAGGTTTGTTGTTTCATTTTCGATCGTTTGAGGATCCAATTTGTGTAATTCTCTGAAACTATTCACAAGAGCCTATAAAAGAATTTGAATCAATTAAAAATAGGAAGATAACAGTTTTAATTTATTGTAAAAATGAGAAAATTAACATCAAATCAAATAATGAATGAGTATTAGTTGCATAAAGATTAGTTGCATACAGTTGTCACACTGGCACTTGTTAATAGGAAAAAATATTTCTATAAAGTGACATATTCATAATATGGACATTATATAACTGGTTATCAAAATATTTATAGGAAGCTTAAGAATTTCATAGAGCAACAAAATAATACTATGCACTGTTCTGGGTGATTGTATTTTTTTTTATCAGCTGAGTTAAAAAATACCGAGATTTTATATCTATAACGTAAGGACAACGTGAAATGAAGATCTAAGAAATTTACTACAAAGTGAACTGAAGATCTAGGAGATCACACAAAAGATCTAATAAAGTCGGAAAACTTTATTTAAAATATCCCTCCAAACAAGCTGCAACTTACGTTTTATTCTTTTATTAGTGTTTCCATAGATTTCACAGCACAGAGAATATAACTTTTTTTTATTCATCTCGAAGGAAGCTACGTCTCTCTTTTAGAACTCTTTGTTTTGTGCATTATTTGCAGCAGCTTATTATGCAGCTACTGATTTTCTTATGATTAGCTTTACAATTGACTGATTAAATATTCTGATGTCTTTATGGCTAACTTTTTAATTTACCAACCAATCAGCAATTCTGAACTCGTATCGGAAATGAACGTTATAAATGATTTTGCGCAAAATTCCCGAACTTGGTATTAAAAAATACACGAAAACTCTTCACTTAAAAAACAAAAATCATTTTAGGTCTGTGTAATTTAGTATATGAGAAGCATAGAAAATAATTACAGTTTTTGCTAAATAGCTACAGTCCCCAAAACCAACTCTTCTAGCACTTTGAAAGATGTCAAGAACACATATGTGTTCTGTTATGAGCGAGTCGTTGCTTTAGAATGAAACAGTTCTAACTGACAATGTTTGCTAAAATCATCGATAAACCAATAAGATATAGGACACTGTCATAGAGCGCAATTGTAATGCGATAACGATCACAGCGTCATTTATGACCAATGGGGAAGTAACTTTTTATTTCTCCATTTCACTACTCACGTCTTTCTTAATGCATATATGCTAACATCTCCTAAATATTTCGGTGTCTGATCTAAGACAGACATGTTTAAAACTGCAAAGTGTATATAAGGAAATGTGTCTTTTTTCTATAAGGTACTTTTACGATTTCATTTATAAATTTTTGATAAAATAGCTTTCCTGTTGAAAACATGTTTGTTTTGGATTTTTTACATAAATCTTGGATGAACAATATAAATACAACAAACAAAACTTGCTTCTAAATTATGTTTTAAATTATTTTTTCACCTGAACTTCTTCAAAATATAAAAAATTTCCTTTAAGGATTTAATCAAATGTATACGATAATAAGATGGAAAGCGCTCATAAAGAAAAGGAAGTCTATAAAAATATACGAACTTTTGTATGATGTAAGTTTAAAACACATTCTTACTCTTCATGGTAAAGCTTTATTGTGAGAGATATTTTTTCTATAAACAAAATCATCTATAACGCTATTAATATATTGTATGCGACATGGTGTAAAATTGAGCTGCGCCGCCAGGTGCCCCTCAGGTACGTCAACCGCCATTCCCAAGTTCTAAAGAACTTTCATCGAGCACGACCATGAGAGTTCCTGTATGCTCTACGGTAAGTGGGGGCGGTGCCACCTTCTGACCACCCACATTTTTCATTGTGAAGGGACGACATAGGTCGCTGAGATTTGCGGGGGCTTTTTCCTTCTTGGGAGGTCACCACATTACACTTCGGGACGAGCCGGGACAGCTTCGGAGCCGGACATCCAAAAGGGAGCCAGATTCTAGGCCTCAAGTCGGGTTTTCCCAACCAGCATTTGTTTTACCAAACGTCCAAAGGTACCAAAGGTGCTTTTACCAAAGGACGTGAAATCCTATAAATATAGTCACAGCTCCCTGTCGCATTGGATGATTAGTCATGGTATAAACAAGATTTAAAATGCACGTAAAAACAATGTTAAAATTATACAAATTACTGCATTCTAGAAGTCATAAAATGTTTCTTATTCGTCACATTACTAATAAACTAAGAATAACAAAAAATAGTGTTGTTTTAATAATACTAAAGAAATGTGCAAAGCTTAATAAAAAGACACATAAACAGCATTTCATTCACAATTTAGAGAAAAACGGCATTTTGAGAAGCATTGTTGGATCTGCGAGAATCATATAATAGGTAAATTTTGAATGATTATTTCATTCTAGAGGTCTGCACGGGTCGGAATTTCCAGGCCCGGGCCCGAGCCGGCCCTTGCAAAAATCAGCGAAAATAGGCCCGGGCCGGTCCGACCTGTGCAAAAATCAATAAAATTCAGATGGAACTCAATTTCCACATAAAATTCCGATTTTTCATACATACGATTAAGATTCTTTTCTAGAATACTTAATTCATATTTATTGAAAGATTTAACAGTATATTTTAAATTGCTATATGTTCAGAAGCCAAATCATACAGAATTATCCTCTTCAATAAAAAGTTATGCGTTGCTGAGACTGGTTCTTTCGCTAATCGTTGAAACAGATTAATTCCGGAAAATGAAACATTTTAAATTACTGAAAAAATTAATAGCTTGAAAAGTATATGTCAGAAAATTGCTAGACAAATTTCGTTAGAAAGGTAAAAAATTATATTTTCCTTGATATAAATTTAAAATCTAATGATTATGACGTTTTTCAAAGATTGAATTTCAAAAATTGCCAAATTTCACAATGGAGTATCATAGTGAAAACTTCACGCGTAAAAAGATAATGATAACGGCAATGTGTCCTGACGTTTATACTGGCTATAGCAGGAGTCACAAATTATAGTAGCCTTATTATTCTGTTAAAATATAAAAGTGAATTATGATGTCACGAGTGCATGATTTTTCTTTAATTCTCGACAAATACTATATGCGCCATTTCTTTTTAGTTGTGAATAATCTTTACATAAAATTTGATTAGCTTAAAACAATGGATGCGTTTTAGAATATATGGATTTGAAACAAACAATGTTTAAAGAGGACATTTTAAAACTTTTTTAACATAAAAAAATAACGTCGAATTTCAACGGTGCCTTTGGGCAGATGCGCATAGGAGTTTACTCGTTGCATTATCACAGGGGGAGAGATATGTGCTTTATTTACTGAATATAATATGGGCGTAGGAATATTACTTATTTGTATGGTACTTCATAGGTCCTTGAAATTTTCTTTCTTGCAGTACTGAATATGGCTGTAATTTCGAACTGATTTACATTACACAGTGGTTTCGGATTGTTTGTTTGGAGTTTGCATCGAAAATAGTACTGTATTTCACTGTGGAAAAAAAAAAAAACTTTTAAAATAAAATTTTTAAACACTTTTTTATACTTTTCTCCTGTTAAATAATAAATTAGCTTATTTTAAGGATTATAATAATTGCTAAAACTCATTAGATTCTTACATTTAAATGAAAGTTCATTGAAAACAATAATAGCATTCAAAATTAGAGAAAAAATATGTTAAAAACCTAGCTTTTGAAGCTTTATACAAAAAAAAGGAGATTTTTGAAAATATTTCTTTGTAATTTATTCAGTTATATTTCCAAAGATTCCATTAGCAAAAGTTCATTATCACTATTATTATTTTTACAACTAGGGGGCTCTGCCCCCTACTAGCTACGCTCGCCAACACTCATCCTGACACCGCTAACTTTAAAAACACTCTGATTTGATCAACTCTAAAACGATTAAAGAAGATTGAATTATAATTAAACGGCCAGTGACTATCTGCTGTTTCCATTCATTTTCCTTTGACTGAGGGATTTTAAGGCCGAATCAACTGCTGTGGAAACAGCTAACAACTGTTTTCGTGATTAATAAAATAAGATTAATTAAACATTTGAAAATCAACTTGTGCAAAATGGTTAAGTAAGCAATGTCGCTGCATCAGGAAATTTTATTACGATACTATAAAAAATTGGGTACTTCTCCATTGTCCCGTTTACTATTTTCTATAAAAGAAAAAAACTGTCGCCAAAATATAGGTTTTAAAGCCAAACGTGCATATCTGTCGCGTCGCATTCAATTGACATCAGATGCGTTACGCGTGTTAGTTATGTCATTGGGTGATCTTTAATTCAACGTTTATCTGTATTTTTAATTATATTTTACCTACTTATTAGTTATTTCGTTGATTTAAACGTAATTATTAAACGTAAATATATAGTCTATAATTGAAGGGAAATATTATTAATTACGCTGTTTTAAAATTTGCAATAATAGGTAAAATATTTTATCGAAATAAATTAATCTTACCCTACTTAATGCTTTGAAAACGCGTAATAATTTAATTATTTCTCTTTTTAATATTCACGCGCAAGTCTATTTTTTATTACGTCATTTTCTACATTTACTGCTTTTAACACGTGATCATTTAATTGTTATTTTAAAGTTTTATTTCTGCTTTTAATAGTCACGTGTGAATATATTTTTTAATTGAAAGAGAATATTATTATGTGCGCTATTTTACAAATTGGCAACAATTCAAATAATGGAATTTATGAAATATAAATTAAATTATCAAAATAAGCTGAAGCAGACAGTTTTTAAATCGAAGAATTATTTCAAGATATATGTAATATTAAAGTTGGTCAAAATAGTTTTCTTAAAAAAGTTTTTTAGGAACGAAAACTATGCATAGGAATTTAACCATAATTTATAAGGATGTAGTTGACAAGCTTGCGGTTTGCAGACTGCAATTATTTTTTGAATTTGAGTAATGTTTTGAGGTTATATTTCAATTTTTTATTCAAAGTTTTCATTATTTTTATGAAGATTTATTTCATATTTCATAAAATTCATTATTTGGATTGTTGCGAATTTGTAAAATAGCGCATATAATAATAATTCCCTTTCAATTAAGAAATGTATTTACACGTGACTATTATAAACAGAAATAAATAATGATCCCGTGTTAAAAGCAGTAAATGTATAGCAAATTACATAATAAAAATATACTTGCGCACGAATATTAAAAAGAAAAATAATTAAATTATTTGGCGTTTTCAAAGCATTAAGTACGGAAATTTACGTCATATTTAAAATGCTCAAATAACAATATTTCCAAACAATTTCAATTAAAAATTATATTTACACGGGAGATTAATTTATTTCGATAAAATCATTTACTTATATTGCAAATTTTAAAACAGCGTAAATAATAATATTTCCCTTCAATTAAAAACTACATCTTTACGTTTATAATTACGTTTAAATTAGCGAAATAACTAATAAATTGTTAAAATATCTTTAACATATCATTAAAAATACAGATAAACATTGAATTAAAAATCACTCGATGACGTAACTAGCACGTGTAATGCATCTGATGGCAATTGAATGCGACGCCAAGGTAATGCATTTTTTTGCGTTAAATCACATATTTTGGAGACAATTCTTCTCTTTTATAGAAAGTAGTCGACGGAATAATGGAGAAGTACCCAACTTTTCATAGCACCGTTATAAAACTCAACGATGCAGCAACATTGTTTACTTAACCATTTTACACAAGTTGATTTTCAATTGTTTAATTGATCTTATTTATCAAATCACGAAAACAGTTGTTAGCTGAGTCGACAGTAGTCGATTCGGCATTAAAATCCCTCAGTCAAAGAAAAATGAATGGAAACCCGATTAAAGCAGATCGCCACTAGTCGTTTAATTATAATTCAATCTTCCGTAATCGTCTTAGAGTTGATCAAATAAGATTGTTTTTTGATTTTGCGGTGTTAAAACGGGGGTTGGCGAGCGTAGCTCGTAGGGTGCAGAGCCCCCTAGTGATATAAAAATTCAAAAAATTAAAAGAATCGCCTGTCATATCTCTATCTCTATAAAACAATAAGTGTCTGTCTGCCTGCCCGAGGATTTCACCGTAATTATAACACCTAGGATTCTAAAATTTTTGTCATGTGTAGATACTATCACCGGAAAGTATACCTCGCCGCCAGATTTTTAAATTTTAATTTAGATTTTTTTTTTAAATTACAACGTGTATATGGAATTTTGGGTTCGAGGCTATTTCAAGCTCTCCGCATGAATTAGCCTGGGCAACGCCATCCATGGCAACGAAGCAGCCAGCCAATGAGAGAGGGGTGTGATTATGTCATGATCCAGGATCTAGCGACGTAGTTCGTAGCTTACGCGGCTGTTTAGCTACAAATTCCATTGTTTTGTTTATTTTTTAGATTTATTTTAAAGAAAAGGAATATATTTTTGGCTAATTGAGGTTAATGTAAGTTAGTTTTGATTGTATTCATTCTTTGTATGTTTAGTTGCCCCCATATATTATGTGTTTGGTAAGAATATAACTTGCATTCTACTGAATGTTTTCAAAACGTTCACATATCTGCTCATGTTCTGAAATGAAATAAACTGTTTTCAATAACAAATCTTAATGAATCAAATTAATCTTACACTTTACTATAAAATGTACAGTTCTACAATTTATCGCATCTTACAACGTTCTCGGGAACTAAAAATGTAGTCAAAATCTGTAACAGAAAGATTGTAAATTAACAAACTCATATATATAAGATATAACTTTAAACTGATATGCCTCACCAACTGTTGTCGAAATCAATGTAATGTAAATATTTTTTAAATATTATGATTTTGTTTAAGAATTGGAAACATTCAGTGAAGTGTAGGGTGTATATTTTCATCAAAACAATTTGATTTGTAAGTATGAGGTAAAAAAAAAATTGTTTTCTCACATGATGAGTTTCATCAAAAAGTAAAACAATAAATAAATATGAATGATTTGCGGAGCTGTTTCAGAATAATTATAAAGAATAAGTCTTTAAAAATGTAAAATCAGTGTTATTTCTGGCCGAGTTTTTTTAAAAATAATTATAAACCATTTTAATTTGTAAGCATGTTGAAAAAAAATAATCATTTTGTGACAAATTTTGTGTTTTATAAGAATCGCCCAAGAACGGACATGCAATGTGGTATAAAATTTATGTTGTCATCGCACTCTTTATAAATATTTTTGTTGAGGGTTTTTGGGTGATGTTATTGAATTAGTGATAGAAACAGCTCCGCAAATCATTCATATTTACTTATTGTTTAAGTTGCTGATAAAACTCATAATATGTGAGAAAACGGTGATTTTTTTTTTTTTTACTTCATATTTAAAAATTAAATTGTTTTGAGGATTGTAAGTATGAGGTAAAAAAAAAAAAAAAATCATCGTTTTCTCACCTAATGAGTTTCATCAGAAAGTAAAACAATAAATGAATATGAATGATTTGCGGAGTTGTTTCAGAATAATTATAAAGAATAAGTCTTTAAAAATGTAAAATCAATGTTATTTCTGGCCGAGTTTTTTTTTAAAATAATTGTAAACCATTTTAATTTGTAAGCATGTTGTAAAAAAATCACCATTTTGTGACAAATTTTGAGTTTTATAAGAATCGCCCAAGAACGGACATGCAATGTGGTATAAAATTTATGTTGTCATCCCACTCTTTATAATTATTTTTGTTGAGGCTTTTTGGGCGATGTTGTTGAATTTTTGATAGAAACAGCTCCGCAAATCATTCATATTTTCTTAATGTTTTAACTTGCTGATAAAACTCATAATATGTGAGAAAACGGTGATTTTTTTTTTAACTTCATATTTACAAATTAAATTGTTTTGAGGAAAAAATACATCCTACACTGCACTGAATGTTTTAATTTCTTAGCAAACCCATAATGTTTAAGAATTATTTACATTATATTGATTTCGACAACAGTTGATGAGGCATATCAGTTTAAAGTTGTATCTTATATATGAGTTTGTTAATTCAATGATGTGAAATTTATGATTATTTATTTATTGTTATTTACAATTTTCTTTCTGTTACTGTTATTGGACTACATTTTT
The DNA here is from genome assembly GCA_963931845.1 of Maratus michaelseni. Classification (NCBI taxonomy): domain Eukaryota; kingdom Metazoa; phylum Arthropoda; class Arachnida; order Araneae; family Salticidae; genus Maratus; species Maratus michaelseni. Next base: position 100,999,420 of record OZ007596.1, read on the forward strand.
AGTTCCCAAGAACGTTGTAATATGCGATAAATTGTAGAACTGTACATTTTATAGTAAAGTGTAAGATTAATTTGTTTCATTAAGATTTGTTATTGAAAACAGTTTGTTTCATTTAAGAGCATGAGCTGATATGTCTAGCGCTATCAAAACATTCAGTAAAGTGCAAAATATATTCTTACCAAACACATAATATATGGGGGCAACTACGCATACAAAGAATGAATACAATTGAAACTAACTTATGTGAACCTCAATTAGCCAAAAATATATACATTTTCTTTAAAATAAAACTCAAACATAAACAAAACAATGAAATCTGTGGCTAGCCGCTTTCAGCTGTGAACATGAACTGCCGTCGCTGGATCCTCGATTAGGGATGCACCGAATAGTGATTTTGGCCGAATACCGAATATTCGGCCCACAAGTGAACCGTATATTCGGCTAGCCGAATAGTAACAGTGAGGCCGAATACCGAATATTCGGCCAACCGAATAGTAACTATTCGGCTGGCCGAATATTTTTATATTTCAGAGTTTAAAAATATTAAAAGTTAAATTATAAAAGAATTGTACATAATATTTAACACAGAAACGTTTTATGAACTACAAGAAACATTTACATAAAAAAAAAATCTGTGCTTTGAATTATAATTTAAAAATAGGATAGTCTTAAAACCTTTTTTAATTAATAAAGCTTTAAACTTCGTGGTTTCTTCTGTGAATTAAAATTAATTCATAAAATGTTCTCATATTCTGTGACAAATACTTTAAAATCAAAGAAATTTTTTGAATGAATTAGAAGAAGCATTTGGCAGTATTTATTTGTCAGGAAGGGACTAAAGTAAAACAATACAATATATTAAAATGCTGGCAAATCAGCAAGAATAACTTTCCTGCTCCTTTTGATTTGGCAAGGAAGTTTTTAAATGAACCAGAGAGCAGGTGTCTGGAATGGGCGATCATATTCAGAGGTTGTAAACATACGGAGTGTTCATACATCTTGGAACAAACTTTCTGTGTAGATAATGTGGTCAAGGCAAACATTTTTTGAGCAAGTCTCGATGCTCTTATTCCATCAAAAATACAATACATTCAATCAAAAGCACAGTGAGTCACTGCAAGCTGAAACAGAATTTCTGTTTAAAACTTTAACAACAATGAAGGTATTTTAGCAATATTTGCATTGAATGGATTTTGATTGTAGAAAATATGATGATACTATTGGAAGTAGCTGAATTTTGGCCAGTGACACAGTATAAGTAATACTGTCAGCTGCACTCTCAATAAAGGAATATTTAGCTCATTGTTGTTTAGATATGAATGGTGGAAATTTCCAGTACTTATCGTGATTCACAGAAATCACAGTAACTATGTTGAAAATATATTCTTCAATATTATTAAAGTTACAAATGAAAATTCAAATTTGACCTGGAATGAGATGCACTTTATTTTTGATTGAATAAGTGTGTTACGATTCTGGTTTCCTGGACAAAAACTGTCTGTCATGATGTCTATTATCACCTGTGAAAGTTTGTTTTCCATTTGGTTTAGAAACATGATGTTTGCAAAAAAAGCAAGAAACAGATTATTTACTGGACAATATTCAGGAACTTGCATTTATTTATACATCATTAATTCCTGTGAAGGTCATCATCAATATATTTAAAACGCTAAGCGTTTTTTTTGACAATTCGTGAGAGCAAACTACTGCATCAAATTACATCATTATTTTTTTAAATGAAAGATATTTGGACACAGATTTGTTATCGTGCATTTGTTTGTTCGAAAATTTAATTAATTAGCCGTAATTTTCAATTAAAATTTTACATCTGCTAATGACGTCATAATCGGATAACGCCCACTGTTGCGAAGCACAGTTTATTCTCTAAACTCTATGGTTACGAGGATAAAAAAGGAATAATAAATATTAAAAGCACGTGGCTTTTAGGCCGAATTTTTCAATTTGCAAGTTAAATTTCGGTAAAAATATTTATCCGCGTGTTTTATAAGTGAATAAAAATTCATATTTATTGTGACGTCACGGGAATATTGTTCATTGGGTTTATTTTATCATTATGCATTATAACTTTGTTGATGCCGTTTTTTTCATTAAAATTAAATACAAAATATATTTTTATTTGTATACATGGGGTTTAAGCATTAAAGTAACGTGTATAAAGTACGTGTGAAAAATTTGTTCCGGTGAAAATAACGTTATGCTTAGCTTGAAATGCATTTTAACATTGATAAAACTAAAGTATTAGAAAAATGTAAAGGATTGTGTCAACATGACGTAATTTTAACTGATTTTTCCATTCTTAATTATAAAGATTAGAATTAGAGCCGTCATTGATTGCTTTATCTTGATTGCATACCTTGATTACATGTTACCAATTACTTTTTTTTTTAATATTAGGCTAGAAAATTTCCTTTTTTAATAAAAAAAAATCACAAAAGTAAAGGATTTCAGGAAATTTAAAATTATTAAAAATAGTGTTATGGTTAAAAAAAAACTTGAAATAATGATTGTATTTTTAGGTAGAATAGACAATGTAAGACTGATATTTCATAGGAATTATTTTAGTAGGTTTATTATAAGTTCATTTAGCAGTTAGTTATTAGCGAAAAGTACTATTTTTTTCACTGTGTTCTGTTCCGATGTAAAAAAAAAAAATAATTGTTTTCTACTTTTAGTCGCCAGCCAAAATACAGTGACTATTTTTAGAAGTGTACAACGGTTGTGACAACAAACGGCGCTATCGCTTTAGCTTTCATCGCACTTACATCACTTCTAAATACTACAATTTTCTATTTTTTTACTACATTTTACTATATTTTACAATTTTAATTATTACATCATCAATTCGAAAAAAAATGGCTTTCGAATGAAATTTATTTGAAAATTGACGCTTAATTTAACGACTTATTAAATAATTTTCAAGCATGAAAAGTTTTTAAATTCTATCTTATCAATGACCTCCAGTTTACTTCAATAATGTAAAATAGCCCCTGGGAAAGCTGTCACAATTGTAAATAGATTTTCCTAACCATCATAAAAAGTGAATAGTAATAATAATAATAATAACAGTGATAAATCATAAGATCAATTAGCCATAAGATAGAGCATTTTGGCGCTAAACAAATATCTGTCAAAAAAAAAAAAAAAAAAAAAAAAAAAAAAAAAAAAAAAACTATTTTCTGTTTATGTTGAACATAACATTGACATTGATATGTTGAATTCGTTGATGGATATGTTCCAGCAGATATCAGAATATTCTAGGAATTGCCTTTTTATATATTTTTAAAGATCCATTTGCCAACTGTATAAGAGGGAAAATATCCCCGACTGTGATGGAAAAGGGATAATCATCCTGATTATGTAAAGGAACCAAAGAAACCATACAAATAAATTACACTTGAAAACATTAAAAATCTCCGTCATCTGCAGATTGATTTATTACTATAAAAAAGTTCTTCCTATTTACATAATGATTAGCTTAAAATAATGGATGCGTTTTAGAAGATATGGATTTGTAACGAACAATGATTAAAGAGGACATTTTAAAACTTTTAATTTAAACCTTTTAAAACTTTTTTAACATCGAATTTTGACGGTGCTTTTGGGCAGATGCAATACACATTCGCATAGGAACTTATTCGGTTGCATTATCACAGGTGAGGGGAGGAGGGAGATGTGTGCTTTATTAAACGGATTTGCATTACACAGTTGTTTACGGATTGTTTGTTTGGTGTTTGCATCGGAAATAGTACTGTATTTGACTGGGAAAAAAACTTTTAAAATATAATATTTTAAAGACTATTATTTAAGAAATATGCGTATGAAACAAAGAAGCTTATTTTACTGATATTGTTATATTATTTTTTTTCCGTCAAGTTTTGACGGGTTCCATCTTATTAATGGTTAATTTTCTTAAGTGACGCTTTTCAAACGGCGAATAAATGATGTAAAAGCATTTTCTTTCATTGAAATATGATTTTATTTCTAATTATTTTGAATATCTTTATTAATTGACAGTTAAAAGTAGAAATTGTGGGTTTTAAAAAATATTAAAAGAAGCCGACTATTTCGATATTCGGCCAAGCGGAATATTCGGGAAACAGAATATTCATCGAATACCGTATAGATACCGATTATTCGGTGCATCGCTATCCTGGATCATCCCATATTCACACCTGCGCTCATTGGCTGTCTGCTTTGTTGCTGTGGATTGGCGGAGAGCATGGAATAGCCTTGAATCCAGAATTCCGTATGCACGTTTAAATAAAAAAAAATCTAAATTGAAATTAAAAAATCAGGCCTAGGTGTTATAATTACGGTGCTTTCCTCAGGCAGGAAGACAGAATAGGTTTGTTTGTATAGAGGTTTGTGTGTGTGCTGTTTTTAATAAAGACAGTTGCATTTTTTCCGCGACCCTTTCACGAAAGTTTTTCCTGCGAACCTTTCACAAAATCAGCATTTTTTCCACAATCCATTGACGAATTTCGTATTTTTTCTGCTATCCTTTGATGAAATTCAAGTTTTTCCTGCAATCATTTGACGAAATTTGCTTTTTTGTGATCCATTAACTAAATTCATGTTTTATACAAGTTGTAAATTCCCAACTAGACGAAAAATGTCCGGGCCAGGATTCGAACCTGGGATCGCTTGGCTGAAGCCGCCACGCTCTACCACTGAGCTATCCCGGTCGAATCTGGAGGGCATAATTCATCCAGTTAACCTTATTGATCAAAGCATCCGGTCTGATATTTTAATCAGCTCAACAGAAAATATCGCAGGTAATGGAACTCCAGCAAACGCTGGATACGTGAATACACTGGATTATTTTTTAACACAATTATTTCAAATTGGTAAAGTAATCATACAAGTTGTAAACTTCCAACTGGACGAAAAATGTCCGGGCCAGGATTCGATCGATTTTGGTTCGAATCCTGGCCCGACAACATCAATAGAGCTTACCTATTTTAGTTCTGAATTTCACCACCAAGGGGTGCTTTCCTATCTCTGTTTCTATGGGCTGGATCACAATGGGGTATGGCTCTTTCCACTTGACATCGATAGAGCTGACTGATTTTAGTTCGGATTTTCATCACCAGGGGTGCTTTCCTATATCTGGTTCTATGGGCTGGATCACGACGGGGTATGGCTCATTCGACTCTACATAGATAGAGCTTTTCGATTTTCACCACCAGGGGCGCTTTTCTATCTCTGGTTCTATGGGCTGGATCATGAAGGGGTATGGCTCTTTCGACTCGACTTACGGTAATATTTGGGAGTGTGTATGGCACGCCCAGTGTTTGCTGTCTAAGATAGTGGGGCCCCCAACATTAGATTTGTTTAAAAATTAAAAAATGTTCAACACTGATTTCAGGTACATTTAAGGTTGTTGGCACGGGCAACGCCGGGCGGGTAAGCTAGTAAAATATAGATATTGTCTG